>CM029023.1:19403345-19595563 GCA_016801055.1 Panax notoginseng | reverse complement strand
TAAAAAAATTGTGTGACGCCCCCAAAATTAGGTATACATCACCCATCTTGGGTCGTCAGATACATAGTACAGAATACAAATACAACTGATTAATACAACTGTCGTGTACAATACGACAAAACATAAACTGTGAGTTTGAATACAAATATTATCTTCTAGAGAGTATTCATACTCAAAAGGAGTCCTCATTACATTTATTAACACACCATTACATAGAATAGTGAGGACTACTAACTAATACTATCATTCGGACCATCACTCACTCCGTTCCCGACTTGTCCCAGCTACGTTCTCATTTCCTGAAGAGAACAGTGAAAGAAAGGGTGAGCTCAACTAGCCCAGTAAGAAATATTATGACTAAGATAATGCAGAATAAATTATCATTAGCCTTCAACAATGTTAAACTGATAAAATATAATAGACATCAAGTTTAACTGCAGCGGAACAAGCAATCCATTAAAAGAGTCAAGTAGAAAATAAACTCTACTATCTTTTATGATTTAAAAAGTTTTTCAACACTGTGATCGCTGGACTCAGCTTAATAAAATAATCCACATCATCGAATCACCCCTGCACTACGGCCAAGGATATTCGTGTATTCATTAATGGTCATGATCATGCCAACAACTGTCCCATCAATGCACTACGGGCCAATGAGGACTTTTACCACATCATTTGTAACATTACGGTCATGATTATACCGAATAATCCCTGGTCATAATCATACCAAGTCCATCTATGCACTACATGCCACAGATGACTTTCAACATTTTATAAACATGAGGATGATGACAATGATATAAGAATTCAATAAAACAAGTTCAAGAATTAATTTATCCAGGAATTAACAACGTCCAAATTGTCAACATGATACTGCATTGTGGAGTAAAATTCAAGAATGCTTAGAAGAATATTTTCTTGAAAAGATACTGGATGAAACGCAACTATCAAGGATATTCCACAAATTTCATGGAGTATAGAAGTCAAAACTTAACCAACTGAGTACAAAAAGAATGGAATAACAAAAGAAATCACCATGCATGCGATAGACCGCACAGACAGGTTATTCCAATAGAATAATAAATAATGGAACCAGGTCCGGCGTAAACGCACAGACAGGATATTCCGACAGAATAATAAATAATGGAACCAGGTCCGGTTAAAACACACAGACAGGATATTCCAACAGAATAATAAATAAAACGGAACCAGGTCCGGTGTAAAACACACAGACAGGATGTTCCAACAGAATAAATAAACGGAACCAGGTCCGTGTAAAACACACAGACAGGATGTTCCAACAGAATAATAGAAGAATGTCACCAAGTATAGGGTAGACCGCGTATACTGGTTATTCCAACAGAATAATAACAAATGGAATAACAGAAGTTCTCTTCATGAATATAAAAGAAATAATATTCCCTACCTTAAAAGAACTGGATATTGGAAAAGTGATGTAGCAGAATACTTTTATTCTCTCTCTCTTACTCTCTATACTTTCTCTCTCTATAGCTTGAATGAATTCGTGAAAAATAATGAAGCCCTAGGCCTCTATTTATAGAAAAACTGAGGGTGGCTCTTGGTCTTAACGAAGGGTCAAATGACTCTTGGTCTTAACGAAGGGTCAAATGACTCTTGGTAATATTGAAGGACAACTACTATTGACGAAAGTAATTACTATTGACCAAGGTAAATACTATTGACGAAGGTAATTACTATTGACCAAGGTAAATACTATTGACGAAGGTAATTACTATTGACCAAGGTAAATACTATTGACGAAGGTAATTACTATTGACAAGTAAATACTATTGACGAAGGTAATTACTATTGACCAAGGTAAATACTATTGACGACGTAATTACTATGACGACGGTAATTACTATTGACAAGAGACTCTTAGATGATGACATATGGCCCCCATAAAATAACCAAACTTACCACAACGTCTCAATTATTGATTTAATAATATAACATATATATACAGATGATACTATGACAATAATTTAAAGATATGATGCAGCAATTACTGTAGCAATAATTGAGTATAGCTGAGTGACTTCTCACGTAAGCATCAATAATCAATACCGTGTGCTACTATGCAACCACGCGTATTACTGTACTTTTACTACCGAGTAGTTCAACAGTTTTAAACGATTTTAACGTAACACCTCAGCCGTTATTTTTATAGAAAGATAATTCTGTCGTTTTCTCAATCCGACAATAATTCCGTTGTGGGGTCCACCAATAATTGTGCCGTCGTACGAATATTCCTACGACAAAGATATTCTCCGACCAAACGAATATTTTATAACAACTTGCTTACTTTGCAAAATTTATAAATATTACCCACAACTATAACATTATATCAAATTAACTTCATAATATTCAAAAATGATATTTATAGAAAATTCATCTTTATTTATAAAAATTGGGGTCTTACATATTGTTGGTGGATTTTTAACATGGAGAAGATAATAGACTTTATAGTCTATTTGACTCTTCTAATGGATTGCTCGTTCCGCTGCAACTATGGTTGAAATTTTTATCATTTACCATATGTTCTAAATCTCTGATTTATTGTTGATGAAGGCTATTGATAATTGAATTATCTTTAGTCATGATATTCTTTAATGACTAGTTGTGCTCACCCTTTTGCTTCACAATTCCTTTCAGGTAATAAGAGTGTAGCTGGGTCGAGCGGGGTAACAAGGGAATAGAACGGTGGTCATCATTTAGTAGTTTATATTTGGTGAAAAAAATAGGGTGAGGCGAACCCAACGTTGGAAGGGTGTTTTGTCACTATCATACAAGATGTCTAATGACATACAACCTCGTGTCATCATAAGACAGGGTTGTGCTCATCCACTTGCTGAGTATATCTATGGGCACTATCTATAAATCTTGGTATTTGTTTGAAGTATAATTCTCAATTAGAGAGTGTGGAGATAATGATAAGTCAAGAGAAGACTCACCATTGGGAAGAATATGATAGTAATCTTCTCGTTTTTCTTTGGGTCTATTGGGTCAACCAAGGATAATTCTGTGGCCATATGATATCTATCATAACCTAGACGCGTGGCCTCCCATGTACGAAGGTTTCCTTGAGCACTTCCAAAGATTCTAATTTCTAAAACAGTTTTTGACTATACCTTTATGTAAGGTGTTATTGTGAGGTGATGTCCACGGTTGGAACATGAGTCACATTTGGTATATATTTGTATCCAAACTCACAGCATATGTGTTGTTGTATTTTGCACGACAATGTTTTAATAAAGTTGTAGTTATTTCTGTACCATGTATTTGACGACTCAGAATGGGTTGGGTGGAATGGACCTATTTTGGGGTTGTCACATGTATGTCATTAGACATCTTGTAGATAGTGGCAAAACACCCTTCCAACGTTGGGTTAGTTTCACCCAATTTGATTCAACAAATATAACTACTAAATAATAACCACCGTTCTATTCTCTTGTTACCCCCCCGCTCGACCCAGCTACACTCGTATTACCTGAAAGAAATTGTGAAGCAAAAGGGTGAGCACAACTAGCTCAGTAAAGAATATTATGACTAAAGATAAATAAATTATCAATAGTCTTCATCAGTAATAAATCAGAGATTTAGAACATATGGTAGATGATAAAACTTTTCAACCATAGTTACAGCGAACGAGCAATCATTAGAGAGTCAAATAGACTATAAAGTCTATTATCTTCTCCACGTTAAAAGTCCACCAACAATGTTTTATCCCTGTAACATCAATCAACAGTTCCTTTCCACAATTATATGAATAATTCATAATCATAATTGTGATTCTAAATTTCGCATCCAAGACGAAGATAATTTTCATCACCTGTCTTTACCTGAAACATCAAAGATCATGATTATACCAAATCACAGTTCCTGTTCATAATCATACTAATAAATTCATCTTTGCACCACGGGCCAAAGATATTCATCAACAGTTCATCTTTGCACTACATGCCAAAGATATTCAACAACAAGTCATCTTTGCACTACGGGCCAAAGGTATTCAACAATAATTAATCTTTGCACTACATGCCAAAGATATTCATATCTCAAAGAAATACATAATCATTTCAGAATATACATAAACCATAATTATAACCATACATGTTAATCAATTCACCTTTGCACTTAAGCTAAAGATATTCAATTATAAATTCAATGGTCATGATCATACCAGTCAACAATTTAACTTTGCACTACTGGCCAAAGAGAACCTATAGCCACGATCATACCAATAATCTACGCATCTTTACACTCAAATCAAAGAGAAATATCACCATTAGGGTTATAAAAATGTTATATATGATAATAAAATAATATAATCAACATATAGATTTAATCTCAAGAGTAAGATTCATAAATCAATGATCTCATAACACCTTAATTAAAATGTTATAAATCACTTAATAATCTCATAATCTAATATTATTAATACTACCATAATATTTTAATCATTACTTAAACTTATAAACAATTTATTTTAATTGTTTACACTTTACTAAAAAATGCATTTAATCATCTTAAAATGCTAACCTCATAAAATTTCATCACCATAACCAAAATCTTCATCAAAAATCTGCATATACCTCATATATGATTTTCAAGCCACAAAATCATATTTTTCAATTTTCTTACTTCACATAACATATTTAATTCATTTACTCAAAACTAGAATATTTTCATGAAAAATACCAAATCAGTTCAAAAAATAATTTTTTTTCTCGGATTTAGCATAATATAGTCCCCATATTAAACATATATTTTCTCGAAATTTTTAAAATTCATTTACTATTTTTCACATGGCCAAAACCACCGATATATTCAAACATTTATCATAAATTGTACTTTTATCCAAAATTTCTAAAATTTACAGAGTATACTGATATTATATAGATGTACTCCCCAATAAAAATTTCATCAATTTTAGAGTTAATCACAAGGAGTTATAAGCAGTTACTTTAAAATAGTCTTTTCTCATAAAATCCTAACTCCTAATCTATACATCCCAAAAATTGTCATTTTTGGACTCAATCTACAAACAAAATCTACAAAACTCATCAAATTATCATTTCAAATTTTTTTATAGAATTTTTGAAGGTTCAGAAAATTTTGAAATTTTAAAACATAATAACCCTTACATACTAACGACAATATCTCTTACCTCAAAAGAGCAGTACTCCTGACTGGAATAACGCTGAACGAACTGCACCGTATAGCAATACTCAAGATATCAAAATACTCAAAAGAAATACACTCGATAATATAGAGAGATAATTAGAGAGAAAACTTCAGATTCTGGTGTGATTTTTAATTCTAACTAAGCACCCTATTTATAGGAAATTTCTTAGAACACCAAAACAGAAATTTGAATATAATAATATTATTTATAATAAAATTTCCTTAGCACACCTTTGAATCTGAATTCAGCAATTTAACACATGCAAGTGGGGCCCTCCAAAGTGTAAAAAACATTTTTCTTAAATAAAACAATTAAAACTTTTAAAAATTAATTATTCTGGAACTTCGGAACTTCAATAATTCAAAATAAATAACTCTTTTATCAGAAAAATTCACAACACATGTCCTTTTCATAGAAAATTTCATTCTCTACAACTTTCCAGAAGAAAATTTTTCTAAATTCTAAACAAAAATTGACTGAAATTCACAAACGAACGATTTTACAGGCTAAAATCAGATTTTAGTCAAAATTTGTGTACACCATCATGTTTAACATGTGTTAAACATTTTTTGTAACACACAAAACATGTGTTTAGCATTTAATGCAACAAAACTACTCTTCCTCCTTATTTATTCATATATCACACATTCATTG
Organism: Panax notoginseng; assembly: GCA_016801055.1. Lineage (NCBI taxonomy): Eukaryota > Viridiplantae > Streptophyta > Magnoliopsida > Apiales > Araliaceae > Panax > Panax notoginseng. The sequence goes on along the minus strand of CM029023.1, from coordinate 19,589,700 downwards.
TAAAATATCACCATTATTATATTATTGTAATATAATAATATATTTTATCAGAAAAGTTAAAATATCAATTTTTAACAATTGTCACATTAAAATTTTTTTCCATCTGTAGCCACATAAAATGAATATTTTCCTTATCAATAATTAATTATTCATAAATAATATTACAGAATCACAATACTGACAACCAGACAGTTCTCAGGAAAGATGGGACTCGTGAATAGTAACTCATGAATAGTAACTCGTGAATAGTAACTCGTGAATAGTAATTATAAAAAAATTGAATACTTTTATTTCATAAAATTCGGGGTCTTACAATCTCCCCTCCTTATGAAATTTCGTCCTTGAAATTTACGTACCTGATATTTCAAAGAGTTGAGAATACCTTGCTTTTATTTCAGATTCCATCTTCCCTGTCATCATGATTTCTCCATTGCTCATCTCCTGTATTTCAGATATCATTCTAGAATACAGCTTCAAAACAAAGGTTAATTGACATATCACAATTTGTCAACTTAAATAAAAAAATTAAGCTTAGGTAGGACACACTAGCGAAGGATTTACTCGTCTCTCCCCGCCTAGTTCTATTCCCCGATCTCCGCCAGAGATCATATCCCTAAGCTCTGATACCAACTGTGACGCCCCCAAAATAGTCCATCCATCCAATCCCATCCATCGCCTTCTGAGTCGCCAAATGCATGGTACAGAAAATAACTACAACTTTATTACAATAATTGTCGTGCAAAATATAACAACACATATGTTGTGAGTTTTTATACTAAAATATACCAACTATGACTCTGGACAGCAAGTTGAATAGCACGTCACCATGACACCTTACATAAAGGTAAAGTCAAAAACTGTTTTAGAAATTAAAACCTTTGGGAAGTGCTCAAGAAAACCTTCGTACATGGGAGGCCATGCGTCTATGTTATGATAGATATCATATGCCCATAGAATTATCCTTGGTTGACCCAATAGACCCCAAAGAAAAACGAGAAGATTACTATCATATTCTTCTCAATGGTGAGTCTTCTCTTGACATATCATTATTTTCACTGTCTCTAATTGAGAATTATACTTTAACCAACTCCAAGATCATATAGGTAGTGCTTGTAGATATACTCAGCAAGTGGATGTGCAAAACCTTGTCTTATGATAACTCGAGCTTGTATGTCATTAGACATCTTGTATGATAGTGGCAAAACACCCTTCCAACGTTGGGTTAGCTTCACCCTATTTGATTCAACAAATATAACTACTAAATAATGACCACCGTTCTATTCTCCTATTACCCTCGCTCGACCCAGCTACACTCGTATTACCTGAAAGAAATTGTGAAGCAAAAGGGTGAGCACAACTAGCTCAGTAAAGAATATTATGACTAAAGATAAATAAATTATCAATAGTCTTCATCAGTAATAAATCAGAGATTTAGAACATATGGTAGATGATAAAACTTTTCAACCATAGTTGCAGCGGAACGAGCAATCCATTAGAAGAGTCAAATAGACTATAAAGTCTATTATCTTCTCCACGTTAAAAGTCCACCAACAATGTTTTATCCCTGTAACATCAATCAACAGTTCCTTTCCATAATCATATGAATAATTCATAATCATAATTGTGATTCTAAATTTCGCATCCAAGACGAAGATAATTTTCATCACCTGTCTTTACCTGAAACATCAAAGATCATGGTTATACCAAATCACAGTTCCTGTTCATAATCATACTAATAAATTCATCTTTGCACCACGGGCCAAAGATATTCATCAACAGTTCATCTTTGCACTACATGCCAAAGTTATTCAACAACAAGTAATCTTTGCACTACGGGCCAAAGGTATTCAACAATAATTGATCTTTGCACTACATGCCAAAGATATTCATATCTCAAAGAAATACATAATCATTTCAGAATATACATAAACCATAATTATAACCATACATGTTAATCAATTCACATTTGCACTTAAGCTAAAGATATTCAATTATAAATTCAATGGTCATGATCATACCAGTCAACAATTTAACTTTGCACTACTGGCCAAAGAGAACCTATAGTCACGATCATACCAATAATCTACGCATCTTTACACTCAAATCAAAGAGAAATATCACCATTGGGGTTATAAAAATGTTATATATGATAATAAAAATAATATAATCAACATATAGATTTAATCTCAAGAGTAAGATTCATAAATCAATGATCTCATAACACCTTAATTAAAATGTTATAAATCACTTAATAATCTCATAATCTAATATTATTAATACTACCATAATATTTTAATCATTACTTAAACTTATAAACAATTTATTTTAATTGTTTACACTTTACTAATAAATGCATTTAATCATCTTAAAATGCTAACCTCATAAAATTTCATCACCAATAACCAAAATCTTCATCAAAAATCTGCATATACCTCATATATGATTTTCAAGCCACAAAATCATATTTTTCAATTTTCTTACTTCACATAACATATTTAATTCATTTACTCATAACTAGAATATTTTCATGAAAAATACCAAATCAGTTCAAAAAATATTTTTTTTTCTCGGATTTAGCATAATATAGTCCCATATTAAACACATATTTTTCTCGAAATTTTTAAAATTCATTTACTATTTTTCACATGGCCAAAACCACCGAATATTCAAACATTTATCATAAATTGTACTTTTATCCAAAATTTCTAAAATTTACAGAGTATACTGATATTATATAGATGTACTCCCAATAAAAATTTCATCAATTTTGGAGTTAATCACAAGGAGTTATAAGCAGTTACTTTTAAAATAGTTTTTTCTCATAAAATCCATAACTCCTAATCTATACATCCAAAAATTGTCATTGTTGGACACAATCTACAAAACTCATCAAATTATCATTTTAAATTTTTTTAGAATTTCTGAAGGTTCAGAAAATTTCAAAATTTTAAAACACAATAACCCTTACATACTAACGACAATATCTCTTACCTCAAAAGAGCAGTACTCCTGACTGGAATAACGCTGAACGAACTTGCACCGTATAGCAATACTCAAGATATCAAAATACTCAAAAGAATACACTCGATAATATAGAGAGATAATTAGAGAGAAAACTTCAGTTTCTGGTGTGATTTTTAATTCTAACTAAGCACCCTATTTATAGGAAATTTCTTAGAACACCAAAACAGAAATTTGAATATAATAATATTATTTATAATAAAATTTCCTTAGCACACCTTTGAATCTGAATTCAGCAATTTAACACATGCAAGTGGGGCCCTCCAAAGTGTAAAAAACATTTTTCTTAAATAAAACAATTAAAACTTTTAAAAATTAATTATTCTGGAACTTCGGAACTTCAATATTTCAAAATAAATAACTATTTTATCAGAAAAATTCACAACACATGTCCTTTTCATAGAAAATTCCATTCTCTACAACTTTCCAGAAGAAAATTTTTCTAAATTCTAAACAAAAATTGACCGAAATTCACAAACGAACGATTTTACAGGCTAAAATCAGATTTCAGTCAAAATTTGTGTACACCATCATGTTTAACATGTGTTAAATATTTTTTGTAACACACAAAACATGTGTTTAGCATTTAATGCAACAAAACTACTCTTCCTCCTTATTTATTCATATATCACACATTCATTGTAAAATATCACCATTATTATATTATTGTAATATAATAATATATTTTATCAGAAAAGTTAAAATATCAATTTTTAACAATTGTCACATTAAAATTTTTTTTCCATCTATAGCCACATAAAATGAATATTTTCCTTATCAATAATTAATTATTCATAAATAATATTACAGAATCACAATACTGACAACCAGACAGTTCTCAGGAAAGATGGGACTTTTCAATAAGGATTTCTCATTACTGGCGCGCAATTAGATGACCAAACCTCTCCTTGACCGAACTTTCTAGATATTGCCAATAATGTTATCTAATAATATTTTCCAAATAATATGAATTATTGATCCGATAATGGAAAATACTGTGCCGTGACAATTATTGAAACAACAATAATATAAAATATCAACGCAACCATTATTGAATCAATAAAATAAAATATTGAACAGTAATTACTGTAACAAGTATTGAGTAATGCCTTCTTACGAAAAAAATTATCATGCTTCATGAATAGTACTCGTGAATAGTAACTCATGAATAGTAACTCGTGAATAGTAACTCGTGAATAGTAATTATAAAAAAATTGAATACTTTTATTTCATAAAATTCGGGGTCTTACACCTATACTTGCCTGATAACTGTTGTTGTAGGAGAATTCCACCAGTGGCAAGTACTTATCCCAACTTCCTTTGAAATCTAGAACACAGAGTCTTAATTGATCTTCAAGGGTTTGAATAGTCCTCTCTGATTGTCCGTCCGTTTGAGGATGGTATGCTGAACTGAATCATAAATCTTTGCCCATAGCTTTCTGCAAGCTAACCCAAAATCGTGAAGTGAATCTTGGGTCACGATCCGAAACTATGGATACTGACATGCCATGCAATCTCTGTGACACCCCCAAATCCGGGTACTTCGATTCCACAGGATTTGGTGTTCACTACACAAATATCATCTATCTATCTACCCATAAATAATATCAAACCATACAATAGATAGAAATCATAATAAATTCTCTTCCCTTAAGGGCTACATCAACTGAATCATTAATAAATCCCAGGTTACTCTAACCTTAAAATATCTGTGCGGAATTCTAAACAAATAAGTCTTAACATCAACATAACTCAAGTCTTAAACAAATACATTAGTTAATAAATAACAGGTCTTCATCATTTGCTAACTTTACCCTTGCCCTTACTAGTGGAGGGTTCATCACTTCTTTCATTCTTAACTGCAATGTTATTATTAAGCAAGAGTGAGCACAAATGCCCACAAGTATAATAATGAAATAACATTATAATAACATGCGAATAAATCAAAGACATCTGAATAAAAGCTCAACTTTTGAATCGAGAATGAATAACAAGAATAAAAAGAATTCTGAGGGTCATAAGACCTTGAACTATGTCCTAGGTTAACAAGAAATATACTTGAAACCTTTAACAGTCATAAGACTATGGACCTTCTTCTCGTACTTAGGGGGATCAGCCCTTAGTACCATACTGTGCACAATATCTTAACGCTAAAGCGTAAATAATCCCTTTTCAGGGTGGTTCATCTCAGTTTGACATTCGAGTCCGCACCAAAGAAAGTTTGGTTTGGATAATTCATCAAAGGTTCTGAAATTTAGAACGCTCATCAACTATGGACTAGTTGAATCAATAAGGTTCACTAGTCTAATAAGGTTCAACAATAATTGATATTTGATTTGAATAAAAATCTCAAAAGTATACAATAGGACAATTATTGTATAACTGAATCATGCTTTGGAAAGATAATTAATCTTTAATATCATGCTTGAATTTGAATAATAACATTCAAGGTAAATAATAAACTTGATCAATAATGACAAGTAGGGTTAGGGAAACTTGCTCGACATAAAAGTAACGTTTAAGTTTAATTAAACTTGCTCAATAGAATGGAGTTAGGGATAGGATACTTGCCTCGTGCGTAGATTACACTTTAACTAAACACGTTCTTTGAATTAAATCCTACATACCATTCACATTGAATACCAGTTAATTACTAACTAATCAACGTAACCCATTCTCGTTGTCTACTTTAATTATTGACTAAACTTAGTCAAATTATCACGTTGTCACATAATTTATACTTCATGAATGACAATATATATGTATTCAACAATTAAATCCACATGTAATTACGTTATTTACATGTTAAACATCAATTTTAATATCACATTATATCTCTAACATGTTTACATGTTCATTACATTAATCCACTAACACATTGTTAGACTTAAACATTTTAAAAGAATTACATTTCTGACATTTTCTGGAGAGTGGCGCTGCGGCGCCACTAATGTACTAAGGAGTCGCGCTGCAGCGCGGTGGCGCTGTGGCCGGGCCCTTGGCGCTGCGGCGCTATGGCGTCGTGGCTTGGGTCATGGCGCTACGGTACGTTGGCGCTGCGGCGCGGGAAATGAACTGGTAGCCGGCGCTGCGGCGCGGCATACCAGACACAGAAATGGCTGTTCGCGAAAAATCGTAGAACATGCCAATTTCTCCCAATTTCTTATTTTCTACTCAAAATTAGACATACCCACAAGTTATAGTACATGTATATTCATAATATAACATCTATAAAGTGATTTTAACCCATTAAAACATATAATCACAGATTTAAATCATGTAAAATTGGACTGTTCTTGATGTTCTTGAAGTTTTTGAACAAAACACATAATTTAGCCATACGGATTCGTTATAAGGCCAAATCCGTTCGTTTAAAGCTTGATCTCTTCATACTAACATGCTCAAAAATATAAGGGTATAAAATTTAGGGACAATATACGATCATTACACAGAATATCACGTATAAGGCCATATGGCCATATCACGTACTCTGTTTATTTTGAAAAAACATACGTACGACATGCTTTTATGAATTTGATGTTATGGTTTACAACATATACATAATTAAACACAATTTGATCTAGCGTAACACAATTTCTCACTTCACAGAGATTAACAGAAGTTTTGAAGGCCATTATTATAAAACTAAAAGACGTAACTAAAAAAATTTGGGAAAAAGGGATTACCCTTGAATACTCGGCTTAGATTACACAGGGTGACAACAATTCCCAACTTCTCACACTTCTTCTCCTTTAATTACAGTATTCACAATTTCTCTCAAAGTTCTCAAACTCTCTCTGTGATTTCAGACTTAGAGAAAAAATAGAAAAGAAGAAGACGTCGATATAAGAACTGGCGTATTATGGTCAGTTAACCCAGTCATGGGTTAACTGCCCATAACCTCCCTTAGTGCCATGTTTGGCTTAGCAAATTAATTCAAAACTATTTAATTTAATAGAGCTTTATAATATAGTTTAATTCATGTCACCCTCTTTATAAAATAATTCCCATATTTTATTTAATTTACTTTAAATAAAATATAATAATTACTCATAAATTCACATAATCATATAATTAATTATATCATTAATAAATAATGTCAATTTATTAAATTTCTAATTAATAATTAAATTAATTAAATAACATCATGCTTAATTAAATAATTTATTTAATTAAATAAGCTCACATAATTTCATACCTTGATAAAATTATTCTCTTCATTAATTTAATAAATGTAACACATATAATTAAATTAATCTATCACAATTGCATCAATTGATTATTTAATCTAATAATTAAATCATAAAAAAAATATTTATTTAATTCAATAAATATTTAAAATAAATTACAAAATTCTCGTTCATCACAATCTCACAATCTCATTCACGTACATACTAGCAAGACGTTCAAGGGAATAAGTCTCACATATAGGTAAGAAATGAGCAGACTTGGTTAATCTATCAACAATGACCCAAATCGCATCTATGCCTTGAGAAACCTTGGGAAGACCCGTAACAAAATCTATAATAATGTGTTCCCACTTCTATTTTGGAATCTCAAGTGGTTGCAATGGACCATTTGGTACTTGATGCTCCGCTTTTGCACGTTGACAAGTTAAACACCTCGAGATAAACTCCGCGATCACTCTTTTCATATTGCTCCACCAAAATGTATGTCGAAGATCGTGATACATTTTGGTACTCCCAAGATGGATTGCAAACGGTGTGTTGTGTGCCTCCATTATTATTCTATGCTTCAAGTCAGAATCGTTAGGAAAACAAAGTCTGGAGTTGACTCGAAGTATTCCTTCTTCATCGATTCTTGCTTCTGGAATAGCACCTTCTTACACTTTCTTCTTCATACGCATCAGCTCCATGTCCGTAGCTTGAGCAGCTTTAACTTTATCGATTAAAGTCGGTTCTACTCGTTTATTTGATATCATTACGTGGGTGCTTGGAGCCTTCATCTCTATCTCCATCCTTTACAAACCATACAAAATGGGCCTTTGTGTTAACAACATTGCACTCGTACCCGCATATGATCTTCTACTCAATGCGTCAGCTACTACGTTCATTTTTCCAGGATGATATTGGATGGTATGATTGTAATCTTTCAACAGCTCAAGCCAACGTCGTTGCCGCATGTTGAGTTCCTTTTGGGTGAAGAAATATTTGTGGCTTTTATGATCCGTATAGATCTCTAATTTCTCCCCATACAGGTAGTGTCTCCAAATCTTCTACGCAAAAACGACTGCTTCCAACTCCAAATCATGAGTAGGATAATTTCTCTCACATTCTTTGAGTTGTCACGAGGCGTAGGCTATGACTTTCCTATGTTACATGAGAACATATCCTAACCCTTTGCCTGAAGCATCGCTGTAGATAACAAATCCATTCGAACCAGATGGTATTGTCAGAACAGGTGCCGAAATGAGTCTCCTCTTGAGTTCTTAAAAACTCTTCTCACAATCCTCACTCCAACCGAATTTTGTATCCTTCCGAGTTAGCTGAGTTAACGGAGTAGCGATTCGAGAAAATCCTTCCGCGAATCTTCGATAATAACCAGCTAAGCCCCGAAAGCTACGTACTTCGGTCACCGACTTCGGTTGCTCCCAACTTTGTATGGCTTCAATCTTCGCCGGGTCGACAGATACTCCATGTTTTTACACCACGTGCCCAAAGAATTCTACTTCCTCAAGCCAGAACTCGCATTTCTTCAGTTTGGCATATAGCTTGTTTTCACGAAGCCTTTGCAGTACCAGCTTCAAATGGTACTCATGATCTTCATGACTTTTGGAATAAATGAGGATGTCATTAATAAAGACAACAACGAACTGATCTAAATATTCTTTGAACAAACGGTTCATCATATCTATGAAAGCAGCAAGAGCATTAGTCAATCTAAACGACATGACTAAGAATTCATAATGCCCGTACCGAGTTCTGAAGGCAGTCTTTGGAATATCCTCAGTTTTAATCTTCAGCTGATGATATCCAGAACTAAGATCGATCTTTGAAAAGAATTATGCTCCTTGTAACTGGTCGAACAGGTCATCAATACGAGGTAGCGGATACCTATTCTTGATGGTGACATGGTTCAATTCTCGGTAGTCAATACAAAGTCGCATACTCCCGTCTTTCTTCTTTACGAATAAAATATGAGCACCCCAAGGAGACGTACTAGGACGAATGAAACCGATGTCTAACAATTCCTGTAATTGGACTTTTAACTCCTGAAGTTCAATAGAAGTCATTCGATATGGGGTTTTAGAAATGGACTTTGAACCGAGTTTAAGGTCAATAAAGAATTCAACTTCACGTTCTGGGGGTAGACCAGGAAGTTCTTCAGAAAATACGTCAGGAAATTCACTAACAACAGAAATATTATTCAAATCGGACGTGTTTTTATTCAAGTCCATAACATGGGCTAAGAAAGCTTGACATCCGTTTTTCAATAAATAAATGGCTTTATGGCTTGATATGACAGCGATTGATTTTAATTGTTTGGTTGCTTGAATTCGCATAACAGGTTGGTTAGAAATATGAAAACTAACAACCTTACGAAAATAATCAATTTTGGCATGATTAGTAGTTAACCAATCAATTCCTAAAATCACATCAAAAGCAAGTATCTTTAAAGAGATAAGGTCAACAGGTATTTTGATTGTACCAACTTGGATTAAGCAAGATTTATAAACTGTAGATGTAATGAAAGTTTCTCCTAACGGAGTCTTCACAGATAGGTCAAAGTCTAATTTCTCCATAGTCAAGTTTAAACGTTGAGCACAAGAAGGAGAGATAAAAGAATGGGTAGAACCGGTATCTAGTAAAGTATAAACTTTGCAAGAATTCAAGATTAGCTTACCCGTGATCACCTCGTTCGGTTTTCTCGCGTTTTGGCCAGTCACGACAAACGCTCTTCCAGGAACCGCTGATTTCGACTTATCCGGGACAGCTTTTGGAGTCACCATTCCCGCTGAATTTAGTTTTGCTATAGAACACTCTCGAGCTATATGACATACCTTGGATTGTTGTGGACAGTTTGGGCTGATATGTCTCTCTTTCCCGCATTTGTAACAAACTACCGGTGCTCGTTCTCCTCCCCTAGAAACAGTTGATGTTTGTGCTGACGTTTTTACGTTATCATTGTTGTACCTTCTCTTCTTGAAATCTCCTCCCGACTCGCTCCTTCTATTATCACGGCCAGAATTTCCACCAAAGTGGTTACCGCTTTTGTCCGAATATTTTCCTCCCTGCTGGTTTTCATTGGTCCGATGACCGCTGCCACCGGTATTACCTTGGTTGTGTTCCCTCGGTTGAATATACTCATTATCTCGCTCTAATAATTGAGTCATGTTTACAACATATTTATGAGAGATAAGATATTGCCGAATCTCGGGTTTTAAACCTCTTAGAAACATCATTGTCAATCGTTCCTCATTCTCGACCAAATGAGGTGCAAACCTGGATAACTCTGCAAACTTCGCCTCGTAGTGGGACACCGTCATGTTATTTTGTTCTAGTCTAATAAACTCTACCTCCTTCATATGACGAATACTTTCAGGAAAGTAATTGTCATTAAACAGTTTTTGAAATGTTTTCTAGGACATGTTGAGTGCGTCAGGCTGGGTACGCTTCACAGACTCCCACCAGTAGTCTACCTCACCGTAAAATATAAAGGTGGCAAATGGAACCTTCTGTTCCTCCGTGCATCCCAAAACATCGAATATCTTGGTAATTTGCTTGACCCACATTTCCGCCTTGATCGGATCCGACTTTCCCTGAAAGTCTGGTGGTCCCAACTCTTTGGACTGCTTGGCCGTGACAAACCGCGCGTTGTTATCATTTTCACCTATATTCTGCACACGAGTCTCCATCGTCTGATTTTGCATGAACTGCAAAAAGCTCCTAAACATTCCATCATTCATCGTTTGTTCGGTAACGTTGTTTACAGGAGGAATATTTCCTTCCTGTTACACGTTCTCCTAGTTTGTGACTAAAGGTCGTTCCACAGTCTCATATACTCCATTGTTAACGCTCTTGGCTGCCATTCTCAAATACTACCATAAAACAAGGGTTAATTAAACAAATTAACATATCACAAAATATCCCTATATTATGACCAACCAACAAATAAGCTTAGGTAGGACACACTAGCGAAGGATTTACTCGTCTCTTCCCACCTAGTTCTATTCCCTGATCTCCGCCAGAGACCATATCCCTAAGCTCTGATACCAACTGTGATGCCCCCAAAATAGGTAAACATCACCCATTCTGAGTCGCCAAATACATGGTACAGAAACAAATACAACTTTATTGTGTTGTCGCGCAAAATACGACAACACAATACTGTGAGTTTAAATACAAATATTTTCTTTTAGACAATATCCACACTCAAATAAGTCCTCATTACAATGATTGAAATACTATTTAATAAAATAGTGAGGACTGCTAACACCACTGACTAGAAACATCACTCCACACCCCGACTAGTTCCCGCTATATTCTCGCCTCATGAGAAAAATAGAACAAAAAGGAAAAGGGTGAGCTCAACTAGCCCAGTAAAGAATATTATGACTAAGATAATATACAACAACTTATCATTAGTCTTCAACAGGGAAAAATTTGATAAAATTTAATAGACAACAAGTTTTAGATCATCAACTGCAGCGAAAATAGCAAACCTTTAGAAGAGTCAAGTAGAGAATGAATTCTACTATCTTCTAAGATTTAAAAGCCCATCAACGATATTTTATCCCTGTAACATCAATCAATATACATCTTGAATCAAATATTCATCTTTGCACTATAGGCCAAAGATATTCATTTGTATCACCAATCGGTCATGTTCGTTTCAACACCTGTTCATCTTTGCACTACGGGCCAAAGATATTCATCTGTTAATCATTCATCTTTGCACTACATATAAGACCCCAATTTTTTTTTAATAAAATGGAATTTCTTTTATTTATTATTTTAAAATAGTAAGGGTTTATTTGATTAATGTGGTTAGTTATGGGTAAAATGCGCAAATATTTTTTAAAATAAGCAGGTGGTTATAAAATATTCATTGTTGTCGGGGAATATTCGTTTGGTCGTGGAATATTCTTGCTGTCGGGGAATATTCGTACGACGGCGCAACTTTGTGTGGGCCCCATAACGGAAAGCGATTGGATGAAGAAAACGACAAGTATAAGTTATTTATAAATAACAGCGTAGTTGTTACCGTTAATACTGTTGGAATACCCGGTGGTTAAAATACAGTAATACGCGTTATTGCACAGTAACACACGGTATTGCACCAATTATTGATTTTTACGTAAGAAGGCATTACTCAATAATTGTTACAGTAATTACTGTTCAGTATTTTATTTTATTGATTCAATAATTGTTGCGTTGATATTTTATATTACTGTTGTTTTAATAATTATCACTACACAATATTTTCTATTATCGGAGCAATAATTCATATTATCTGAATAATATTATTAGATAACATTATTGGCAATGTCTAGAAAGTTCTCTCTAAGGAGAGGTTTGGTCATCTAATTGCGCGCCAGTAAGGAGAGATCCTTATTGGAAAGCCCCCTCTTTCCTAGGAACTGCCTGGTTGTCAGTATTGTGATTCTGTAATATTATTTATGAATAATTAATTATTTATTTATATGATTAGGAAGATATTCATTTTATGTGAATATAGATGGAGAAAATTTTTAAAGTGACAATTGTTGAAAATCGATATTTTATCTTTTCTGATAAAATAATATTTTATTATATTATTATAATATAATAATGATGATATTTTTACAATGAATGTGGGATATATGAGTATATGAGGAGAAAGAGTATTTTTGTTACAAAAGTTGTTTAAAACATGTTAAACATGTCTGTGAGCCCATTTCTTGACTGAAATTTGATTATAGTTGTAAAATCGTCCGTTTATGGATTTCAGTCAATTTCTGTTTGGAATTTAGAAAAAATTTCTTCTGTAAAGTTGTAGATAATTGAATTTCCTATAAAAACTCGCGAGATTCAAATTTTCTGATAAAAGGGCTATTTATTATGAATTATTGAAGTTCTGAAATTCCGAAATAATTGATTTTTGGAAGTTTTAATTATGTTAAATAAGAAAAACATTTTTTAAAAGTTTTGTGAGGTGGACTACTTGTGTTGAATGCTGAATTCAGTTGATAAAAGTGTGCGTAAGAATTTAATAAATATATATTAATATTTTATTAAATTTTTTGCTTTGGTGTTCTAAGCATTTTCCTATAAATAGGGTGCTTAGGTTAGAATTGAAAATCACACAAGAAACTACAGATTTCTCTCTCTTTCTCTCTCAATATATTGAGCATATTCTTGCGAGTATTTTAATACTTTGAGTGTTGCTATACGGTGCAAGTTCAAATCATAGCCTATATCCGGTGTTCAACTAGAAGTACTGTCTTTACGAGATAAGGGATGTTATTTTATTCAAAAATGATATTATTTCTTCAATATCATTATGCCGAAATATTGGTTGGAAATTTTTATCAAATTTAGAACTTTTCATGTCGAGGTTACTATTCACGAGTTACTATTCACCGAAAAATGAAATTTTCTTCTTTTCGTCCAAAATATCTATTCTGGATACTAACTTTGATTGTATCCATGTTTTGATCATTCTTGAATTTTACTTCACTATGATTATTTATAAGGTATTTTTGGGCATGGATAAATCGAAATACGAATCCTTAATATTTGTTATTTTGTTTCATTGGATTCATTTCCTTTAAAATATTTTTCATCATCCTCAGTCCTAAATGATGATATAACTGAATATCTTTGGCCTGTAGTGCAAAGATGAATGATTTCTGATGAATATCTTTGGCCTGTAGTGCAAAGATGAACAGATGTTGAGATGAACATGACCAACTGATGAATATCTTTGGCTTGTAGTGCAAAGATGAATATTGATTGATGTTACAGGGATAAAATATTGATGATGGACTTTTAAATTCATAGATAATAGTAGACTTCATTCTCTACGTAACTCCTCTATGAATTATTATTTTTCGCTGCGAATATTGATTTAAAACTTGTTGTCTATTGTATTCTATTAGATTTTTCCCTGTTGAAGGCTAACAATAATTTATTCTGTATTATCTTAGTCATAATGTTCTTTACTGGGCTAGTTGAGCTCACCCTTTTTCTTTTTGTTCTATTTTTCTCAGGAGGCGAGAATGTAGCGAGTACTAGTCGGGATATGGAATGATGGTTCTAGAAGTTATTTTAGTAGTCCTCACCATTTTTGTGAAATAATATATCAATAATTATAATGAGGACTTAATTGAGTATGAATACTGTCTAGATGACAATATTTGTATTTAAACTCACAGTATATGTGTTGTCGTATTTTGCACGACAATTGTAATAATAAAGTTGTAGTTATTTTCTGTACCATGCATTTGGCGACTCAGAATGGGTTGGATGGATTGGACCTATTTTGGGGGCGTCACAGTTGGTATCTGAGCTTAGGGATATGATCTCTGGCAGAGATCGGAGAATAGAACTAGGAGGGGAGAGACGAGTAAATCCTTCGCTAGTGTGTCCTACCTAAGCTTATCTGTTGGTCGGTCATAATATAGGGATATTATGTGATATGTTAATTGCTTAAATTAATCCTTGTTTTATGGCAGTATTTGAGAATGTCGATTGAGAATGTTAACAGTGGAGTAAATGAAACCGTGGAGACGCATGTACTCACCAACGAGGAGAACGTGCAACAGGCTGGCAATATTCTTCCTGTGAACAACACCACTGAGCAGACGATGAACGATGAGATGTTTAGAAGCTTTTTGCGATTCATGCAAAACTAGACGAATGAGATTCCTGTTCAAAATATAGGAAGAAACAATGGCAACGCACAGCTGGTCACAGCCAAGCAGTTCAAAGAGTTGGGACCACCAGAATTCTGGGGAAAGCCGGATCCGATTAAGGCGGAGACATGGGTCAAGCAAATTACCAAGATATTTGATGTCTTGGGATGCACGGAGGAACAGAAGGTTCCATTCGCGACCTTTATGTTCTGTGGCGAGGCAGACTACTGGTGGGAATCTGTGAAGCGTACTCAGTCTGCCGCACTCAGCATGTCTTAGGAAACGTTTCAAAAACTTTTCAACAAAAAATACTTTCCTGAAAGTATTCGCCATATGAAGGAGGTAGAGTTTATTAGACTGGAGCAGAATAACATGACGGTGTCCCAGTACGAGGCAAAATTTGCAGAGTTATCCAGGTTTGCACCTCATTTGGTGGAGAATGAGGAACGTATGACGCGGATGTTTCTGAGAGGTTTGAAACCCGGCATACGTCAATATCTCATTTCTCATAAATTTTCTCTCTATTCAGATGTTGTCAACAGGGCTTAATTATTAGAGCGAGATAACGAGTACGGTCAACCGAGGGACCACAACCAGGATCATATCGGTGACAGCAGTCATCAGAACAGTGATAACCAACAGAGAAAGAAAAATGCAGACAAGAACGGCAACCACTCTGGTGGTAATCATGACCATGAGAATAGAAGAAGCGAGTTGGGAGGAGATTTTAAAAAGAGGAGATTTTACAATGACAATACGAAGACGTCAGCACCAGCATCAACTGGTTCCAAGGGAGGAGAACGACCACCGGTCATATGCTATAAGTGCGGAAAAGAAGGACATATCAGCCCAAATTGCCCACAACAGTTTAAGGTATGTTATAACTGTGGAAAGGAAGGACATATCGCTCGAGATTACACTGTAGCGAAACCAAGTCCAACGGGGGCGGTGACTCAAAAAGTTATCCCATAAAAGTCAAAGTCAACGGTTCCTGGAAGAACGTTTTTCGTGACTGGTCAGAATGCGAGGAACCCGAACGACGTTAGCACGGGTTAGTTAATTATAAATTTTGCGAAGTCTATACCTTATTAGATACTGGTTCTATCCATTCATTTATCTCTCCTGCTTATACTCAACGTTTAAACTTGACTCCGGAGAAAATTAGACTTTGACTTATCTGTTGAAACTCCGTTAGGAGAAACTTTCGTTACATCCACTGTTTATAAATCTTGTTTGATCCAAGTTGGCACCATCACATTACCTGTTGACCTTATCTCTTAAAGATACTTGCTTTTGATGTGATTTTAGGAATTGATTGGTTAACTACTCATCATGCCAAAATTGATTATTTTCGTAAGGTTGTTAGTTTTCATATTCCTAAGCAACCTGTTATTCGAATTCAAGCAACCAAACCATTAAAGTCAAACTCTTTCATATTAAGATGTAAAGTCATTCGTTTATTGAAAAACGGATGTCAAGCTTTCTTAGCCATGTCATGGACTTGAACAAAAATACGTCAGATTTGAATGATATTTCTGTTGTTAGTAAAATTTTTGACATATTTCCTGAAGAATTTCTTGGCTTACTCCCAAAGCGTGATATTGAATTTTGTATCGACTTTAAACCCGGTACAAAACCCATTTCTAAAATCTCATATCGAATGGCTCCTATTGAACTTCAGGAGTTAAAAACCTAACTGTAGAAGTTTGTACCCGAGCCTTTATCTGGTGACTTCCTTTGTGGAATGCACCGAAGCCAGACTCTCCGTAGGGGACGCCATATTTGTACGGTAGTAAACTAATAGGTGCCATTGTGATGTTATGTCCAAGGTTGGGATATGAGTCACAGTTGAAAGCAACCTAAGTCAGTAATCGAAATACGTAGCTTTCTATGCTTAACTGGTTATTATCGAAGATTTTGTGGAATGATTTTCTCGAATCGCTACTCCATTAACTCAGTTGACTCATAGAGATACAAAATTCGAAGGGAGCAAGGAATGTGGGAAGAGCTTCGAAGAACTCAAGAGGAGACTCATTTCGGCACATGTTCTGACCATACCATCTTGGAAAAGCGAACGTGGTGGCTGACGTGTTGAGTAAACCATCGTATACGAGTACAAGTGCGATATTGTCAAAGACCCATTTTGTATGACTTACAAATGATAGAGATAGAGTTGAAGACTATAGGTACCCATGTGATGATATACGAGTAGAATCGACTTTTATCGATAAAGTTAAAATCGCTCAAGCTACACACCGGAGCTGATGAATATGAAGAAGGAGGTGCAAGAAGTTGTTATTCCAAAAGCGAGAATTGGCGATGTGAGGAAAGCTCAAACCTTCGATTTATTGGTCCATTTGAAATCCTCGATCGAGTAGAAACTGTGGCCTATAGACTCGTTTTACCGCCAAGTATGATGCGTGTTCATAACGTTTTTTACGTATCGAAGTTACGAAATTATGTGGACGACCCAAACCACGTCATTGAGTTAGAACCGGACGACATAGCCGAAGACTTAACGAACGAAGAGGTACCTGTCAAGATCTTGTATAGGAAGGAGCATGTCCTACGCACGAAGGTTATACCACAAGTTAAAGTTTTGTGAAGAAACCATGCTATTGAAGAAATGACCTGGGAGTTGGAAACGGAAATGAAAGCGAGGTATCCTCATCTTTTCGAAAAACCAGGTACGTACGTCAATTTCGAGGACGAAATTTCATAAGGAGGGGAGGTTGTAAGACCCCGAATTTTTTTTAATAAAATGGAATTTTCTTTATTTATTATTTTAAAATAGTAAGGGTTTATTTGATTAATGTGGTTAGTTATGTGTAAAATGCGTAAATATTTTCTAAAATAAGCAGGTGGTTATAAAATATTCATTGTTGTCGGGGAATATTCGTTTGGTCGTGGAATATTCTTGCTGTCGGGAAATATTCGTACGACGGCGCAGCTTTGTGTGGGCCCCATAACGGAAAGCGATTGGATGAAGAAAACGACAAGTATAAGTTGTTTATAAATAACGGCGTAGTTGTTACCGTTAATACTGTTGGAATACCCGGTGGTTAAAACACAGTAATACGCGTTGTTGCACAGTAGCACACGGTATTGCACTAATTATTGATTTTTACGTAAGAAGACATTACTCAATAATTGTTACAGTAATTACTGTTCAGTATTTTATTTTATTGATTCAATAATTGATGCGTTGATATTTTATATTACTGTTGTTTCAATAATTGTCACTACACAGTATTTTCTATTATCGGAGCAATAATTCATATTATCTGAATAATATTATTAGATAACATTATTGGCAATGTCTATAAAGTTCTCTCTAAGGAGAGGTTTGGTCATCTAATTGCGCGCCAGTAAGGAGAGATCCTTATTGGAAAGCCCCCTCTTTCCTAGGAACTGCCTGGTTGTTAGTATTGTGATTCTGTAATATTATTTGTAAATAATTAATTATTAATTTATATGATGAGGAAAATATTCATTTTATGTGAATATAGATGGAGAAAATTTTTAAAGTGACAATTGTTGAAAATCGATATTTTATTTTTTCTGATAAAATAATATTTTATTATATTATTATAATATAATAATGATGATATTTTTACAATGAATGTGGGATATATGAGTATATGAGGAGAAAGAGTATTTTTGTTGTAAAAGTTGTTTAAAACATGTTAAACATGTCTGTGGGCCCATTTCTTGACTGAAATTTGATTATAGTTGTAAAATCGCCCGTTTATGGATTTCGGTCAATTTTTGTTTGGAATTTGGAAAAACTTTCTTCTGTAAAGTTGTAGAGAATTGAATTTCCTATAAAAAATTGCGAGATTCGAATTTTCTGATAAAAGAGATATTTATTATGAATTATTGAAATTCTAAAATTCCGAAATAATTGATTTTGGGAAGTTTTAATTATGTTAAATAAGAAAAACGTTTTTTAAAAGTTTTGTGAGGTGGGCTACTTGTGTTGAATGCTGAATTCAGTTTATAAAAGTGTGCGTAAGAATTTAATAAATATATATTAATATTTTATTAAATTTTTTGCTTTGGTGTTCTAAGCATTTTCCTATAAATAGGGTGCTTACGTTAGAATTGAAAATCACACAAGAAACTACAGATTTCTCTCTCTTTCTCTCTCAATATATTGAGCATATTCTTGTGAGTATTTTAATACTTTGAGTGTTGCTATACGGTGCAAGTTCAAGTCATAGCCTATAACTCACGCAATATATCTCAAGAAAAGTGATTTAATTTTTAATACCTCCATTCCGACAAAAATACCTCAACATTAATTCTTTCACATAAAATAAATATATCCATCAATTATATCCAAATAAAATAAATATTTCCTTATTATATAAATCAATAATTAATTACTCACAAATACTGTTACAGAATCACAATTATGACAACTAGGCCGTTCCCAGGAAAGAGGGGGCTTTCCAATAAGGATTTCTCCTTACTGGCGCGCAATTAAATGACCAAACCTCTCCTTAGACAGAACTTTTTAGACATTGTCAATAATGATATCTAATAATATTATTCAAATAATATGAATTATTGATCTGATAATAGAAAATACTGTGCAGCAACAATTATTGAAATAATAAAATAAAATATTGAACAGTAACTACTGTAATAATTATTGAGTAGTGCCTTCTTACGTAAGAATCAATAATTGGTGCAATACTGTGTGCTACTGTATTTTAACCACCGGGTATAACAACAGTATTAACGGTAACAACTACGCCGTTATTTATAAACAACTTATACTTGTCGTTTTCTTCATCCAATCGCTTTCCATTATGGGTCCCACACAAGGCTACGCCGTCGTACGAATATTCCCCGACAAAAAGAATATTCCACGACCAAACGAATATTCCCCGACAACAAATAAATATTGTATAACCACTTGCTTATTTTGCAAAATTTGCACATTTCACCCATAACCAAAGCATTATATCAAATTAACACCTTATTATTCACAATAATATTTAGAGAAAATTTGATTTTATTCATTAATAAGTTGGGGTCTTACAGATTATCAGCGATAAAAGTGATAAAAAAAACCTTTTAAATCATAGAAGATAGTAAATTTTATTCTCTACTTGACTCTTCTAATGGATTGCTTGTTCCGCTGCAGTTAAACTTGATGTTTGTTATATTTTATCAGTTTAATACTGTTGAAGACTAACGATAAATTATTCTGCATTATCTTAGTCATAATATTTTTTACTGGGCTAGTTGAGCTCACCCTTTTGCTTTCATTGTCCTCTTTAGGAAATGAGAACGTAGCCGGGACTAGTCAGGAAACGGAATGACGGTCCAGATGATAGCATTAGTAGTCCTCACTATTCTATGAAATAGTGTAATAATAATTGTATTGAGGACACCATTTGAGTTGAATACTGTCTAGAAGACAATATTCCTTTTAAAACTCTTAGTTTATGTTTTGTCATATTTTACACGACTGTTGTATTATTAAGTTGTATTTGAATTTTGTACCAGGTATTTGGCGACTCAAGATGGGTGATATATACCTATTTTTGGGGCATCACAGTTGGTATCAAAGCTTAGGGATATGATCCCTGGCTGAGATGTGAGACAAGAACTAGGAGGGGAGAGACGGAGAATTCCTTCGCTAGTATGACCTACCTAAGTTTATTTGGTATTTAATTGGTCGGTCAGAGTATAGGGATAATATGTGGCATGTCAATTAACCCTTATTTTGTGGCAGTATTTGAAAATGACATCTGAGAATGATGAGAATAACAATGGAGCACATGAGACCGTTGAGTCTCCACAGATCAACAATCAGGATAATGTGCATCAGGAAGGTAACAATCCTCATGCAAATAACAACACTGACCAAATGATGAATGATGAAATGTTCAGAGGCTTTCTGTAATTCATGCAACATCAAGCAAGAGAGACTCCTGTCCGAAATGCAGGTGGAAACACTGGCAACTCTCTGACGGTCACTGCTAAACAGTTCAAGGAGCTGGGACCACTGGAGTTTTTTGGAGAGCCAAAACCACTTGAGGCAGAGACGTGGATAAAGCAGATCAACAAGATATTTGATGTCTTGGGATGCTCCGAGGAGCAAAAGGTTCCCTTTGCCACCTTCATGTTGCGGGCAGAAGCAGATTACTGGTGGGAATCTGTAAAGCGTACCCTGCCGCACTGAAGATGTCTTGGGAGAAGTTTCAAGAACTGTTCAATGACAAGTACTTTTCTGAAAGTATTCGTCACATGAAAGAGGTAGAGTTCATTAAACTGGAGCAAAACAACATGACCGTGTCATAGTACAAAACCAAGTTTGTTGAGTTATCCCGGTTTACGTCCCACTTAGTTGATAATGAGGAGAGAATGACGCGGATATTTTTAAGAGGTTTGAAACCCGAGATTCATCAATACCTTATCTCTCACAAACTTTGCTTGTATTCAGATGTTGTGAATAGGGCTCAGTTATTAGAACGTGATAATGAGTCAACCCAACCAAGAGAGAGCAGACGGTAAAATAATAATACCAGTGGTAGCAGTCATCGAAGCGGTGACAATAAACGTGGAGGGAATCAACATGCCAGAAATGGTAACCACTTCGGTAGTAATCATGACCAAGACAATAAGAGTGGACATTTCAAGAAGAGGAGATTCAACAATGATGGAAAAACGTCAGCACCAGCACCTGTTGTTAAGGAAGGAGAACGACCACCTATCATATGCTTCAAATATGGAGGGGAGGGACACATCAGTCCAAACTGCGCGATGCAGTCCAAAGTGTGTTATAATTGTGGAAGAGAAAGTCACCTAGCCCGATTTTGTCGTGCACCGAAGATAAGTCCAGCTGGGATGGAGGCACCAAAGGCCGTCCCAGAAAAGTCAAAGCCGGTAGTTCAAGGGAGAGCATTTGCCGTGACCTCCCAGAAAGCAAGGAACCCAAACGAGGTCATCACGGGTAAGCTTGTCATAAACTCTAGCGAAGTCTATACCTTATTTGATACCGGTTCTACCCATTCTTTTGTTACTCATACTTGCGCTCAATGTTTAAATTTGACTCTGGAGAAATTAGACTTTGACTTATCTGTTGAAACTCCGTTGAGAGAAACCTTCATTACATCCACTTTTTATAAGTCTTATTTGGTTCAAATCGGTACCCTCACATTACATGTCAATCTTATTTCATTGAAAATACTTTCATTTGACGTAATTCTAGGGATTGATTGGTTAACTACTCATCATGTAAAAATTGATTATTTTCCTAAGATTGTTAGCTTTTATATTCCTAACCAACCTATTATGCAAATTCAAGTAACCAAACCATTAAAATCAATCACTGTCATCTCAAGCCATAAAGCTATTCGTTTATTGAAAAACGGATGTCAAGCTTTCTTAGCTCATGTCACGGATTTAAACAAAAATACGTCAGTTTTGAATGATATTTCTATTGTTAATAAATTTCCTGACGTATTTCCTGAAGAACTTCCTGGCCTACCCCCAGAGCGAGAAATTAAATTTTGTATCGACCTTGAACCTGGTACAAAACTCATTTCCAAAGCCCCATATCGAATGGCTCCTATTAAACTTCAGGAGTTAAAGACCCAATTACAGGAATTATTAGACATCAGTTTCATTCGTCCTAGTACGTCTCCTTGGGGTGCTCTTTTTCTATTCGTAAAGAAGAAAGATGGGAGTATGAGACTTTGTATTGATTATCGGGAGTTGAATCATGTCACTATCAAGAATAGGTACTCATTGCCACGTATTGATGACCCATATGACCAGTTAGAAGGTGCCAAATTCTTTTCAAAGATCGATCTTCATTCCGAAAATCATCAGTTAAAGATTAGAACCGATGGCATTCCAAGGACGACTTTTAGAACTCGGTACGGGCATTATGAATTCCTAGTCATGTCTTTTGGATTGACTAATGCTCCTGCTGCCTTCATGGATATGATGAACCGAGTATTCAAGAAATATTTGGATCACTTTGTGCTCGTCTTTATTGATGATATCCTCATATATTCCAAAAGCCGTGAAGATCATGAGCAACACTTGAGGCTGATATTCCTAAAGCTTCGTGAAAATAAGCTTTATGCCAAGTTGAAGAAATGCGCGTTCTGGTTTAAGAAAGTAGCATTCTTTGGGCACGTAGTATCAAGTCATGGAATATCTGTCGACCCAGCAAAGATTGAAGCTATTCAAAGCTGGGAGCAAACTAAATCAGTGACCGAAGTACGTAGCTTTCTCGGCTTAGCTAGTTATTGTCGGAGATTCGTAGAAGGGTTTTCTTGAATCGCTACTCCATTAACTCAGCTGACTCAGAAAGATACAAAATTCATTTGGAGCATGGAATGTGAGAAGAGTTTTTAAGAATTCAAGAGGAGACTCATTTTATCACCTGTTCTGACAATTCCATCTGGTTCGGAGGGATTTATCATCTACAGTGATGCTTCGGGCAAAGGGTTAGGATGTGTTCTCATGCAACATAGGAAAGTCATAGCCTATGTCTCTCGGCAACTCAAAGATGTTGTCTTCGCACTTAAAATTTGGAGGCATTACTTGTATGGGGAGAAAGTGGAAATCTTTACGGATCATAAAAGCCTAAAATATTTATTCACTCAAAAGGAACTCAACATGCGGCAATGACGTTGGCTCGAACTGTTGAAAGATTATGATCATACTATTCAATACCATCTTGGAAAAGCAAACGTAGTAGCTGACGCATTAAGTAGAAGATCATTTGCGGGTACAAGTGCGATATTGTCAACGCAAAGGCCCATTTTATATGACTTACAAAGGATGGAGATAGAGTTAAAGACTCCAGGGACCCATGTGATGATAGCGAATATACGAGTAGAACCGACTTTAATCGATAAAGTTAAAGCTGCTCAAGCTACAGACCTGGAGCTGATGCGTATGAGGAAGAAAGTGCAAAAAGGTGCTATTCCGGAAGCAAGAATCGATGAAGAAGGAATACTTCGACTTAACTCCAGACTTTGTGTTCCTAACGACCCTGATTTAAAGTATAAAATTATGATGGAGGCGCACAATACACCGTTTACAATCCATCATGGGAGTACCAAAATATATCATGATCTTCGACATACATTTTGGTGGAGCAATATGAAGAGGGAGATAGCGGAGTTTATCTCAAGGTGTTTAACTTGTCAACGAGTCAAGGCGGAGCATCAAGTACCAAAAGGTCCATTACAACTACTTGAAATTTCAGAATGGAAGTGGGAGCACATTACCATGGATTTCGTTACCGGTCTTCCCAAGGTTTCTCAAGGCATAGATGCGATTTGGGTCATTATTGATAGATTGACCAAGTCGGCTCATTTCTTACCTATATGAGAAACTTATACACTTGAACGTCTTGCTCGTATGTATATAAACGAGATTGTAAGATTGTATGATATGCCAGTATCCATAATTTCTGATTGAGACACAAGATTCACTTCACGATTTTGGGTTAGTTTGCAGAAAGCAATGGGCATGGATTTACGATTTAGCTCGGCATATTATCCTCAAACGGACGGATAGTCAGATAGGACTATTCAAACTCTTGAAGATCTATTAAGACTCTGTGTCCTTGACTTCAAGGGAAGTTGGGACAAGTTCTTACCATTGATGGAGTTTTCCTACAACAACAGTTATCAAGCAAGTATTGGCATGGCTCCATTTGAGGCGTTGTATGGAAGAAAGTGTCGTTCTCCAGTATGGTGGGATGAGGTGGGTGAAGCAACATTGTTGGGACCGGAGTTGGTACATATGACTGCGAAAAAGATTCAAACGATCTGGCAACGTATAAAAACCTCGTAAGATCGATAAAAGAGTTATGCTGATCTTCATCGAAAGGATGTGGAATTCAATATTGGAGAACATGTGTTGTTACGTGTTGCTTCATGGAAAGGAGTTACAAGATTTGAAAAGGGAGGAAAGCTCAATCCTCGATTCATTGGCCCATTTTTAATCCTCGAACGAGTAGGAACTGTTGCCTATAGACTCGCCTTACCGCCAAGTATGTCTCGTGTTCATAATGTTTTTCACATATCTATGTTACGTAAATATGTGAAAGACCCGAACCAAATTTTTAAGTTAGAACCGGATGAAATAGCGGAAGATTTAACGTATGAAGAGGTTCTTGTAAAAATTTTGGATAAGAAGGAGCATATTTTATGCTCCAAGGTTATACCTCAAGTTAAAGTTTTGTGGAGAAACCACAATGTTGAGAAAATGACCTGAGAGTTAGAATCTGAAATAAAATCAAGGTATCCTTACCTCTTCGATATACCAGGTACGTACCCTAATTTTAAAGGCGAAATTTCATAAGAAAGGGAGGTTGTAAAACCCCAACTTTTATGAATAAAGATGAATTTTCTATAAATATCATTTTTGAATATTATGGAGTGAATTTGATATAATGTTATAGTTGTGGGTAATATTTATAAATTTTACAAAGTACGCAAGTTGTTATATAATATTCGATTGGTCGGGGAATATTCGTTTTAACAGAAAATATTCGTACGACGGCACAATCATTGGTGGACCCCATAACGGAATTATTGTCGGATTGAGAAAACGACAAAAATATCTTTTTATAAAATAACAGCAAAAGTTTTACCGTTAACTGTTAGAATACCTGGTGGTTAAAATACAGTAATACGCGTTGTTGCACAGTAGCACACGGTATTGCACAGTATTTTTGAATTATTGATTCTTACGTAAGAAGGCACTACTCAATAATTATTATAGTAATTACTGTTCAATATTTTATTTTATTGGTTCAATAATTACTGCGTTGATATTTTATATTATTGTTGTTTCAATAATTGTCACTGCACAGTATTTTCCATTATCAGATCAATAATTCATATTATTTGAATAATATTATTAGATAGCATTATTGGCAATATCTAGAAAGTTCTGTCAAGGAGAGGTTTGGTCACCTAATTGCACGCCAGTAAGGAGAAATACTTATTGGAAAGCTCTCTCTTTCCTAGGAACAACCTAGTTGTCATTATTGTGATTCTGTAATATTATTTTTGAATAATTAATTATTGATTTATATGATAAGAAAATATTTATTTTATGTGGACATAAATGATGGATAGAAAAATATTTATTTTATGTAGTTATAAATGAAGGAATTAATGTTGAGGTGTTTTATCAGTATTTTTGTCGGAATGGAGATATTAAAAATTAAGTCACTGTTCTTAAAGCTCTATTGCGTGAGTTATAATTTTAATCCGACCGTTGGATCGTTGTGATTTTTGGATATATTATACATATATAAGTTGAGTATATGTTCATAAATTTTGAACCGTTAAAAATTAACGTATGATTTGTTATGAATTTTATGAGCTATTGAAAATTATTCGTTTGTGGATTTCGGATATTTTCTGTTTAGAATTTGAAAAAACTTAAACTTACAAAGTGTTAGAGAGTTAAATTTTTTATGGAATAGACATGAGATTCGAATTTTTCTGATAAAAAAGCTATTTATTATGAATTTCTGAAGTTTGAAAAATAAAATAATTTTTATTAAAATTGGGTGGGACCCATTTTTGTTTTTGAAAACATGTGGGCTGCTATATTTTTTAGAAATGGCATGCTGGTCTTGGTCACTGGCATGCGTTGAAATTTTGTATAAATAATAATATTATTTTATTATTTAGTCTCCTATGGCGTTCTAGCATTTTCCTATAAATAGGTGCTTAGTTTAGAATTGAAAATCACATCTGAAACAAGTTTTCTTTCTCTATATATTATCGAGCGTATTTTTGTGAGTATTTAGATACTTTGAGAGCTGTTATTCAGTTCAAATTTTCTTCGGCTTTACATCCGATATTCCGATCAGAAATACTGTTATTTTGAAGTAAGGGATGTTATTTTTGTTCAATATTCGCTTGAAATAATATTTTCTTCCATACTATGTAGTATGTGAGTAATATTATTTCGTTTTAGATTTCGAATTCTATACTCGTTTTGTTAAAATTTTGGCTTCTAAACTCCATGAAATTAGTAGAATATCCTTGATATTTGCGCTTCATCCAGTATCTTTCCATAGAAATATTATTCTGAGCATTCTTGATAAGTTTTAACTTTTTTATGCCGGAGTACTATTCACAGGATTACTATTCCCAAAGTACTATTCACAGGGTACTATACACTAGAGTACTATTCACCCGGAGTACTGTTCATGATAAAAATTGATTCGTTTTCGGTCCAAATTATTTTTGGTACAATATTATTCTTGAATTTTACTCCACAAAGCAGTATCATGTTGACAATTTGGACGTTATTGATTTCTGGATAAATTAAATTATAAATATTTAAAAATTTATCCTTGAACTTGTTTTATTGAATTCTTATATCATTGTTGTGACGCCCCCAAAACAGGTTCATTCCATCCAACCTATTCTGAGTTGCCAAATACATGGTACAGAAAATAACTACAACTTTATTACAACAATTGTCGTGCAAAATATAACAACAAATATGTTGTGAGTTTAGATATAAATATATACCAAATGTGACACATATCCCAACCGTGGACAACACCTCACAATGACACCTTACATAAAGGTATAGTCAAAAACTGTTTTAAAAATTAGAATCTTTGGGAAGTGCTAAAGGAAACCCTCGTACATGGGAGGCCATGCTTCTAGGTTATGATAGATATCATATGGCCACAGAATTATCCTTGGTTGACCCAATAGACCCCAAAGAAAAATGAGAAGATTACTATCATATTCTTCCCAATGGTGGGTCTTCTCTTAACATATCATTATCTCCACTGTCTCTAACTGAGAATTATACTTCAAACAAACACCAAGATTATATAGGTAGTGCTCGTAGATATACTCAGCAAGTGGATGTGCACAACCATGTCTTATGATGACACGGGGTTGTATGTCGTTAGACAACTTGTATGACAGTGGCAAAACACCCTTCCAACGTTGGGTACACCTTACCCTATTGGATTCACTAAATAAAACTACTAAATGAACTTTTCTATACTGCTTCGGGAGAACCTCCACAGCTAGAGACCATCGTTCTATTTTCCTGTTACCCTTGCTCGACCCAACTACACTCTTATTACCTTAAAGAAATTGTGAAGCAAAAGGGTGAGCACAACTAGCTCAGTAAAGAATGTTATGACTAAAGATAAATAAATTATCAATAGTATTCATCAGTAATAAATCAGAGATTTAGAACATATGGTAGATGATAAAACTTTTCAACCATAGTTGCAACGGAACGAGCAATCCATTAGAAGAGTCAAATAGACCATAAAGTCTATTATCTTCTCCATGTTAAAAGTCCACCAACAATGTTTTATCCCTGTAACATCAATCAACAATTCCTGTCCACAATCACATGTATAACTCATAATCATAATTGTAGTTCTAAATTCCTCTTCTCATCCAGAACAAAGATAAATTTCATCACTTGTCTTTACCTGAAACATCAAAGATCATGGTTATACCAAATCACAGTTCCTGTTCATAATCATACTAATAATTTTATCTTTGCACTACGGACCAAAGATATTCATCAACAACTCATCTTTGCACTACAGGCCAAAGATATTCCTCAACAATTCATATTTGTACTACAGGCCAAATATATTATTATCTCAAAGAAATATATAATCATTTCAGAATTTATATAGCCAATAATTATAACCATGTTGATCATTTCACCTTTGTACTTAAGCTAAAGATATTCAATTATAAACTCAACGGTCATGATCATACCAGTCAACAATTCAACTTTGCACTACTGGCCAAAGAGAATCCATAGTCATGATCGTACCAAAAATCTACCCATCTTTACACTCAAGTCAAAGAGAAATATCATCAGTAGGGTTATAAAAATGTTATATATGATAATAAAAAATAATATGATCAACATATAGTTTTAATCTCAAGAGTAATATTCATAAATCAACTATAATTTGGTTAGAAAAAGAAACTAATTTTGTCATGAATAGTAACTCGTGAATAGTAACTCGTGAATAGTAACTCATGAATAGTAACTCGTGAATAGTAACTCATGAATAGTAACTCGTGAATAGTAACTCGTGAATAGTAACCTCGACACAAAAAGATAGAAATTCCACAATAAAATACATACTAATATTTCGGTATAATGATATTGAAAGAATAACATTTCTTAAACTTATAAACAATTTATTTTAATTGTTTACACTTTACTAAATAATGCATTTAATCATTTTAAAATGCAAAACTCATAAAATTTCATCACCAATAACCAAAACCCTCATCAAAAATCTGCATATACCTCATATAGGATTCTCAAGTCATAAAATCCTATTTTCTAATTTTCTTACTTCACAAAACATATTTAATTTATTTACTCATAACTAGACCATTTTCATGAAAAATACCAAATCAGTTTCAAAAATATTTCTTTTCTAGGATTTTGCAGAATACATTTTTGGCACAACCAAGAAAACTCATCAAAATACCATTTCAAATTTTTTCAGAATTTTCTGAAGGTCAGAAAAATTACGAAACTGAAAAACATAACAACCCTTAAAATCCCTTACCTCAAAATAGCAGTACTTCTGACTGGAATAACGCTGAACGAACTTGCACCGTATAGCAACACTCAAGATATCAAAAAACTCACAAGAATACACTCGATAATATAGAGAGAAAACTTCAATATCTGGTGTGATTTTCAATTCTAACCTAAGCACCCTATTTATAGGAAATTGCTTAGAACACCAAAACAGAAAATTTAATAAAATAATAATATAATTATAAATTTTCCTTAGCCCACCTTTGAAAATCTGGATTCAGCCATCAACATGTGCAAGTGGGGCCCACCAAAGTGTAAAAAATGTTTTTGTTAATAAAAATAAATAAAACTTCCAAAAATCAATTATTTCGGAACTTCGGAACATCAATAATTCATAATAAATAGCCCTTTTATCAGAAAATTCAAATCTCGCGATTTTTTAAAGAAATTCAATTCTCTACAACTTTGGAGAAGAAAGTTTTTCCAAATTCTAAACAGAAATTAACCGAAATCCACAAACGGGCGATTTTACAGTCTATAATAAATTTTCGGTCAAGAATTGTGTCCACTAACACACAAAATATGTGTTAAAAATTTAATCCAACAAAAATACTCTTCCTCCTCATTTATTTATATATCCCACATTCATTGTAAAAATATCACCATTAATATATTATTAAAATAATATATTTAAATAAATTATTTTATCAGAAAAAAATAAAATATTAATTTTCAACAATTGTCACATTAAAATTTTTCTCTATCTATATCCACATAAAATCAATATTTTCCTCATCATATAAATTAATAATTAATTATTTACAAATATATTACAGAATCACATTACTGACAACCAGGCAGTTCCCAGGAAAGAGGGGGCTTTCCAATAAGGATTTTTCCTTACTGGCGCGCAATTAGGTGACCAAACATCTCCTTAGACAGAATTTTCTAGACATTGTCAATAATGTTATCTAATAATATTATTCAGATAATATGAATTATTGCTCCGATAATGGAAAATACTGTGTAGTGATAATTATTGAAACAACAGTAATATAAAATATCAACGCAGCAATTATTGAATCAATAAAATAAAATACTGAACAGTAATTACTGTAACAATTATTGAGTAGTGCCTTTTTACGTAATAATCAATAATTGGTGCAATACCGTGTGCTACTGTGCAATAACGTGTATTACTGTGTTTTAACCACCGGGTATTCCAACAGTATTAACGGTAACAACTACGCCGTTATAACTTATACTTGTCGTTTTCTTCATCCAATCGCTTTCCGTTATGGGGCCCACACAAGGTTGCGCCGTCGTATAAATATTCCCCGACAGGAAGAATATTCCGCGATCAAACGAATATTTTTCGACAACAATGAGTATTTTATAATCACTTGCTTATTTTAAAAAAAATTCATATATCACCCTTAACTTTAAACTTTTATCAATTTAACCATTTACTGAATAGTAATTATAAGAAAAAATTGAATACTTTGATTTCATAAAATTCGGGGTCTTACAATTGTCATCATCCTCATTTTTATATTATGTTGAAAGTCATCTGTGGCCTGTAGTGCATAGATGGACTTGGTATGATTATGACCAAGGATTATTCAGTATAATCATGACCGTAATATTACAAATGATGTGGTAAAAGTCTTCATTGGCCCGTAGTGCATTGATGGACAGTTGTTGGCATGATCATGATCCTTGATGAATACACGAATATCCTTGGCCGTAGTGCATGGATAATTTGTGGTCGTGATACTAATGAATATTATTGGTCGTAGTGCAGGGATGATGTGAATTATTTATTAAGCTGATTCTCAACGATTAAAGTGATAAAAAATGTGAGACCCCAGATTTTATGAATAAATATTTAATTTTCTCGAAATAATTTTTTTTTGAATATTATGGTATGTATTTGATATAATGTTATAGTTGTGGGTAGTATTTATAAATTTTGTAAAGTATACAAATTGTTTTATAATATTCGATTGGTCGGGGAATATTATTTTTAACAGGGAATATTCGTACGACGGTACAATTATTGGTGGACCCCACAACGGAATTATTGTCCGATTGAGAAAACGATAAAAATATTTTTATGAAAATAACGGCGAAAGTTTTACCGTTAACTGTTGAAACACTCGGTGTTAAAAGTACAGTAATACGCGTGGTTGCATAGTAGCACACGGTATTGGTTATTAATGCTTACGTGATAAGTCACTCAGTTTTATTTTATTAGTATTATTAATGTAATAAAACAGAAAAGCTTTTTATATAAAACAGAATACTTTTATAAAGTTATTCGTTTTATTAGGCTAATAGTAAAATCTTTTTATATAAAACAGAATACTTTTATAAAGTTATTTACTTTATTAGACAATAATTAGAATATATTATATTTTATTATGTATAATATTTGTATAGTGCCTACATAGTGTTTGCATAGTAAAATCTTTTATAAAGTTATTTGCTTTATTAGATTATAAATAGAATATATTAATTTTTTTAAAAGATTTTGCTTTAAATATGGACCGTCAAATTAAAGTAAATCAATCTGGACCGTTCATGAGTTAGTTACTATGCAGTCCATTTTTCTATAAATAGAAGCTCATTCCTTCATTATTTCTTACGAATTCACTGAAACTCTAGATAGAGAAACTATAGATAGAAAGAAGAAAAGTTTTCTGCTACTTCACTACTTCTATATCCAGTACTCTTCTTTCTAAGGTAGGGGATATTATTTGTTGTACTCGTAAGGGGTATTATTTCTTTTTCATGAAGAGAACTTCTGTTATTCCATTCTTTATTATTCTGTTGGAATAACTTGTATACGCAGTCTACCCTATACTTGGTGACATTCTTCTATTATTCCGTCTTTATTATTCTGTTGGAATAACTTGTCTGTGCGAAGTACCGCATGCATGGTGATTTCTTTTGTTATTCCATTCTTTATTATACTCAGTTGGTTAAAGTTTTGACTTCTATACTCCATGAAATTAGTGGAATATCCTTGATATTTGTGCTTCATCCAGTATCTTTTCATAGAAATATTCTTCTGAGCATTCTTGAATTTTACTCTACAAAGAAGTATCATGTTGACCATTTGGACGTTATTAGTTCCTGGATAAATTAATTTTTGAACTTGTTTTATTGAATTCTTATATCATTGTCATCATCCTCATGTTTATATTTTGTTGAAAGTCATATGTGGCCTGTAGTGCATAGATGGACTTGGTATGATTATGACCAAGGATTATTCGGTATAATCATAACCGTAATATTATAAATGATGTGAAAAAAGTCCTCATTAGCCCGTAGTGCATTGATGGACCGTTTTGGTATGATTATGGCTATGGATTCTCTTTGGCCGTAGTGTAAAGATAAATTGTTTTATGGCATGATCAAGACCGTTGATAAAAACATGATTATCTTAGGCCATAGTGCATGGATAATTCGTGGTCGTGATACAAAAGAATATCCTTGGCCGTAGTGCAGGGGTGATTCGATGATGTGGATTATTTGTTAAGCTGAGTCCCAACGATAAAAGTGATGAAAAATCTTTTAAATCATAGAAGATAGTAGATTTTATTCCCTACTTGACTCTTATAATTGATTGCTTGTTCCGCTACAGTTAAACTTGATGTTTGTTATATTGTATCAGTTTAACACTGTTTAAGGCTAATGATAATTTATTCTGCAATATCTTAGTCATAATATTTCTTACTGGGCTAGTTGAGCTCACCCTTTCTTTCACTATTCTCTTCAGGAAATGAGAATATAGCTGGGACGAGTCGGGGAACAGAGTGATGGTCCTAGATGATGCATTAGTAGTCCTCACTATGTTGTGAAATAGTGTGATAATAATTGTAGTGAGGACTCTTTTTATATTTTTATACTCTCTAGTAGACAATAATTGTATTCAAACTCACATTTTATGTTATCGTATTGTACACGACAGTTGTATTATTAAGTTATATTTGAATTCTGTACCATATATCTGGCGACTCAAGATGGGTGATGTATACCTAATTTTGGGGGCGTCACAGTTGGTATCAAAGCTTAGGGATATGATCCCTGGCTGAGATGTGAGACAAGAACTAGGAGGGGAGAGACGGGGAATTCCTTCGCTAGTATGACCTACCTAAGTTTACTTGTTATTTAATTGGTCGGTCAGAGTATAGAGATAATATGTGATATGTTAATTAACCCTTATTTTGTGACAGTATTTAAAAATGGCATCTGAAAATGTTGAGATAAGCAATGGAGCACAGGAGACCGTTGAGTCTCCACAGATCAATAATCAGGACAATGTGCAGCAGGATAGCGATAATCCTCCTGTAAACAACAACACTGATCATTTGACCAACAACGGTACATTTAAGAGCTTTTTAGAATTCTTGCAACATCAGGCGAAGGCGGCTCCTGTTCATAATGCAGGAGGAAAAAATGGCAACCCACAGTTGGTCACCGCTAAGCAATTCAAGGAGCTGGGACCACCGGAGTTTTTAGGAAAGCCAGAACCACTTAAGGTGGAGACGTGGTTAAAGCAGATCACCAAGATATTTGATGTCTTGGGATGCTCCGAGGAGCAAAAGGTTCCCTTTGCCACCTTTATGTTGCGTGAAGAGGCAGATCACTGGTGGGAATCTGTAAAACGTACCCAACCTGATGCACTCAAGATGTCTTGGGAGAAGTTCCAAGAGCTGTTCAATGACAAGTACTTTCCCGAAAGCATTCGTCACATGAAGGATGTGGAATTTATCAAGTTGGAGCAAAACAACATGACCGTGTCGCAGTACGAAGCCAAGTTTGCCGAGTTGTCCCGATTTGCGTTCCACTTGGTTGATAATGAAGAAAGAATGACGCGGATATTTTTAAGAGGTTTGAAACCGGAGATACGTCAATATCTTATTTCTCATAAACTGTGTTTGTATTCAGATGTTGTAAATAGGGCTCAGTTAGTAGAGCGCGATAACGAGTCAACGCAACCAAAAGAGAGCAGCCAGGAAAATGATAATACCGGTGATAATAGTCATCAAAGCGGTAACAATAAGCATGGAGGAAATCAACATGCCAGAAATGGTAACCACTTCGGTGGTAATCATGGTCAAAACAATAAGAATGGATATTTCAAGAAGAGGAGATTCAACAATGATGGAAAGACGTTAGCACCAGCACCCGTTGTTAAGGAAGGAGAATGACCACCTATCATATGCTTCAAATACGGAGGGGAGGGACACATCAGTCCAAACTGTGTGATGTCGTCCAAAGCATGCTATAATTGTGGAAAAGAAGGTCACTTAGCCCGATTTTGTCGTTCACCGAAGACAAGTTCAGCTAGAATGGAGGCACCAAAGGATGTCCCAGACAAGCCAAAGCTAGTAGTTTAAGAGAGTGCGTTTTTTTTTCGTGACGAGGAACCTGAATAAAATTATCACGGGTATGTTAGTCATAAACTCTTGCGAAGTCTATACCGTGTTAGATACCGGTTCTACGCACTCTTTTATTTCACCTAGTTATGTTCAATGTTTGAAATTAACTCCGGAGAAATTAGACTTTGATATATCTGTTTAAACTCAGTTGGGAGAAACCTTCGTTACCTCTACTATTTATAAATCTTGTTCAAATCAACACTTTCACGTTACCTGTCGATCTTATCTCTTTTAAAATACTTGCATTGATGTGATTTTTGGAAACGATTGGTTAACTGCTCATCATGCTTTTCGTAAGGTTGTTATCTTTCATATTCCTAACCAACCTATTATGCGAATTCAAGTAACCAAACCACTAAAGTCAATCATTGTCATATCATGCCATAAGTAAAGAGCCCCGAGCCTTTTGCTGATGACTTCCTTATGTGGAATGCACCGAAGCCAGACTTTCCGTAGGAGACGTTGCGAATGACGATGATAAGTTGATAGGTATCAATGTGACGTGTTATCCAAGTCTTGGATGAGGGTCACAGTTTTGAATGATATTTCTATTGTTAATAAATTTCCTGACGTATTCTCGAAAACTTCTTAGCCTACCCTAGAGCGTGAAATAGAATTTTGTATTGACCCCAGTACAAAACCCATTTCTTAAACCCTCAAATATTTCTTCAACTAAAATGAACGTATCATGTGCCAAAGACGTTGGCTCGAGCTGTTGAAGATTACGATCGTGCCATTCAATATCATCGTGAAAGAGCGAACGTGGTAGCTGACGTGTTGAGTAGAAGATCGTATGCGTTTATGAGTGTGATGTTGTTAACACAAAGACTCATTTCGTATAACTTACAAATGATGAATATAGAGTTAAAGACTCTAGGGACCCACATGAAGACAACGAATATACGATTAGAATCGACTTTAATCGATAAAGTTAAAGTCGTGCAAGCTACAGATCCGGAGCTGATGAATAGTAAGAAGAAGGTTCAGGAGGGCGTTATTTTAGAAGTAAGAGTTGCTGAAGAGAGGAAATCTCAACCCTCGATTTAATTGGCCCATTTGAAATCCTCGATTAAGTAGGAGCTGTGGCTTATAGACTCGTTTTACCGCCAAGTATATCGTGTGCTCATAACATTTTTAACGTATCGATGTTACGACCCAACCCACATTATTAATTTAGAACCGGACGAGATAGCGGATGATTTAACGTTTGAGGAGATACGTGTTAAATCTTGGATAAGAAGAATCGTATTCAACACTCAAAGGTTTTACCTCAAGAGTTAGAATCTGAAATGAAGTCAAGGTATCCTCACATCTTCGGCATACCAGGTACGTATGTAAATTTTGAGGGCGAAATTCCATAAGGAGGGAAGATTGTGAGACCCCAGATTTTATGAATAAATATTTAATTTTCTCGAAATAATTTTGTTTTGAATATTATGATGTGGATTTGATATAATGTTATAGTTGTGGGTAGTATTTATAAATTTTGTAAAGTATGCAAGTTGTTATATAATATTCGATTGGTCGGAAAATATTATTTTTGCTAGGGAATAGTCGTACAACGGTATAATCATTGGTGGACCCCATAGCGGAATTATTGTCGGATTGAGAAAACGACAAAAATATTTTAATGAAAATAACGGCGGAAATTTTATCGTTAACTGTTAAAACACCCAGTGTTAAAAATACAGTAATACGCGTGGTTGCATGGTAGCACACGGTATTGGTTATTAATGCTTACGTGATAAGTCACTCAGTTTTGTTTTATTAATATTATTAATGTAATAAAACAGAAAAGCTTTTTATATAAAACAAAATACTTTTATAAAGTTATTCGTTTTATTAGGCTAATAGTAAAATCTTTTTATATAAAACATAATACTTTTATAAAGTTATCTGTTTTATTAGACAATAATTAGAATATATTATATTTTATTATGCATAGTATTTGCATTGTACCTGCATAGTATTTGTATAGTAAAATCTTTTATAAAGTTATTCTTTTTATTAGATTATAAATAGAATATATTATATTTTATTTAAAAGATTTTGCTTTAAATATGGACCGTCAAATTAAAGTAAATCAATCTGGACCGTTCATGAGTTAGTTACTATGCAGTCTATTTTTCTATAAATAGAAGCTCATTTCTTCATTATTTCTTACGAATTCACTGAAACTCTAGAGAGAGAAACTATAGATACAAAGAAGAAAAGTGTCCTGCTACTTCACTACTTCTATATCCAGTACTCTTTTTTCTAAGGTAGGGGATATTATTTGTTGTACTCGTAAGGGGTATTATTTCTTTTTCATGAAGAGAACTTCTGTTATTCCATTCTCTATTATTCTGTTGGAATAACCTGTATACGCGGTCTACCCTATACTTGGTGACATTCTTCTATTATTCCGTCTTTATTATTCTATTGGAATAACCTGTCTATGCGAAGTACCGCATGCATGATGATTTCTTTTGTTATTCCATTCTTTATTATACTCAGTTGGTTAAAGTTTTGACTTCTATACTCCATGAAATTAGTGGAATATCCTTGATATTTGCGCTTCATCCAGTATCTTTTCATAGAAATATTCTTCTGAGCATTCTTGAATTTTACTCTACAAAGAAGTATCATGTTGACCATTTGGACGTTATTAGTTCCTGGATAAATTAATTCTTGAACTTGTTTTATTGAATTCTTATATCATTGTCATTATCCTCATGTTTATATTTTGTTGAAAGTCATCTGTGGCATGTAGTACATAGATGGACTTGGTATGATTATGACCAAGGATTATTCGGTATAATCATAACCGTAATATTATAAATAATTTGGAAAAAGTCCTTATTGGCCCATAGTGCATTGATGGACCGTTTTTGTATGATTATGGCTATGGATTCTCTTTGGCCGTAGTGCAAAGATGAATTATTTTATGGCATGGTCATAACCGTTGATGAAAACATGATTATCTTAAGCCGTAGTGCATGAATAATTCGTGGTCGTGATACTAAAGAATATCCTTGGCCGTAGTGCAGGGGTGATTCGATGATGTGGATTATTTATTAAGCTGAGTGTGACGCCCCCAAAATAGGTATACAACACCCATTCTGAGTCGCCAAATACATGGTACAGAAAGCAAACTACAACTTCAATAATACAATTGTCGTGCAAAATACGACAACACATACTGTGAGTTTAAATACAAATATTATCTTCTGGACAATATCCACACTCAAATAAATCCTCATTACAATTATTCAAACACTATTTTACAGAAATAGTGAGGACTGCTAAAACATCTTTCTAGAACCATCACTCCATACCCCGACTAGATCCTGCTATGTTCTCACCTCCTCAGAAGAAAAATGGAACAAAAAGGAAAAGAGTGAGCTCAACTAGCCTAGTAAAGAATATTATGACTAAGATAATATACAACAAATTATCGTTAGTCTTCAACAGGAAAAAATCTGATAGAATATAATCGACAACAAGTTTTAGATCAACAACTACAGCGGAAACATCAAACCATTAGAAGAGTCAAGTAGAGAAAGAATTCTACTATCTTCTAAGATTTAAAAGTCCATCATCAATATTTTATCCCTGTAACATCAATTAATAATCATCTTTAACCAAATATTCATCTTTGCACTATAGGCCAAAGATATTCATTTGTATCACCAGTCAGTCATGTTCATCTCAATACCTGTTCATCTTTGCACTACAGACCAAAGATATTCATCAAGTAATCATACATCTTTGCACTACAGGCCAAAGATATTTAATAATATCATCATTTAGGACTGAGGATGATGAAAAATATCTTAAAGAGAACGAATCCAATGAGACAGAAGGACAAATAGTAGGGATTCGTATAACAGTTTATCCAAGATCAACAATACTTCATAATAATCAATTGTGAAGCAGAATTCAAAAATAAAGATCAAAACATGGATACAATCAAAGATAGTAACCATAATAGACATCTTGGACAAAAAGGGAAAATTTTATTTTTCGGTGAATAATGCCGTATTCGTGAATAGTGCCGTATACGTGAATACTAACGTATACGTGAATAGTAACCCCGACACAAAAAGTTTCAAATTTGATAAAAAGTTCATATCAATATTTCAGCATAATGATATTGAAGAAAATAATATCATTTAAGAAGAAAATAATATCCCTTACCTCAAGATATCAGTACTTCTGGTCGGAATACCGGTATAAGGCTGAAAGAAACTTGCTCTGATGAATAGAAACTCTCAAAGTATCTAAATACTCACAAAATACACTCAATAATCTAGAGAGAGAAAGAGAGAAAACTTGTTTCTAGTGTGATTTTCAATTCTAACTTAACCCTCTATTTATAGGAAAATTTTAGTAGGCTTGACCTACAACCTGATGACTTTACCTGCTACTATTCCCACCCACCACATTTGAAATATAATTCAGCACATTTCTTCACCAACCACAAGTGGGGCCCACCAATTCTAGAATTTTCCATCAAAATGATAAACTCCGAAAATTCAACAATTTCTGAACCAGTCATCTCGTAAAATTCATAATAAATCATACGTTCATTTTTAACGGTTCAAAATTTGTGGACATATACTCAACTTATATATGTATAACATATCCAAAAATTACCACGATCCAACGGTCGGATTAAAAATTATAACCCCCACAAAATATCTCAAAAACCCTGATTTTTAATACCTCCATTTCGACAAAAATACGGATAAAAACCTCAACATTAACTCCTTCATTTTTAACCACAATAAATATATCCAACATTTATATCCACATAAAATAAATATTTCCTTATCATGTGAATCAATAATTAATTATTCACAAATAATCTCGTTCACGTACATACTAGCAAGATGTTCAAGGGAATAAGTCTCACGTATCGGCAAGAAATGAGCGGACTTGGTTAATCTATCAACAATAACCCAAATCGCATCTATGCCTTGAAAAACCTTGGGAAGACCCGTAACAAAATCCATAGTAATGTGTTCCCACTTCCATTTTGGAATCTCAAGTGGTTGCAATGGACCCTTTGGTACTTGATGCTCCGCTTTTACACGTTGACAAGTTAAACATCTCGAGATAAACTCCGCGATCTCTCTTTTCATATTGCTCCACCAAAATGTGTGTCGAAGATCATGATACATTTTGGTACTCCCGGGATGGATTGCAAACAGTGTGTTGTGTGCCTCCATCATTATTCTATGCTTCAAGTCAAAATCGTTAGGAGCACAAAGTCTGGAGTTGACTCGAAGTATTCCTTCTTCATCGATTCTTGCTTCTGGAATAGCACCTTCTTGCACTTTCTTCTTCATACGCATCAGCTCTATGTCCGTAGCTTGAGCAGCTTTAACTTTATCGATTAAAGTCGGTTCTACTCGTATATTTGATATCATCATGTGGGTACTTGGAGCCTTCATCTCTATCTCCATCCTTTGCAAGTCATACAAAATGGGCCTTTGTGTTAACAACATTGCACTCGTACCCGCGTATGATCTTCTACTCAATGCGTCAGCTACTACGTTCGCTTTTCCAGGATGATATTGGATGGTATGATCGTAATCTTTCAACATCTCAAGCCAATGTCATTGCCGCATGTTGAGTTCCTTTTGCGTGAAGAAATATTTGAGGCTTTTATGATCCGTATAGATCTCCACTTTCTCCCCATACAGGTAGTGTCTCCAAATCTTCAACGCGAAAACGACTGCTGCCAACTCCAAATCATGAGTAGGATAATTCCTCTCATATTCTTTGAGTTGTCGCGAGGCATAGGCTATGACTTTTCCATGTTGTATGAGAACACATCCTATCCCTTTGCCTGAAGCATCGCTGTAGATAACAAATCCATCCGAACCAGATGGTATTGTCAGAACAGGTGCCGAAATGAGTCTCCTATTGAGTTCTTGAAAACTCTTCTCACATTCCTCACTCCATACGAATTTTGTATCTCTACGAGTCAGCTGCGTTAATGGAATAGCGATTCGAGAATATCCTTCAACGAATCTCCGATAATAACCAACTAAGCCTAGAAAGCTACATATTTCGATTACCGACTTAGATTGCTCTCAACTGTAACTCATATCCCAACCTTGGATAGCACGTCACAATGACACCTATCAGTTTACTATTGTACGAATATGGCGTCCCCTACGGAGAGTCTGGATTCAGTGCATTTCACAAAAGAAGTCACCAGATAAAGGCTCGGGTACAAACTTCTACAGTTAGGTTTTTAACTCCTGAAGTTCAATAGGAGCCATTCGATTTTTAGAAGTGAGTTTTGTACCAGATTCAAAGATGATACAAAATTCAATATCACGCGTAGGCTAAGAAATTCTTCAGGAAATACGTCAGGGATTTACTAACAATAGAAATATCATTCAAATTTGACGTATTTTTGTTCAAGTCCATAACATAGGCTAAGAAAACTTGACATTCATTTTTCAATAAACAATTGGCTTTATGACTTGATATGAAAGTGTTTGAATTCAAATGGTTTGGTTGCTTGAATTCGAATAACAGGTTGCTTAGGAATATGAAAACTAACAACCTTACGAAAGCAATCAATTTGGCATGATGAGTAGTTAACCAATCGATCCCTAAAATCACATCAAAAGCAAGTATCTTTAAAGAGATAAGGTCAACAGGTAATGTGATTGTGCCAACTTGGATTAAGAAAGATTTATTAACTGTAGATGTAATGAAAGTTTCACCTAACGGAGTCTCCACAGATAGGTCAAAGTCCAATTTCTCCGGAATCAAGTTTAAACGTTGAGTATAAGCAGGAGAGATAAATGAATGGGTAGAACCGGTATCTAATAAGGTATAAACTTCGCAAAAATTTATAATTAACTAACCCGTGCTAACTTCGTTCTGGTTCCTCGCATTCTGACCAGTCACGAAAAACGCTCTTCCAGGAACCGTTGACTTTGACTTTTCTGGGACAGCTTTTTGAGTCACCATCCCCGCTAAACTTGGTTTTTCTACAGAACACTCTCGAGCTATATGACCCTCATTTTCACAGTTATAACATACCTTAGATTGTTGTGGGCAGTTTGGGCTGATATATCCCTCTTTCCCACATTTGTAACATACGACCGGTGATCGTTTTCCTCCCTTAGAAACAGTTGATGTTTGTGCTGACGTCTTCACGGTATCATTGTTGTACCTTCTCTTCTTGAAATCTCCTCCTGACTCGCTCCTTCTATTATCACGACCACGATTACCACCAGAGTGGTTACCGCTTTTATCCGAACTCTTTCCTTCCTGCTGGTTTTCATTGCTTCGATGACTGCCGCCACCGGTATGACCCTGGTTGTGGTCCCTCGGTTGCACATACTCATTATCTCGCTCTAATAATTGAGCCCTGTTTACGACATCTGAATATAAAGAAAATTTATGAGAGATAAGATATTGCCGAATCTCGGGTTTTAGACCTCTCAGAAACATCCTTGTCATTCGTTCCTCATTCTCAACCAAATGAGGTGCAAACCTGGATAACTCTGCAAACTTCGCATCGTACTGGGACACCGTCATGTTGTTTTGTTCCAGTCTGATAAACTCCACCTCCTTCATATGATGAATACTTTCAGGAAAGTACTTGTCATTGAACAGTTTTTGAAATGTTTCCCAGGACATGTTGAGTGCGTAAGGCTGGGTACGCTTCACAGACTCCCACTAGTAGTTTGCCTCACCGCGGAACATAAAGGTAGCGAATGGAACCTTCTGTTCCTCCGTGCATCCCAAGACATCGAATATCTTGGTAATTTGCTTGACCCACGTTTCCGCCATGATCGGATCCGGCTTTCCCTTAAATTCTGGTGGTCCCAATTCTTTGAACTGCTTAGCTGT
This sequence comes from Panax notoginseng, assembly GCA_016801055.1. Lineage (NCBI taxonomy): Eukaryota > Viridiplantae > Streptophyta > Magnoliopsida > Apiales > Araliaceae > Panax > Panax notoginseng. Next base: position 19,546,938 of record CM029023.1, on the reverse strand, counting down.
GACAAACCGCGCGTTGTTATCATTTCCACCCGTATTCTGCACACGAGTCTCCCTCGTCTGATTTTGCATGAACTGCAAAAAGCTCCTAAACATTCCATCATTCATCGTTTGCTCGGTAACGTTGTTTACAGGAGGAATATTGCCTTCTTGTTGCACGTTCCCCTGGGTGGTGATCAAAGGTGTCTCCACGGTTTGATTTACTCCATTATTAACGTTCTCAGCTGCCATTCTTAAATACTGCCATAAAACAAGGGTTAATAGTCATGTCATATATTATCCCTATACTCTGACCGACCAAATAAACTTAGTCAGGTCATACTAGCGAAGGAATTCCCCGTCTCTCCCCTCCTAGTTCTTGTCTCACATCTCAGCCAGGGATCATATCCCTAAGCTCTGATACCAACTGTGATGCCCCCAAAATAGGTATACAACACCCATTCTGAGTCGCCAAATACATGGTACAAAAAGCAAACTACAACTTCAATAATACAATTGTCGTGCAAAATACGACAACACATACTGTGAGTTTAAATACAAATATTGTCTTCTGGACAATATCCACACTCAAATAAATCCTCATTACAATTATTCAAATACTATTTTACAAAAATAGTGAGAACTGCTAAAACATCTTTATAGAATCATCACTCCATACCCCGACTAGATCCTGCTATGTTCTCACCTCCTGAGAAGAAAAATAGAACAAAAAGGAAAAGGGTAAGCTCAACTAGCCCAGTAAAGAATATTATGACTAAGATAATATACAACAAATTATCGTTAGTCTTCAACAGGGAAAAATCTGATAGAATATAATCGACAACAAGTTTTAGATCAACAACTGCAGCGGAAATAGCAAACCATTAGAAGAGTTAAGTAGAGAAAGAATTCTACTATCTTCTAAGATTTAAAAGTCCGTCATCAATATTTTATCCCTGTAACATCAATTAATAATCATCTTTAACCAAATATTCATCTTTGCACTACAGGCCAAAGATATTCATTTGTATCACCAGTCAGTCATGTTCATCTCAACACATGTTCATCTTTGCACTACAGGCCAAAGATATTCATCAAGTAATCATACATCTTTGTACTACATGCCAAAGATATTCAGTAATATCATCATTTAGGACTGAGGATGATGAAAAATATCTTAAAGAGAACGAATCCAATGAGACAGAAGGACAAATAGTAGGGATTCGTATAACAGTTTATCCAAGATCAATAATACTTCATAATAATCAATTGTGAAGCAGAATTCAAAAATAAAGATCAAAACATGGATACAATCAAAGATAGTAACCATAATAGACATCTTGGACAAAAAGAGAAAATTCTATTTTTCGGTGAATAGTGCCGTATTCGTGAATAGTGCCGTATACGTGAATAGTAACGTATACGTGAATAGTAACCCCAACACAAAAAGTTTTAAATTTGATAAAAAGTTCATATCAATATTTCAGCATAATAATATTGAAGAAAATAATATCATTTAAGAAGAAAATAATATCCCTTACCTCAAGATATCAGTACTTCTGGTCGGAATACCGGTATAAGGCTGAAAGAAACTTGCTTTGATGAATAGAAACTCTCAAAGCATCTAAATACTCACAAAATACACTCAATAATCTAGAGAGAGAAAGAGAGAAAACTTGTTTCTGGTGTGATTTTCAATTCTAACTTAGCCCTCTATTTATAGGAAAATTTTAGTAGGCTTGACCTGCAACCTGATGGCTTTGCCTGCTACTATTCCCACCCACCACATTTGAAATATAATTCAGCACATTTCTTCACCAACCACAAGTGGGGCCCACCAATTCTAGAATTTTCCATCAAAATGATAAACTCTGAAAATTTAACAATTTCTGAACCAGTCATCTCGTAAAATTCATAATAAATCATACGTTCATTTTTAACGGTTCAAAATTTGTGGACATATACTCAACTTATATATGTATAACATATCCAAAAATTACCACGATCCAACGGTCGGATTAAAAATTATAACCCCCGCAAAATATCTCAAAAATCCTAATTTTTAATACCTCCATTCCGATAAAAATACGGATAAAAACCTCAACATTAACTCCTTCATTTTTAACCACAATAAATATATCCAACATTTATATCCACATAAAATAAATATTTCCTTATCATGTGAATCAATAATTAATTATTCACAAATAATATTACAGAATCACATTTATGACAACCAGGCCGTTCCCAGGAAAGAGAGGGCTTTCCAATAAGGATTTCTCCTTACTGGCGCGCAATTAGATGACCAAACCTCTCCTTAGACAGAACTTTCTAGACATTGCCAATAATGTTATCTAATAATATTTTTCAAATATTATGAATTATTGATCTGATAAAGAAAAATATTGTGCAACAACAATTATTGAAACAACAATAATATAAAATATCAACGCAGCAATTATTGAATCAATAAAATAAAATATTGAATAATAACTACTGTAACAATTATTGAGTAGTGCCTTTTTACGTAAGAATCAATAATTGGTGCAATACCGTGTGCTACTGTATTTTAACTACCGGGTATTCCAACAGTATTAACGGTAACAACTACGCTGTTATTTATAAATAACTTATACTTGTCGTTTTCTTCATCCAATCGCTTTCCGTTATGGGGCCCACACAAGGCTGCACCGTCGTACGAATATTCCCCGACAGCAAGAATATTCTACGACCAAACGAATATTCCCCGACAAAATGAATATTTTATAATCACTTGCTTATTTTGCAAAATTTGCACATTTCACCCATAACCAAAGTATTATATCAAATTAACCCCTTATTATTCACAATAATATTTAGAAAAAATTTGATTTTAAATTTTTTTCATTAATAAGTTGGGGTCTTACACTGAGTCCCAGCAATAAAAGTTATGAAAAACTTTTTAAATCATAAAAGATAGTAGATTTTATTCCCTACTTGACTCTTCTAATTGATTACTTGTTTCGCTGCAGTTAAATTTGATGTTTGTTATATTGTATCAGTTTAACACTGTTAAAGGCTAATGATAATTTATTCTGCAATATATTAGTCATAATATTTCTTACTAGGCTAGTTGAGCTCACCCTTTCTTTCACTGTTCTCTTCAAGAAATGAGAATATAGCTGGGCCGAGTCGGAGAAAAGAGTGATGGTCCTAGATGGTGCATTAGTAGTCCTCACTATTCTGTAAAATAGTGTGATAATAATTATAATGAGGACTCCTTTCGAGTTTTTATACTCTCTACTAGACAATAATTGTATTCAAACTCACAGTTTATGTTGTCGTATTGTACACGACAGTTGTATTATTAAGTTATATTTGAATTATGTACCATATATCTGGCGACTCAAGATGGGTGATGTATACCTAATTTTGGGGGCGTCACAGTTGGTATCAAAGCTTAGGGATATAATCCCTGACTGAGATGTGAGACAAGAACTAGGAGGGGAGAGACGGAAAATTCCTTCGCTAGTATGACCTACCTAAGTTTACTTGTTATTTAATTGGTCGGTCAGAGTATAGAGATAATATGTGATATGTTAATTAACCCTTATTTTGTGGCAGTATTTGAAAATGGCATCTGAAAATGTTTAGACAAGCAATGGAGCACAGGAGATCGTTGAGTCTCCACAGATCAATAATCAGGACAATGTGCAACAGGATGGCGATAATCCTCCTGTAAACAACAACACTGATCGATTGACGAACGACGGTACGTTTAAGAGCTTTTTAGAATTTATTCAACATCAGGCAAAAGCAGCTCCTGTTCATAATACAGGAGGAAACAATGGCAACCCACAGTTAGTCACCGCTAAGCAATTCAAGGAGCTGGGACCATCGGAGTTTTTGGGAAAGCCAGAACCACTTAAGACGGAGACGTGGTTAAACCAGATCACCAAGATATTTGATGTCTTGGGATGCTCCGAGGAGCAAAAGGTTCCCTTTGCCACCTTTATGTTGCGTGAAGAGGCAGATCACTGGTGAGAATCTGTAAAACGTACCCAGCCTGACGCACTCAAGATGTCTTGGGATAAGTTTCAAGAGCTGTTCAATGACAAGTACTTTTCCGAAAATATTCGTCACATGAAGGAGGTGAAATTTATAAAGTTAGAGCAAAACAACACGACCGTGTCGCAGTATGAAGCCAAGTTTTCTGAGTTGTCCCAATTTGCGTCCCACTTGGTTGATAATGAAGAAAGAATGACGCAGATGTTTTTAAGAGGTTTGAAGCCGGAGATACGTCAATATCTTATTTCTCATAAACTGTGTTTGTATTCAGATGTTGTAAATAGGGCTCAGTTAGTAGAGCGCGATAACGAGTCAACGCAACTAAAAGAGAGCAGCCGACAAAATGATAATACCGGTGATAACAGTCATCAAAGCGGTGACAATAATCATGGAGGGAATCAACATGCCAGAAATGGTAACCACTTCGGTGGTAATAATGGTCAAAATAATAAGAATGGACATTTCAAGAAGTGGAGATTCGACAATGATGGAAAGACATTAGCACCAACACCCGTTGTTAAGGAAGGAGAACGACCTCCTATTATATGCTTCAAATGCAGTGGGGAGGGACACATCAGTCCAAACTACGCGATGTCGTCCAAAGCATGCTATAATTGTGGAAGAGAAGGTCACTTAGCCCGATTTTGTCGTTCTCCGAAGACAAGTTCAGCTAGGATGGAGGCACCAAAGGATGTCCCAGACGAGCCAAAGCCAGTAGTTTAAGAGAGCATTTTTTTTTCGTGATGAGGAACCTGAATAAAATTATCACGGGTATGTTAGTCATAAACTCTTGCGAAGTCTATACCGTGTTAGATACCGGTTCTACTCACTCTTTTATTTCACCTAGTTGTGTTCAATGTTTGAAATTAACTCCGGAGAAATTAGACTTTGATATATCTGTTTAAACTCAGTTGGGAGAAACCTTCGTTACCTCCACTATTTATAAATCTTGTTCAAATCAACACTTTCACGTTACCTGTCGATCTTATCTCTTTGAAAATACTTGCATTGATGTGATTTTTGAAAACGATTGGTTAACTGCTCATCATGCTTTTCGTAAGGTTGTTAGCTTTCATATTCCTAACCAACCTATTATGCGAATTTAAGTAACCAAATCACTAAAGTCAATCATTGTCATATCAAGCCATAAGTAAAGAGCCCCGAGCCTTTCGCTAATGACTTCCTTATGCGGAATGTACCGAAGCCAGACTTTCCGTAGGAGACGTTGTGAATGACGATGGTAAGTTGATAGGTATCAATGTGACGTGTTATCCAAGTCTTGGATGAGGGTCACAGTTTTGAATGATATTTCTATTGTTAATAAATTTCTTGACGTATTCTTGAAGACTTCTTAGCCTACCCCAGAGCGTAAAATCGAATTTTGTATTGACCCCAATAAAAAATCCATTTCTTAAACCCTCAAATATTACTTCAACTAAAATGAACGTATCATGCGCCAAAGACGTTTGCTCGAGCTGTTGAAGATTACGATCGTACCATTCAATATCATTGTGAAAGAACGAACGTGGTAGCTGACGTGCTGAGTATAAGATCGTATACATTTACGAGTGCGATGTTGTTAATATAAAGACTCATTTCGTATAACTTACAAATAATGAAGATAGAGTTAAAGACTCTAGGGACCCACATGAAGACAACGAATATACGATTAGAATCGACTTTAATCGATAAAGTTAAAGCCGTGCAAGCTACAGATTCGGAGCTGATGAATACTAAGAAGAAGGTTCAAGAGGGCGTTATTTTAAAAGCAAGAGTTTCTGAAGATAGAAAATCTCAACCCTCAATTTAATTGGCCCATTTGAAATCCTGGATTAAGTAGGAGCTGTGGCTTATAGACTCGTTTTACCGCCAAGTATATCGTGTGCTCATAACGTGTTTAACGTATCGATGTTACGACCCGAACCACATTATTAATTTAGAACCGGACGAGATAGCGGATGATTTAACGTTTGAGGAGATACGTGTTAAATCTTGGATAAGAAGAATCGTATTCAACACTCAAAGGTTTTACCTCAAGAGTTAGAATCTGAAATGAAGTCAAGGTATCCTCACCTCATCTGCATACCAGGTACGTATGTAAATTTTGAGGGTGAAATTTCATAAGGAGGGGAGATTGTGAAACCCCAGATTTTATGAATAAATATTTAATTTTCTCGAATTAATTTTTTTTGAATATTATGGTGTGGATATGATATAATGATATAGTTGTGGGAAGTATTTATAAATTTTGTAAAGTATGCAAGTTGTTATATAATATTCGATTGGTCGGGGAATATTATTTTTGACTGGAAATATTCGTACGACGGTAGAATCATTGGTGGACCCCACAACGGAATTATTGTCGGATTGAGAAAACGACAAAAATATTTTTATGAAAATAACGGCGGAAGTTTTACCGTTAACTGTTGAAACCCTCGGTGTTAAAAGTATAGTAATACACGTGGTTGCATAGTAGCACACGGTATTGGTTATTAATGCTTACGTGATAAGTCACTCAGCTTTGTTTTATTAGTATTATTAATGTAATAAACAGAAATACTTTTTATATAAAACAGAATACTTTTATAAAGTTATTCGTTTTATTAGGCTAATAGTAAAATCTTTTTATATAAAACAGAATACTTTTATAAAGTTATCTGTTTTATTAGACAATAATTAGAATATATTATATTTTATTATGTAAAGTATTTGTATAGTGCCTGCATAGTATTTGCATAGTAAAATTTTTTATAAAGTTATTCGTTTTATTAGATTATAAATAGAATATATTATATTTTATTTAAAAGATTTTACTTTAAATATGGACCGTCAGATTAAAGTAAATCAATCTTGATCGTTCATGAGTTAGTTACTATGCAGTCCATTTTTCTATAAATAGAAGCTCATTCCTTCATTATTTCTTACGAATTCACTGAAACTCTAGAGAGAGAAACTATAGATAGAAAGAAGAAAAGTGTTCTGCTACTTCACTACTTCTATATCCAGTACTCTTCTTTCAAAGGTAGAGGATATTATTTATTGTACTCGTAAGGGGTATTATTTCTTTTTCATGAAGAGAACTTTTGTTATTCCATTTTTTATTATTCTGTTGGAATAACCTGTATACGCGGTCTACCATATACTTGGTGACATTCTTCTATTATTTCGTCTTTATTATTCTGTTGGAATAACCTGTCTGTGCGAAGTACCGCATGCATTGTGATTTCTTTTGTTATTCCATTCTTTATTATACTCAGTTGGTTAAAGTTTTGACTTCTATACTCCATGAAATTAGTGGAATATCCTTGATATTTGCACTTCATCCAGTATCTTTTCATGGAAATATTCTTCTGAGCAATCTTGAATTTTACTCTACAAAGAAGTATTATGTTGGCCATTTGGACGTTATTAATTCCTAGATAAATTAATTCTTGAACTTATTTTATTGAATTCTTATATCATTGTCATCGTCCTCATGTTTATATTTTGTTAAAAGTCATCTGTGGCCTGTAGTGCATAGATGGACTTGGTATGATTATGACCAAGGATTATTCGGTATAATCATAACCGTAATATTATAAATGATGTGAAAAAAGTCCTCATTGGCCCGTAGTGCATTGATGGACCGTTTTGGTATGATTATTGTGACGCCCCCAAAATAGGTATACAACACCCATTCTGAGTCGCCAAATACATGGTACAGAAAGCAAACTACAACTTCAATAATACAATTGTCGTGCAAAATACGACAACACATACTGTGAGTTTAAATACAAATATTGTCTTCTTAACAATATCCACACTCAAATAAATCCTCATTACAATTATTCAAACACTATTTTACAGAAATAGTGAGGACTGCTAAAACATCTTTCTAGAACCATCACTCCATACCCCGACTAGATCCTGCTATGTTCTCACCTCCTCAGAAGAAAAATGGAACAAAAAGGAAAAGGGTGAGCTCAACTAGCCCAGTAAAGAATATTATGACTAAGATAATATACAACAAATTATCGTTAGTCTTCAACAGGGAAAAATCTGATAAAAAATAATCGACAACAAGTTTTAGATCAACAACTGCAGCGGAAACAGCAAACCATTAGAAGAGTCAAGTAGAGAAAGAATTCTACTATCTTCTAAGATTTAAAAGTCCATCATCAATATTTTATCCCTGTAACATCAATTAATAATCATCTTTAACCAAATATTCATCTTTGCACTACAGGCCAAAGATATTCATTTGTATCATCAGTCGGTCATGTTCATCTCAACACCTGTTCATCTTTGCACTACAGGCCAAAGATATTCATCAAGTAATTATACATCTTTGCACTACAGGCCAAAGATATTCAGTAATATCATCATTTAGGACTGAGGATGATGAAAAATATCTTAAAGAGAACGAATCCAATGAGACAGAAGGACAAATAGTAGGGATTCGTATAACAGTTTATCCAAGATCAATAATACTTCATAATAATCAATTGTGAAGCAGAATTCAAAAATAAAGATCAAAACATGGATACAATCAAAGATAGTAACCATAATAGACATCTTGGACAAAAAGGAAAAAATTTATTTTTCGGTGAATAGTGCCGTATTCGTGAATAGTGCCGTATACGTGAATAGTGCCGTATACGTGAATAGTAACCCCGACACAAAAAGTTCCAAATTTGATAAAAACTCATATCAATATTTCAGCATAATGATATTGAAGAAAATAATATCATTTAAGAAGAAAATAATATCCCTTACCTCAAAATATCAGTACTTCTGGTCGGAATACCGGTATAAGGCTGAAAGAAACTTGCTCTGATGAATAGAAACTCTCAAAGTATCTAAATACTCACAAAATACACTCAATAATCTAGAGAGAGAAAGAGAGAAAACTTGTTTCTGGTGTGATTTTCAATTCTAACTTAGCCCTCTATTTATAGGAAAATTTTAGTAGGTTTGACCTGCAACCTGATGGCTTTACCTGCTACTATTCCCACCCACCACATTTGAAATATAATTCAGCACATTTCTTCACCAACCACAAGTGGGGCCCACCAATTCTAGAATTTTCCATCAAAATGATAAACTCCGAAAATTCAACAATTTCTGAACCAGTCATCTCGTAAAATTCATAATAAATCATACGTTCATTTTTAACGGTTCAAAATTTGTGGACATATACTCAACTTATATATGTATAACATATCCAAAAATTACCACGATCCAACGGTCGGATTAAAAATTATAACCCCCGCAAAATATCTCAAAAACCCTGATTTTTAATACCTCCATTCCGACAAAAATACTGATAAAAACCTCAACATTAACTCCTTCATTTTTAACCACAAAAATATATCCCTCATTTATATCCACATAAAATAAATATTTCCTTATCATATGAATCAATAATTAATTATTCACAAATAATATTACAGAATCACATTTATGACAACCAGGCCGTTCCCAGGAAAGAGGGGGCTTTCCAATAAGGATTTCTCCTTACTGGCGCGCAATTAGATGACCAAACCTCTCCTTAGACAGAACTTTCTAGACATTGCCAATAATGTTATCTAATAATATTATTCAAATAATATGAATTATTGATCTGATAAAGAAAAATACTGTGCAGCAACAATTATTGAAACAACAATAATATAAAATATCAACGCAGCAATTATTGAATCAATAAAATAAAATATTGAATAATAACTACTGTAACAATTATTGAGTAGTGCCTTCTTACGTAAGAATCAATAATTGGTGCAATACCGTGTGCTACTGTATTTTAACCACCGGGTATTCCAACAGTATTAACGGTAACAACTACGCCGTTATTTATAAACAACTTATACTTGTCGTTTTCTTCATCCAATCGCTTTCCGTTATGGGGCCCACACAAGGCTGCGTCGTCGTACGAATATTCCCCGACAGCAAGAATATTCCACGACCAACCGAATATTCACCGACCAAAAATAAATATTTTATAACCACTTGCTTATTTTGCAAAATTTGCACATTTCACCCATAACCAAAGTATTATATCAAATTAACCCCTTATTATTCACAATAATATTTAGAGAAAATTTGATTTTATTCATTAATAAGTTGGGGTCTTACAACCTCCCCTCCTTATGAAATTTCGTCCTCGAAATTGACGTACGTACCTGATGTTTCAAAAAGGTGAGGATACCTCGCTTTCATTTCTGATTCCAACTCCCAGGTCATTTCTTCAATAGCATGGTTTCTCCACAAAACCTTAACTTGTGGTATAACCTTCGTGCGTAGGACATGCTCTTTCCTATCCAAGATCTTAACAGGTACCTCCTCGTACGTTAAATCTTCAGCTATCTCGTCTGGTTCTAACTCAATAATGTGGTTCGGGTCTTTAACATATTTACGAAGCATAGATATGTGAAAAACATTATGAACACGAGACATGCTTGGAGGTAATGCGAGTCTATATGCCACATTTCCTATTCGCTCAAGAATCTCAAATGGACCAACAAATCTTGGATTGAGCTTTCCTCTCTTCCCAAATCTTGTAACTCCCTTCCATGGTGCAACACGTAACAATACATGATCCCCAATATTAAATTCCACGTCCTTCCGATGAAGATCCGCATAACTCTTTTGTCGATCCTGTGCCGTTTGTATACGTTGTCGAATCGTTTGGATCTTCTCTGTAGTAATGCGTACCAATTCTGGTCCCAACAATGTTGCTTCACCCACCTCGTCCCAGCATACTGGAGAACGACATTTTCTTCCATACAACGCCTCGAATGGAGCCACACCTATGCTCGCCTGATAACTGTTGTTGTAGGAGAATTCCACCAATGGTAGGTACTTATCCCAACTCCCTTTGAGATCTAGGACACAAAGTCTTAATAGATCTTCAAGAGTTTGAATAGTCCTCTCTGATTGTCCGTCCGTTTGAGGATGGTATGCTGAACTGAATCGTAAATCCGTGCCCATAGCTTTCTGCAAGCTAACCCAAAATCGTGAAGTGAATCTTGGGTCACGATCCGAAACTATGGATACTGGCATGCCATGCAATCTCACAATCTCGTTCACGTACATACTAGCAAGACGTTCAAGGGAATAAGTCTCACGTATCGGCAAGAAATGAGCGGACTTGGTTAATCTATCAACAATAACCCAAATCGCATCTATGCCTTGAGAAACCTTGGGAAGACCTGTAACAAAATCCATAGTAATGTGTTCCCACTTCCATTTCGGAATCTCAAGTGGTTGCAATGGACCCTTTGGTACTTGATGCTCCGCTTTTACACGTTGACAAGTTAAACATCTCGAGATAAACTCCGCGATCTCTCTTTTCATATTGCTCCACCAAAATGTATGTCGAAGATCGTGATACATTTTGGTACTCCCAGGATGGATTGCAAACGGTGTGTTGTGTGCCTCCATCATTATTCTATGCTTCAAGTCAAAATCGTTAGGAACACAAAGTCTGGAGTTGACTCGAAGTATTCCTTCTTCATCGATTCTTGCTTCTGGAATAGCACCTTCTTGCACTTTCTTCTTCATACGCATCAGCTCCATGTCCGTAGCTTGAGCAGCTTTAACTTTATCGATTAAAGTCGGTTCTACTCGTATATTTGATATCATCATGTGGGTACTTGGAGCCTTCATCTCTATCTCCATCCTTTGCAAGTCATACAAAATGGGCCTTTGTGTTAACAACATTGCACTCGTACCCGCATATGATCTTCTACTCAATGCGTCAGCTACTACGTTTGCTTTTCCAGGATGATATTGGATGGTATGATCGTAATCTTTCAACAGCTCGAGCCAACGTCGCTGCCGCATGTTGAGTTCCTTTTGGGTGAAGAAATATTTGAGGCTTTTATGATCTGTATAGATCTCCACTTTCTCCCCATACAGGTAGTGTCTCCAGATCTTCAACGCAAAAACGACTGCTGCCAACTCCAAATCATGAGTAGGATAATTCCTCTCATATTCTTTGAGTTGTCGTGAGGCATAGGCTATGACTTTCCCATGTTGCATGAGAACACATCCTAACCCTTTGCCTGAAGCATCGCTGTAGATAACAAATCCATCCGAACCAGATGGTATTGTCAGAACAGGTGCCGAAATGAGTCTCCTCTTGAGTTCTTGGAAACTCTTCTCGCATTCCTCACTCCATACGAATTTTGTATCTTTCCGAGTCAGCTGAGTTAACGGAGTAGCGATTCGAGAAAATCCTTTTACAAATCTCCGATAATAACAAGCTAAGCCTAGAAAGCTACGTACTTCGATTACTGACTTAGGTTGCTCTCAACTGTGACTCATATCCCAATCTTGGATAGCACGTCACAATGACACCTATCAGTTTACTACCGCACGAATATGGCGTCCCCTACGGAGAGTTTGGCTTCGGTGCATTCTACAAAGGAAGTCACCAGATAGAGGCTCGGTTATCAACTTCTATAGTTGGATTTTTAACTCCTGAAGTTCAATAGGAGCCATTCGATATGAGATTTTAGAAATGGGTTTTGTACCAGATTCAAAGATGATACAAAATTCAATATCACGCGTAGGCCAAGAAATTCTTCAGGAAATACGTCAGGGATTTTACTAACAACAGAAATATCATTCAATTCTGACGTATTTTGTTCAAGTCCATGACATGGCTAAGAAAGCTTGACATCTTTTTTTTAATAAACGAATGACTTTACGGCTTGATATGAAAGAGTTTGACTTTAATGGTTTGGTTGCTTGAATTCGAATAACAGGTTGCTTAGGAATATGAAAACTAACAACCTTACGAAAGCAATCAATTTTAGCATGATGAGTAGTTAACCAATCAATCACATCAAAAGCAAGTATCTTTAAAGAGATAAGATCAACAGGTAATGTGATAGTGCCAACTTGGATCATGCAAGATTTATAAACTGTAGATGTAACGAAGGTTTCACCCAACGGAGTTTCAACAGATAAGTTAAAGTCTAATTTCTCCGGAGTCAAGTTTAAACGTTGAGCACAAGCAGGAGAGATAAAAGAATGGGTAGAACCGGTATCTAGTAAAGTATAAACTTCGCAAGAATTCAAGATTAGCTTACCCGTGATCACCTCGTTCGGGTTTCTCGCGTTTTGGCCAGTCACGACAAACGCTCTTCCAGGAACCGCTGATTTCGACTTATCCGGGACAACTTTTGGAGTCACCATCCCCGCTGAACTTGGTTTTCCTACAGAACACTCTCGAGCTATATGACCCTCCTTTCCACAGTTATAACATACCTTGGATTGTTGTGGGCAGTTTGGGCTGATATGTCCCTCTTTCCCACATTTGTAACATACGACCGGTGGTCGTTCTCCTCCCCTAGAAACAGTTGATGTTTGTGCTGACGTCTTCACGTTATCATTGTTGTACCTTCTCTTCTTGAAATCTCCTCCCGACTCGCTCCTTCTATTATCACGACCACGATTACCACCAGAGTGGTTACCGCTTTTGTCTGAATGTTTTCCTCCCTGCTGGTTTTCATTGCTTTGATGACTGCCGCCACCGGTATGACCCTGGTTGTGGTCCCTCGGTTGCACATACTCATTATCTCGCTCTAATAATTGAGCCCTGTTTACAACATCTGAATATAAAGAAAATTTATGAGAGATAAGATATTGCCGAATCTCGGGTTTTAGACCTCTCAGAAACATCCTTGTCATTCGTTCCTCATTTTCGACCAAATGAGGTGCAAACCTGGATAACTCTGCAAACTTCGCCTCGTACTGGGACACCGTCATGTTGTTTTGTTCCAGTCTAATAAACTCAACCTCCTTCATATGACGAATACTTTCAGGAAAGTACTTGTCATTGAACAGTTTTTGAAATGTTTCCCAGGACATGTTGAGTGCGTCAGGCTGGGCACGCTTCACAGACTCCCACCAGTAGTCTGCCTCACCGCGGAACATAAATGTGGCGAATGGAACCTTCTGTTCCTCCGTGCATCCCAAGACATCAAATATCTTGGTAATTTGCTTGACCCACGTTTCCGCCATGATCGGATCCGGCTTTCCCTTAAATTCTGGTGGTCCCAATTCTTTGAACTGCTTAGCTGTGACAAACCGCGCGTTGTTATCATTTCCACCCGTATTCTGCACACGAGTCTCCCTCGTCTGATTTTGCATGAACTGCAAAAAGCTCCTAAACATTCCATCATTCATCGTTTGCTCGGTAACGTTGTTTACAGGAGGAATATTGCCTTCCTGTTGCACGTTCCCCTGGGTGTGATCAAAGGTGTCTCCACGGTCTGATTTACTCCATTATTAACGTTCTCAGCTGCCATTCTTAAATACTGCCATAAAACAAGGGTTAATAGTCATGTCATATATTATCCCTATACTCTGACCGACCAAATAAACACCAAATAAACTTAGTCAGGTCATACTAGCGAAGGAATTCCCCGTCTCTCCCCTCCTAGTTCTTGTCTCACATCTCAGCCAGGGATCATATCCCTAAGCTCTGATACCAACTGTGACGCCCCCAAAATAGGTATACAACACCCATTCTGAGTCGCCAAATACATGGTACAGAAAGCAAACTACAACTTCAATAATACAATTGTCGTGCAAAATACGACAACACATACTGTGAGTTTAAATACAAATATTGTCTTCTAGACAATATCCACACTCAAATAAATCCTCATTACAATTATTCAAACACTATTTTACAGAAATAGTGAGGACTGCTAAAACATCTTTCTAGAACCATCACTCCATACCCCGACTAGATCCTGCTATGTTCTCACCTCCTGAGAAGAAAAATGGAACAAAAAGGAAAAGGGTGAGCTCAACTAGCCCAGTAAAGAATATTATGACTAAGATAATATACAACAAATTATCGTTAGTCTTCAACAGGGAAAAATCTGATAAAATATAATCGACAACAAGTTTTAGATCAACAACTGCAGCGGAAACAGCAAACCATTAGAAGAGTCAAGTAGAGAAAGAATTCTACTATCTTCTAAGATTTAAAAGTCCATCATCAATATTTTATCCCTGTAACATCAATTAATAATCATCTTTAACCAAATATTCATCTTTGCACTACAGGCCAAAGATATTCATTTGTATCATCAGTCGGTCATGTTCATCTCAACACCTGTTCATCTTTGCACTACAGGCCAAAGATATTCATCAAGTAATTATACATCTTTGCACTACAGGCCAAAGATATTCAGTAATATCATCATTTAGGACTGAGGATGATGAAAAATATCTTAAAGAGAACGAATCCAATGAGACAGAAGGACAAATAGTAGGGATTCGTATAACAGTTTATCCAAGATCAATAATACTTCATAATAATCAATTGTGAAGCAGAATTCAAAAATAAAGATCAAAACATGGATACAATCAAAGATAGTAACCATAATAGACATCTTGGACAAAAAGGAAAAATTTTATTTTTCGGTGAATAGTGCCGTATTCGTGAATAGTGCCGTATACGTGAATAGTGCCGTATACGTGAATAGTAACCCCGACACAAAAAGTTCCAAATTTGATAAAAACTCATATCAATATTTCAGCATAATGATATTGAAGAAAATAATATCATTTAAGAAGAAAATAATATCCCTTACCTCAAAATATCAGTACTTCTGGTCGGAATACCGGTATAAGGCTGAAAGAAACTTGCTCTGATGAATAGAAACTCTCAAAGTATCTAAATACTCACAAAATACACTCAATAATCTAGAGAGAGAAAGAGAGAAAACTTGTTTCTGGTGTGATTTTCAATTCTAACTTAGCCCTCTATTTATAGGAAAATTTTAGTAGGTTTGACCTGCAACCTGATGGCTTTACCTGCTACTATTCCCACCCACCACATTTGAAATATAATTCAGCACATTTCTTCACCAACCACAAGTGGGGCCCACCAATTCTAGAATTTTCCATCAAAATGATAAACTCCGAAAATTCAACAATTTCTGAACCAGTCATCTCGTAAAATTCATAATAAATCATACGTTCATTTTTAACGGTTCAAAATTTGTGGACATATACTCAACTTATATATGTATAACATATCCAAAAATTACCACGATCCAACGGTCGGATTAAAAATTATAACCCCCGCAAAATATCTCAAAAACCCTGATTTTTAATACCTCCATTCCGACAAAAATACTGATAAAAACCTCAACATTAACTCCTTCATTTTTAACCACAAAAATATATCCCTCATTTATATCCACATAAAATAAATATTTCCTTATCATATGAATCAATAATTAATTATTCACAAATAATATTACAGAATCACATTTATGACAACCAGGCCGTTCCCAGGAAAGAGGGGGCTTTCCAATAAGGATTTCTCCTTACTGGCGCGCAATTAGATGACCAAACCTCTCCTTAGACAGAACTTTCTAGACATTGCCAATAATGTTATCTAATAATATTATTCAAATAATATGAATTATTGATCTGATAAAGAAAAATACTGTGCAGCAACAATTATTGAAACAACAATAATATAAAATATCAACGCATCAATTATTGAATCAATAAAATAAAATATTGAATAATAACTACTGTAACAATTATTGAGTAGTGCCTTCTTACGTAAGAATCAATAATTGGTGCAATACCGTGTGCTACTGTATTTTAACCACCGGGTATTCCAACAGTATTAACGGTAACAACTACGCCGTTATTTATAAACAACTTATACTTGTCGTTTTCTTCATCCAATCGCTTTCCGTTATGGGGCCCACACAAGGCTGCGTCGTCGTACGAATATTCCCCGACAACAAGAATATTCCACGACCAACCGAATATTCACCGACCAAAAATAAATATTTTATAACCACTTGCTTATTTTGCAAAATTTGCACATTTCACCCATAACCAAAGTATTATATCAAATTAACCCCTTATTATTCACAATAATATTTAGAGAAAATTTGATTTTATTCATTAATAAGTTGGGGTCTTACAACTATGGCTATGGATTCTGTAACGACCCCAAAATAGGTTCATTCCACCCAACCCATTCTGAGTCGTCAAATACATGGTACAGAAAACAACTACAACTTTATTACAACAATTGTCGTGCAAAATACAACAACACATATGCTGTGAGTTTGGATACAAATATATACCAAATGTGACTCATGTTCCAACCGTGGACATCACCTCACAATAACACCTTACATAAAGGTATAGTCAAAAACTGTTTTAGAAATTAGAATCTTTGGGAAGTGCTCAAGGAAACCTTCGTACATGGGAGGCCACGCGTCTAGGTTATGATAGATATCATATGGCCACAGAATTATCCTTGGTTGACCCAATAGACCCCAAAGAAAAACGAGAAGATTACTATCATATTCTTCCCAATGGTGAGTCTTCTCTTGACATATCATTATCTCTACTGTCTCTAATTGAGAATTATACTTTAAACAAACACCAAGATTATATAGGTAGTGTTCGTATATATACTCAGCAAGTGGATGAGCACATCCCTGTCTTATGATGACACGAGGTTGTATGTCGTTAGACATCTTGTATGATAGTGGCAAACCACCCTTCCAACGTTGGGTACACCTTACCCTATTGGATTCACCAAATATAACTACTAAATGAACTTTTCTATACTGCTTCGGGAGAACATCCACAGCTAGAGACCACTGTTCTATTTTCCCGTTACCCTCGCTCGACCCAGCTACACTCTTATTACCTGAAAGGAATTGTGAAGCAAAAGGGTGAGCACAACTAGCCCAGTAAAGAATATCATGACTAAAGATAATTAAATTATCAGTAGCCTTCATCAATAATAAATCAGAGATTTAGAACATATGGTAAATGATAAAAATTTCAACCATAGTTGCAGCGGAACGAGCAATCCATTAGAAGAGTCAAATAGACTATAAAGTCTATTATCTTCTCCATGTTAAAAATCCACCAACAATATTTTATCCATGTAACATCACTCAACAGTTCCTTTCCACAATCATATGAATAACTCATAATCATAATTGTGACTATAAATTTTTCTTCGCACCCAGGACGAAGAATATTTTCATCACCTGTCTTTACCTGAAACATCAAAGATCATGGTTATACCAAATCACAGTTCCTGTTTATAATCATACTAACAAATCCATCTTTGCACTACGACCAAAGATATTCAACAACAGTTTATCTTTGCACTACGGGCCAAAGATATTCATCAACAGACCATCTTTGCACTACAGGCCAAAGATATTCATCTACAATTCATCTTTGCACTACAGGCCAAAGATATTCCTCAACCGTTCATCTTTGCATTACTGGCCAAAGATATTCAACAACAGGTCATCTTTGCACTACGGGCCAAAGATATTCATCTACAATTCATCTTTGCACTACAGGCCAAAGATATTCCTCAACAATTCATATTTGCACTACATGCCAAATATATTAATACCTCAAAGAATATATAATCATTTAAGAATTTATATAAACAATAATTATAACCATGTTGATCATTTCACCTTTGCACTTAAGCTAAAGATATTCAATTATAAATTCAATGGTCATGATCATACCAGTCAACAATTCAACTTTGCACTACTGGCCAAAGAGAACCCATAGTCATGATCATACCAATAATTTACCCATCTTTACACTCAAGCGAAAGAGAATTTCAACATCAAGGTTATAAAAATGTTATATATGATTATAAAAATAATATGGTCAAAACATGGATTTAATTTCAAGAGCAATATTCATAAATCAACTATAATTTGGTTAGAAAAAGAAACCAATTTTGTCGTGAATAGTAACTCATGAATAGTAACCTCGACTCAAAAAGGTAGAAATTCAACAATAAAATCTATACCAATATTTCGGTATAATGATATTGAAAGAATAACATTTCTTAAGCTTATAAACAATTTATTTAAATTGTTTACACTTTACTAATTAATGCATTTAATCATCATAAAATATCAACTCTTAAGATTTCATCATCAATAGCCAAAACCCTCATCAAAAATCTGCATATACCTCATATAGGATTCTCAAGCCATAAAATCCTATTTTCCAATTTTCTTTCCTCACAAAACATATTTAATTCATTTACTCATAACTAGACTATTTTCATAAAAAATACCAAATCAGTTCCAAAAATATTTCTTTTCTGGGATTTAGCATAATATAGTCCCATAGTGAACATATATTTTTCTCAGAATTTTTAAAAGTCATTTACTATTTTTCATATGGCCAAAATAGCCGAATATTTAGACATTTATCAAAAATTATACTTTTGTCTAAAAATTCTGAAATTTACAGAGTATACTTCTATCATATACATGTACTCCCAATAAAAATTTCATCAATTTTGGAGTTAACCACAAGGAATTATAAGCTGTTACTTTTAAAATAGTCTTTTCTCATAAAATTCATAACTCTCAATCTATACATCCAAAAATCACCATTTTTGGACACAATCAAGAAAACTCATCAAAATATCATTTCAAATTTTTCCAGAATTTTTGAAGATCAGAAAAATTACGAAACTAAAAATCATAACAACCCTTAAAATCCCTTAATATCCCTTACTATCCCTTACCTCAAAAGAGCAGTACTTCTGATCGGTATAAGGCTGAAGAAAACTTGCACTGATGAATAGCAACTCACCAAGTATCTAAATACTCACAAAATACACTCAATAATCTAGAGAGAGAAAGAGAGAAAGCTTATGTTTCTGGTGTGATTTTCAATTCTAACTTAGCCCTCTATTTATAGGAAAATTTTGGTAGGTTTGACCTGCAACCTGATGGCTTTACCTGCTACTATTCCCACCCACCACATTTGAAATATAATTCAGCACATTTCTTCACCAACCACAAGTGGGGCCCACCAATTCTAGAATTTTCCACCAAAATGATAAACTCCGAAAATTCAACAATTTCTGAACCAGTCATCTCGTAAAATTCATAACAAATCATACGTTCATTTTTAACGGTTCAAAATTTGTGGACATATACTCAACTTATATATGTATAACATATCCAAATATTACCACGATCCAACGGTCGGATTAAAAATTATAACCCCCGCAAAATATCTCAAAAACCCTGATTTTTAATACCTCCATTCCGACAAAAATACTGATAAAAACCTCAACATTAACTCCTTCATTTTAACCACAAAAATATATCCCTCATTTATATCCACATAAAATAAATATTTTCTTATCATATAAATCAATAATTAATTATTCACAAATAATATTACAGAATCACATTTATGACAACCAGGCCGTTCCCAGGAAAGAGGGGGCTTTCCAATAAGGATTTCTCCTTACTAGCGCGCAATTAGATGACCAAACCTCTCCTTAGACAGAACTTTCTAGACATTGCCAATAATGCTATCTAATAATACTATTCAAATAATATGAATTATTGATCTGATAATGGAAAATACTGTGCAGCAACAATTATTGAACAACAATAATATAAAATTTCAACGTAGCAATTATTGAATCAATAAAATAAAATATTGAACAGTAATTACTGTAACAATTATTGAGTAGTGCCTTCTTACGTAAGAATCAATAATTTCAAAAATACTGTGCAATACCGTGTGCTACTGTGCAATAACGCGTATTACTGTATTTTAACCACCGGGTATTTCAACAGTATTAACGATAACAACTACGCCGTTATTTGTAAAAACTCAAATTTGTCGTTTTTCTTCACCCGACAGTTATTCGTTATGGGGCCCACAAATAGCTGCGCCGTCGTACGAATATTCTCCGACAGAAAGAATATTCCACGACCAAACGAATATTCCCCGACAACAATGATTATTTTATAACCACTTGCTTATTTTGAAAAAAAATTCATATTTCACCCATAACTTTAAACTTTTATCAATTTAACCATTTACTGAATAGTAATTATAAGAAAAATTGAATACTTTTATTTCATAAAATTCGGGGTCTTACAATCTCCCCTCCTTATGAAATTTCGTCCCCGAAATTTACGTACCTGATATTTCAAAGAGTTGAGAATACCTTGCTTCCATTTCAGATTCTATCTCTCAGATCATCATGATTTCTCCATTGCTCATCTCCCATGATAACTTCATTTGGGTTCCTCATTTGTTGGGAAGTCGTGACAACCGCCATCCCTCGAACTACTCGGCTTTGACTTGTCTGGAGCAGCATTTGGCGTCATCATTACCGTTGGAATATACCTTTCTATAGGACATATTCCTCCCTCAACTGCCTCTTCGTACTCCTCATTCATGATCTGAATCATCAATCTTCGATCCATATCGGATTCAGGTTGACCGCTATGTACAGGGTAATTCAAAACTCGATGTTGGGTTCTCCCAATTGCTTTCCAAAAAGAGAAATTCATATCATCTATTTTAGCCTTCTTAGATCGAACATCTCTTTCCACAATATCCACGTGTCGTGCGGCTTTTGCCCATGCATCACTTATTCTCACTCGTTCAATTTTTTCTTCTTTCAGCTCAGATTCCATTTTTATCATCTTATACTCTGCCAAAGAATGCTTCTGTTCAAGCATCACATATCGGGTAACACAAGCTTGAATTGTTGCATCCTTTTGTTCCACGACCGCCTGTCGTTCTTCTGCCTGCTCTTCTAACTCATGAATACGATTTTGAAATTCTACATTTTGATCATATAATACCTCTAATAAACTCTCCTCTGGTACTTCTTCTTCCTCTTCTTCCTCAGTCTCAGCTGTTACCTCTGCGACTATCTCGGGTGCAACTATCAATTCTTCACTCACCACATAGATATCTCTAATTCCTTCTTCGTCTGACATCACATTATCATGGTTAGTGATTAGAGGTATCTCCACAGTCTCATTCACTCCATTGTTAGCATTCTCAGCTGCCATTCTCAAATACTGCCATAAAATAAGGGTTAATTAAACAAATTAACATATCACATAATATCCCAATATTATGACTAACCAACAAATAAGCTTAGGTAGGACACACTAGCGAAGGATTTACGCATCTCTCCCCTCCTAGTTATATTCTCCGATCTCCACCAGAGATCATATCCCTAAGCTCTGATACCAACTGTAACGACCCCAAAATAGGTTCATTCCACCCAACCCATTCTGAGTCGTCAAATACATGGTACAGAAAACAACTACAACTTTATTACAACAATTGTCGTGCAAAATACAACAACACATATGCTGTGAGTTTGGATACAAATATATACCAAATGTGACTCATGTTCCAACCGTGGACATCACCTCACAATAACACCTTACATAAAGGTATAGTCAAAAACTGTTTTAGAAATTAGAATCTTTGGGAATTGCTCAAGGAAACCTTCGTACATGGGAGGCCACGCGTCTAGGTTATGATAGATATCATATGGCCACAGAATTATCCTTGGTTGACCCAATAGACCCCAAAGAAAAACGAGAAGATTACTATCATATTCTTCCCAATGGTGAGTCTTCTCTTGACATATCATTATCTCTACTGTCTCTAATTGAGAATTATACTTTAAACAAACACCAAGATTATATAGGTAGTGTTCGTATATATACTCAGCAAGTGGATGAGCACATCCCTGTCTTATGATGACACGAGGTTGTATGTCGTTAGACATCTTGTATGATAGTGGCAAACCACCCTTCCAACGTTGGGTACACCTTACCCTATTGGATTCACCAAATATAACTACTAAATGAACTTTTCTATACTGCTTCGGGAGAACATCCACAGCTAGAGACCACTGTTCTATTTTCCCGTTACCCTCGCTCGACCCAGCTACACTCTTATTACCTGAAAGGAATTGTGAAGCAAAAGGGTGAGCACAACTAGCCCAGTAAAGAATATCATGACTAAAGATAATTAAATTATCAGTAGCCTTCATCAATAATAAATCAGAGATTTAGAACATATAGTAAATGATAAAAATTTCAACCATAGTTGCAGCGGAACGAGCAATCCATTAGAAGAGTCAAATAGACTATAAAGTCTATTATCTTCTCCATGTTAAAAATCCACCAACAATATTTTATCCATGTAACATCACTCAACAGTTCCTTTCCACAATCATATGAATAACTCATAATCATAATTGTAACTATAAATTTTTCTTCGCACCCAGGACGAAGAATATTTTCATCACCTGTCTTTACCTGAAACATCAAAGATCATGGTTATACCAAATCACAGTTCCTGTTTATAATCATACTAACAAATCCATCTTTGCACTACGACCAAAGATATTCAACAACAGTTTATCTTTGCACTACGGGCCAAAGATATTCATCAACAGACCATCTTTGCACTACAGGCCAAAGATATTCATCTACAATTCATCTTTGCACTACAGGCCAAAGATATTCCTCAACCGTTCATCTTTGCATTACTGGCCAAAGATATTCAACAACAGGTCATCTTTGCACTACGGGCCAAAGATATTCATCTACAATTCATCTTTGCACTACAGGCCAAAGATATTCCTCAACAATTCATATTTGCACTACATGCCAAATATATTAATACCTCAAAGAATATATAATCATTTAAGAATTTATATAAACAATAATTATAACCATGTTGATCATTTCACCTTTGCACTTAAGCTAAAGATATTCAATTACAAATTCAATGGTCATGATCATACCAGTCAACAATTCAACTTTGCACTACTGGCCAAAGAGAACCCATAGTCATGATCATACCAATAATTTACCCATCTTTACACTCAAGCGAAAGAGAATTTCAACATCAAGGTTATAAAAATGTTATATATGATTATAAAAATAATATGGTCAAAACATGGATTTAATTTCAAGAGCAATATTCATAAATCAACTATAATTTGGTTAGAAAAAGAAACCAATTTTGTCGTGAATAGTAACTCATGAATAGTAACCTCGACTCAAAAAGGTAGAAATTCAACAATAAAATCTATACCAATATTTCGGTATAATGATATTGTAAGAATAACATTTCTTAAGCTTATAAACAATTTATTTAAATTGTTTACACTTTACTAATTAATGCATTTAATCATCATAAAATATCAACTCTTAAGATTTCATCATCAATAGCCAAAACCCTCATCAAAAATCTGCATATACCTCATATAGGATTCTCAAGCCATAAAATCCTATTTTCTAATTTTCTTTCCTCACAAAACATATTTAATTCATTTACTCATAACTAGACTATTTTCATAAAAAATACCAAATCAGTTCCAAAAATATTTCTTTTCTGGGATTTAGCATAATATAGTCCCATAGTGAACATATATTTTTCTCAGAATTTTTAAAAGTCATTTACTATTTTTCATATGGCCAAAATAGCCGAATATTTAGACATTTATCAAAAATTATACTTTTGTCTAAAAATTCTGAAATTTACAGAGTATACTTCTATCATATACATGTACTCCCAATAAAAATTTCATCAATTTTGGAGTTAACCACAAGGAATTATAAGCTGTTACTTTTAAAATAGTCTTTTCTCATAAAATTCATAACTCTCAATCTATACATCCAAAAATCACCATTTTTGGACACAATCAAGAAAACTCATCAAAATATCATTTCAAATTTTTCCAGAATTTTTGAAGATCAGAAAAATTACGAAACTAAAAATCATAACAACCCTTAAAATCCCTTAATATCCCTTACTATCCCTTACCTCAAAAGAGCAGTACTTCTGATCGGTATAAGGCTGAAGAAAACTTGCACTGATGAATAGCAACTCACCAAGTATCTAAATACTCACAAAATACACTCAATAATCTAGAGAGAGAAAGAGAGAAAGCTTATGTTTCTGGTGTGATTTTCAATTCTAACTTAGCCCTCTATTTATAGGAAAATTTTGGTAGGTTTGACCTGCAACCTGATGGCTTTACCTGCTACTATTCCCACCCACCACATTTGAAATATAATTCAGCATATTTCTTTACCAACCACAAGTGGGGCCCACCAATTCTAGAATTTTCTACCAAAATGATAAACTCCGAAAATTCAACAATTTCTGAACCAGTCATCTCGTAAAATTCATAACAAATCATACATTCATTTTTAACGGTTCAAAATTTGTGGACATATACTCAACTTATATATGTATAACATATCCAAATATTACTACGATCCAACGGTCGGATTAAAAATTATAACCCCCGCAAAATATCTCAAAAACCCTGATTTTTAATACCTCCATTCCGACAAAAATACTGATAAAAACCTCAACATTAACTCCTTCATTTTAACCACAAAAATATATCCCTCATTTATATCCACATAAAATAAATATTTTCTTATCATATAAATCAATAATTAATTATTCACAAATAATATTACAGAATCACATTTATGACAACCAGGCCGTTCCCAGGAAAGAGGGGGCTTTCCAATAAGGATTTCTCCTTACTAGCGCGCAATTAGATGACCAAACCTCTCCTTAGACAGAACTTTCTAGACATTGCCAATAATGCTATCTAATAATACTATTCAAATAATATGAATTATTGATCTGATAATGGAAAATACTGTGCAGCAACAATTATTGAACAACAATAATATAAAATTTCAACGTAGCAATTATTGAATCAATAAAATAAAATATTGAACAGTAATTGCTGTAACAATTATTGAGTAGTGCCTTCTTACGTAAGAATCAATAATTTCAAAAATACTGTGCAATACCGTGTGCTACTGTGCAATAACGCGTATTACTGTATTTTAACCACCGGGTATTTCAACAGTATTAACGATAACAACTACGCCGTTATTTGTAAAAACTCAAATTTGTCGTTTTTCTTCACCCGACAGTTATTCGTTATGGGGCCCACAAATAGCTGCGCCGTCGTACGAATATTCTCCGACAGAAAGAATATTCCACGACCAAACGAATATTCCCCGACAACAATGATTATTTTATAACCACTTGCTTATTTTGAAAAAAAATTCATATTTCACCCATAACTTTAAACTTTTATCAATTTAACCATTTACTGAATAGTAATTATAAGAAAAATTGAATACTTTTATTTCATAAAATTCGGGGTCTTACAGATTCTCTTTGGTCGTAGTATAAAGATGAATTATTTTATGGCATGATCAGGACCGTTGATGAAAACATAATTATCTTAAGCCGTAGTGCATGGATAATTAGTGGTCGTGATACTAAAGAATATCCTTGGCCGTAGTGCAGGGATGATTCGATGATGTGAATTATTTTTTAAGTTGAGTCCCAGCGATAAAAGTGATGAAAAATCTTCTAAATCATAGAAGATAGTAGATTTTATTCCCTACTTGACTCTTTTAATTGATTGCTTGTTCCGCTGTAGTAAAACTTAATGTTTATTATATTGTATCAGTTTAACATTGTTTAAGGCTAATGATAATTTATTCTGCAATATCTTAGTCATAATATTTCTTACTGAGCTAGTTAAGCTCACCCTTTCTTTCACTGTTCTCTTCAGGAAATGAGAATATAGCTGGGACGAGTCAGGGAAGAGTGATGGTCCTAGATGATGAATTCGTAGTCCTCACTATTTTGTGAAATAGTGTTATAATAATTGCAATGAGGACTCCTTTTGAGTTTTTATACTCTCTAGTAGATAATAATTGTATTCAAACTCACAGTTTATGTTGTGGTATTGTACACGACAGTTGTATTATTAAGTTATATTTGAATTCTGTACCATATATCTGGCAACTCAAGATGGGTGATGTATACCTAATTTTGGGGGCGTCACAGTTGGTATCAAAGCTTAGGGATATGATCCCTGGCTGAGATGTGAGACAAGAACTAAGAGGGGAAAGACGGAGAATTCCTTCGCTAGTATGACCTACCTAAGTTTACTTGTTATTTAATTGGTCGGTCAGAGTATAAAGATAATATGTGATATGTTAATTAACCCTTGTTTTGTGGCAGTATTTGAAAATGGCATCTGAAAATTTTGAGATAAGCAATGGAGCACAGGAGACCGTTGAGTCTTCACAGATCAATAATCAGTACAATGTGCAACAGGATGGCGATAATCCTCCTGTAAACAACAACACTGATCGGTTGACGAACGACGGTACGTTTAAGAGCTTTTTAGAATTTATTCAACATCAGGCGAAAGCAGCTCCTGTTCATAATACAGGAGGAAACAATGGCAACCCACAGTTAGTCACCGCTAAGCAATTCAAGGAGCTAGGACCATCGGAGTTTTTGGGAAAGCCAGAACCACTTAAGGCGGAGACGTGATTAAAGCAGATCACCAAGATATTTGATGTCTTGGGATGCTCCAAGGAGCAAAAGGTTCCATTTGCCACCTTTATGTTGCGTGAAGAGGCAGATCACTGGTGGGAATCTGTAAACGTACCCTGCCTGTCGCATTCAAGATGTCTTGGGAGAAGTTCCAAGAGCTGTTCAATGACAACTACTTTCCCGAAATCATTCATCACATCAAGGAGGTGGAATTTATCAAGTTGGAGCAAAACAACATGACCGTGTCGCAGTACGAAGCCAAGTTTGCTGAGTTGTCCCGATTTGCATCCCACTTGGTTGATAATGAAGAAAGAATGACGCGAATATTTTTAAGAGGTTTGAAGCCGGATATACGTTAATATCTTATTTCTCATAAAATGTGTTTGTATTTAGATGTTGTAAATAGGGCTCAGTTAGTAGAGCGCGATAACGAGTCAACGCAACCAAAAGAGAGCAGCCGACAAAATGATAATACCGGTGATAACAGTCATCAAAGCGGTGACAATAAGCATGAAGGGAATCAACATGCCAGAAATGGTAACCACTTCGGTGGTAATCATGGTCAAAACAATAAGAATGGACATTTCAAGAAGTGGAGATTCAACAATGATGGAAAGACCTAACACCAGCACCCGTTGTTAAGGAAGGAGAACGACCACCTATCATATGCTTCAAATGCGGAGGGGAGGGACACATCAGTCCAAACTACGCGATGTCATCCAAAGCATGCTATAATTATGGAAGAGAAGGTCACTTAGTCCGATTTTATCGTTCATTGAAGACAAGTTCAGCTAGGATGGAGGCACCAAAGGATTTCTCAGACAAGCCAAAGCCAGTAGTTTAAGAGAGAGCGTTTTTTTTTCGTGACGAGGAACCTGAATAAAATTATCACGGATATGTTATTCATAAACCCTTACAAAGTCTATACTGTGTTAGATACCGGTTCTACTCACCCTTTTATTTCATCTAGTTATGTTCAATGTTTGATGTTAACTCCGGAGAAGTTAGACTTTGATATATCTGTTTAAACTCAGTTGGGAGAAACCTTCGTTACCTCCACTATTTATAAATCTTGTTCAAATCAACACTTTCACGTTACCTGTCGATCTTATCTCTTTGAAAATACTTGCATTGATGTGATTTTTGAAAACGATTGGTTAACTGCTCATCATGCTTTTCGTAAGGTTGTTAGCTTTCATATTCCTAACCAACCTATTATGCGAATTTAAGTAACCAAATCACTAAAGTCAATCATTGTCATATCAAGCCATAAGTAAAGAGCCCCGAGCCTTTCGCTAATGACTTCCTTATGCGGAATGTACCGAAGCCAGACTTTCCGTAGGAGACGTTGTGAATGACGATGGTAAGTTGATAGGTATCAATGTGACGTGTTATCCAAGTCTTGGATGAGGGTCACAGTTTTGAATGATATTTCTATTGTTAATAAATTTCCTGACGTATTCTCGAAAACTTCTTAGCCTACCCTAGAGCGTGAAATAGAATTTTGTATTGACCCCAGTACAAAACCCATTTCTTAAACCCTCAAATATTTCTTCAACTAAAATGAACGTATCATGCGCCAAAGACGTTGGCTCGAGCTGTTGAAGATTACGATCGTGCCATTCAATATCATCGTGAAAGAGCGAACGTGGTAGCTGACGTGTTGAGTAGAAGATCGTATGCGTTTACGAGTGTGATGTTGTTAACACAAAGACTCATTTCGTATAACTTACAAATGATGAATATAGAGTTAAAGACTCTAGGGACCCACATGAAGACAACGAATATACGATTAGAATCGACTTTAATCGATAAAGTTAAAGTCGTGCAAGCTACAGATCCGGAGCTGATGAATAGTAAGAAGAAGGTTCAGGAGGGCGTTATTTTAGAAGTAAGAGTTGCTGAAGAGAGGAAATCTCAACCCTCGATTTAATTGGCCCATTTGAAATCCTCGATTAAGTAGGAGCTATGGCTTATAGACTCGTTTTACCGCCAAGTATATCGTGTGCTCATAACATTTTTAACGTATCGATGTTATGACCCGAACCACATTATTAATTTAGAACCGGACGAGATAGCGAATGATTTAACGTTTGATGAGATACGTGTTAAATCTTGGATAAGAAGAATCGTATTCAACACTCAAAGGTTTTACCTCAAGAGTTAGAATCTGAAATGAAGTCAAGGTATTCTCACCTCTTCGGCATACCAGGTACGTATGTAAATTTCGAGGGCGAAATTCCATAAGGAGGGGAGATTGTGAGACCCCAGATTTGATGAATAAATATTTAATTTTCTCGAAATAAATTTTTTTTTAATATTATGGTGTGGATTTGATATAATGTTATAGTTGTGGGTAGTATTTATAAATTTTGTAAAGTATGCAAGTTGTTATATAATATTCGATTGGTCGGGAAATATTATTTTTGACAGAGAATATTCGTACGACGGTAAAATCATTGGTGGACCCCACTACAGAATTATTGTCGAATTGAGAAAACGACAAAAATATTTTTATGAAAATAACGACGGAAGTTTTACTGTTAACTGTTGAAACACCCGGTGTTAAAAGTATAGTAATACACGTGGTTGCATAGTAGCACACGGTATTGGTTATTAATGCTTACGTGATAAGTCACTCAGTTTTGTTTTATTAGTATTATTAATGTAATAAAACAGAAAAGCTTTTTATATAAAACAGAATACTTTTATAAAGTTATTCGTTTTATTAGGCTAATAGTAAAATCTTTTTATATAAAATAGAATACTTTTTATAAAGTTATCTGTTTTATTAGACAATAATTAGAATATATTATATTTTATTATGTATAGTATTTGCATAGTGTCTGCATAGTATTTGCATAGTAAAATTTTTTATAAAGTTATTCGTTTTATTAGATTATAAATAGAATATGTTATATTTTATTTAAAAAATTTTGTTTTAAATATGAACTGTCAGATTAAAGTAAATCAATCTGGACCATTCATGAGTTAGTTACTATGTAGTCCATTTTTCTATAAATAGAAGTTCATTCCTTCATTATTTCTTACGAATTCACTGAAACTCTAGAGAGAGAAACTATAGATAGAAAGAAGAAAAGTATTCTGCTACTTCACTACTCTTATATCCAGTACTCTTCTTTCTAAGGTAGGGGATATTATTTGTTGTACTCGTAAGGGGTATTATTTCTTTTTCATGAAGAGAACGTCTGTTATTCCATTCTTTATTATCCTGCTGGAATAACCTATATACGCGGTCTACCCTACACTTGGTGACATTCTTCTATTATTTCATCTTTATTATTCTGTTGGAATAACCTGTCTGTGCGAAGTACCGCATGCATGGTGATTTCTTCTGTTATTCCATTCTTTATTATACATAGTTGGTTAAAATTTTGACTTCTATACTCCATGAAATTAGTGGAATATCCTTGATATTTGCGCTTCATCCAGTATATTTTCATGGAAATATTCTTCTGAGCATTCTTGAATTTTACTCTACAAAGAAGTATCATGTTGACCATTTGGACGTTATTAGTTCTTGGATAAATTAATTCTTGAACTTGTTTTATTGAATTCTTATATCATTGTCATCATCCTCATGTTTATATTTTGTTGAAAGTCATATGTGGCCTGTAGTACATAGATGGACTTGGTATGATTATGACCAAGGATTATTCGGTATAATCATAACCGTAATATTATAAATGTAAGACCCCAACTTTTATAAATAAAGATGAATTTTCTATAAATATCATTTTTGAATATTATGGAGTGAATTTGATATAATGTTATAGGTGTGGGTAATATTTATAAATTTTGCAAAGTACGCAA
Organism: Panax notoginseng; assembly: GCA_016801055.1. Taxonomy (NCBI): domain Eukaryota; kingdom Viridiplantae; phylum Streptophyta; class Magnoliopsida; order Apiales; family Araliaceae; genus Panax; species Panax notoginseng. Next base: position 19,515,849 of record CM029023.1, on the reverse strand, counting down.
GTTGTTATATAATATTCGATTGGTCGGGGAATATTCGTTTTAACAGGAAATATTCGTACAACGGCACAATCATTGGTGGACCCCACAACGAAATTATTGTCGGATTGAGAAAACAACAAAAATATTTTATTAAAAATAACGGAGAAAGTTTTACCATTGATACTGTTGAACTACTCGGTAGTAAAAGTACAGTAATACGTGTGGTTGCATAGTAGCACACGGTATTGATTATTAATGCTTATGTGAGAAGTCACTCAGTTTGATTCAATTATTTTCAGTTAATAATATGAATTATTTAGTGATAACAAAGTTTTGTTTTATTCGTATTATTAACGTAATAAAATAGAAACATCTTTTTATATAAAACAGAATACTTTATTAAAGTTATTCTATAAATAGAATATATTATATTTTATTTAAAAGATTTTTCTTTAAATATGGACCGTCAGATTAAAGTAATCAATCTGGACCGTTCATGGATTAGTTACTATGCATTCCATTTTTCTATAAATAGCAGCTCATTTCTTCATTATTTCTTACGAATTCACTGAATTCTAGAGAGAGAAACTATAGAGAGAGAGAAAAAAAGTATTCTGCTACTTAACTACTTCCTTATTTCAGTTCTTCTTTAAAACGGTAAGGGGTGTTATTCTTTCTTACTCATGAAGAGAACTTTTGTTATTCTATTTCTTATTATTCTGTTGGAATAACCTGTATACGCGGTCTACCCTATACTTGGTGATATTCTTCTATTATTCTGTTGGAACATCCTGTCTGTGTGTTTTACACCAGACCTGGTTCCGTTTTTATTATTATTCTATTAGAACATCCTGTCTGTGTGTTTTACACCGGACCTGGTTCCGTCTTATTATTATTCTGTTGGAACATCCTGTCTGTGTGTTTTACACTGGACCTGGTTCCGTTTTTATTATTATTCTGTTGAAACATCTTGTCTGTGTGTTTTACACCGGACCTGGTTCCATTATTTATTATTCTGTCGAAATATCCTGTCTGTACGTTTACGCCGGACCTGGTTCTATTATTTATTATTCTGTCGGAATATCCTGTCTGTGCGTTTACGCCGGACCTGGTTCCATTAATTATTATTCTGTTAGAATAACATGTCTGTACGGTCTATCGCATGCCGGGTGATTTCTTTTGTTATTCCATTCTTTATTATACTCAGTTGGTTAAGTTTTAACTTCTATACTCCATGAAATTAGTGGAATATCCTTGATAATTGCGTTTCATCCAGTATCTTTTCATGAAAATATTATTCTAAGCATTCTTGAATTTTACTCCACAAAACAGTATCATGTTGACAATTTGGACGTTGTTAATTCTTGGATAAATTAATTCTTGAACTTGTTTTATTAAATTCTTATATCATTGTCATCATCCTCATGTTTATAAAATGTTGAAAGTCAACTGTGGCCAGTAGTGCATAGATGGACTTGGTATGATTATGACCAGGGATTATTCGGTATAATCATGACCGTAATGTTACAAATGATGTGGTAAAAGTCCTCATTGGCCCGTAGTGCATTGATGGACAGTTGTTGGCATGATCATGACCATTAATGAATACACGAATATCCTTGGCCGTAATGCAGGGGTGATTCGATGATGTGGATTATTTTATTAAGCTGAGTCACAGCGATACCAGTGTTGAAAAACTTTTTAAATCATAGAAGATAGTAGATTTTTTTTCTACTTGACTCTTTTAATGGATTGCTTGTTCCGCTGCAGTTAAACTTGATGTTCGTTATATTTTATCAGTTTAACACTGTTGAAGGTTAATGATAATTTATTCTGCATTATCTTAGTCATAATATTTCTTATTGGGCTAGTTGAGCTCACCCTTTCTTTCACTGTTCTCTTCAGGAAATGAGAATATAGCTGGGACGAGTCGGAGAATGGAGTGATAAACCAGATGATAGTATTAGTAGTCCTCACTATTCTATTAAATAGTGTGACAATAATTATAATGAGGACTCCTTTTGAGTTTGTATAGTCTCTAGTAGATAAAAATTTTATTCAAACTCACAGTTATGTTTTGTCGTATTGTACACGACAGTTGTATTAGTAAGTTGTATTTGTATTCTGTACAATGTATCTGACGACCCAAGATGGGTGATGTATACTTAATTTTGGGGGCGTCACAATAAATGATGTGGAAAAAGTCCTCATTGGCCCGTAGTGTATTGATGGACCGTTTTGGTATGATTATGGCTATGGATTCTCTTTGGCCGTAGTGCAAAGATGAATTGTTTTATGGCATGATCAAGACCGTTGATGAAAATATGATTATCTTAAGCCGTAGTGCATGGATAATTCGTGGTCGTGATACTAATGAATATCCTTGGCCGTAGTGCAGGGGTGATTCGATGATGTGGATTATGTGACGAACGAGAATTCTGTAATTTAATTTTAATATTTATTGAATTAAATAAATATTTTTCGAAGATTTAATTATTAGATTTAATAATTAATCGATGCAATTGTGGTAGATTAATTTAATTATATGTGTTACATTTATTAAATTAATGTAGAGAATTTTATTATTCAAGTATGTGATTATGTGAGCTTATTGAATTAAATAAATTATTTAATTAAGCATAATGTTATTTAATTAATTTAATTATTAATTAGAGAATTAATAAATTGACATTATTTATTAATGAGAAAGTTAATTTTTTTTACTATGTGAATTAATGAGAAATTATTATATTTTAGTTAAAATAAATTATATAAGATATTGATTTATTTATAAAGAAGTGTGACATTAATTAAACTATATTATAAAGCTCTATTAAATTAAATAGTTTTGAATTAATTTGCTAAGCCAAACATGGCACTAAGGGAGGTTATGGGCAGTTAACCCATGACTGGGTTAACTGACCATAATACGCCAGTTCTTATATCGACGTCTTCTTCTTTTCTATTTTTTTACTCTAAGTCTGAAATCACAGAGAGAGTTTGAGAACTTTGAGAGAAATTGTGAATACTGTGATTAAAGGAGAAGAAGTGTGAGAAGTTGGGAATTGTTGTCACCCTGTGTAATCTAAGCCGAGTATTCAAGGGTAATCCCTTCTTCCCAAATTTTTTTTAGTTACGTCTTTTAGTTTTATAATAATGGCCTTCAAAACTTCTGTTAATCTCTGTGAAGTGAGAAATTGTGTTTAATTATGTATATGTTGCAAACCATAACATCAGTGTTGTGAAAACATGTCGTACGTATGTTTTTCAAAATAAACAGAGTACGTGATATGGCCATATGGCCTTATACGTGATATTTTGTGTAATGATCGTATATTATCCCTAAATTTTATACCCTTATATTTTTGAGCATGTTAATATGAAGAGATCAAGCTTTAAACGAACGGATTTGGCCTTATAACGAATCCGTATGGCTAAATTATGTGTTTTGTTCAAAAACTTCAAGAACATCAAGAACAGTCCAATTTTACATGATTTAAATCTATGATTATATGTTTTAATGGGTTAAAATCACTTTATAGATGTTGTATTATGAATATACATGAACTATAACTTGTGGGTATGTCTAATTTTGAGTAGAAAATAAGAAATTAGGAGAAATTGGCATGATCTGCGATTTTTCGCGAACACCCATTTCTGTGTCTGGTATGCCGCGCCGCAGCGCCGGCTACCAGTTCATTTCCCGCGCCGCAGCGCCAACGTGCCGTAGCGCCATGACTCGAGCCACAGCGCCACGGCGCCGCAGCTTCAAGTGTCCGGCCGCAGCGCCATGGCGCCGCAACGCGAATCCTTAGTTCAATAGTGGCGCCGCAGCGCCACTCCCCAGAAAATTCAGAAATGTATTTTTAAAAAAATGATTAAGTCTATCAATGTGTTAGTGGATTATTGTAATGAACATGTAAACATGTTAGAAGAATAATGAGATGATAAAATAGTTGTTTAACATGTAATAAAATATTATATGTGAATTGAATTATTAAATACATAATTAGTTTGATAATTTATGAAGTATAAATTATGTGACAACGTGATAAATTGATTGAGTATAGTCAATAATCAAAGTAGACAACGAGAATGAGTTTATATTGATTAGTTAATTTATAATTAACTGGTATTGTGTATATGAATGATATGTAGGATTTAATTCAAAGAACGTGCTTAGTTAAAGTGTAATCTACGCACGAGGCAAGTATCCTATCCCTAACTCTATTCTATTGAGCAAGTTTATTTAAACTTAAACGTTACTTTTATGTTGAGCAAGTTTCCCTAACCCTACTTGTCATTATTGTTCAACTTTATTATTTACCTCGAATAAATTATCCTTGTTATTATTCAAGTTCAAGCATGATATTAAAGATTGATTATCTTTTCAAAGCATGATTCAGTTATACAATAATTGTCCTATTGTATACGTTTTTTGAGATTATTATTATTCAAATTGAATAACATTATTGTTGAACCTTATTAGACTAGTGAAACCTTAATGATTCAACTAGTCCATAGTTGATAAGCGTTCTAAATTTCAGAACTCTTGATGAAATTATCCAAACCAAACTTCCTTTGGTGCGGACTCAAATGTCAAACTGAGATGAACAACCCTGTATAGGGGATTAATTACGCTTTAGCGTTAAGATATTGTGCACAGTATGGTACTAAGGGCTGATCCCCCTAAATACGAGAAGAGGGTCCATAGTCTTATGACTGTTAAAGGTTTCAAGTATATTTCTTGTTAACCTAGGACATAGTTCAAGGTCTTATGACCCTCAGAATTCTTTTGATTCTTCTTATTCATTCTTGATTCAAAAGTTGAGCTCTTATTCAGACGTCTTTGATTTATTCGCATGTTATTATACTGTTATTTCATTATTATACTTGTGGGCATTTGTGATCACTCTTTCTTAATAATAACATTGCAGTTAAGAACGAAAGAAGCGATGAACCCTCCACTAGTAAAGGCAAGGGAAAAGTTAGCAAGTGATGAAGACTTGTTATTTTAATTGATGATGTATTTATGTTTAAGACTTATGTTGTTGTTAAGACTTATTTGTTTAGAATTCCGCACAGATGTTTTAAGGTTAGAGTAACCTGGGATTTATTTATGATTCAATTGATGTAACCCTTAAGGGAAGAGATTTTATTATGATTTCTATCTATTGTATGGTTTGATATTATTTATGGGTAGATAGATAGATGATGTTTGTACAGTGAACACCAAATCCCGTGGAATCGAAGTACCCGGATTTGGGGGTGTCACAGGTTGGTATCAGAGCTGTAGGTTATGAACCTTAGGTGGGGGAAACAACCTTAGGTAGTAGCCTTATAGAAGAAGATAGAAATTGAAAACTCTTATCGAGTTCTAAGAAATAAATTTTTGAAATTCATTGAAGATAATAAAATACATTATGTGTTTATGTGTTAAGTATGCGTTAGATAGTATGACTTAGTAACTAAAACTTAAAATTTTGTTGTCAGGATGACGAATGTTGGAGAAGCTAGTCAAGCTGAGGAGGGACCCCATTTACCTATAGTACCTACTGAGGAGGGATCTCGTGTACTTGTAGGACCGACTGAGGAGGAGCCCCGAGACATTCATGTCGTTAGGGAGCAGCTGGTGCAGAGGGTTTCATCTCCATTGATCACCGTTGTTGATCAGGAGCATGAACCTGAGATTGATCCTGAGGAGGGTCCTGAGGAGGAGTTTGATGTGGAGGAAGAAGATGAGGAGCTACCACGGTACACTGTTGATGCTGAGATGTATGACACACTATATGATCGTAACGTGGAGTTACAAGATGAGGTTTAGGAATTGACTGAGCGAGCGACTGTTCAGCAGTCTACTTTAGAGGAGAAGGATAGAGAGATTGTGACCCTTCATACACGTTTAGGAAACGTGGAGTGGGATCTGGTTCATGAGAAGGGTCAAACCGAAGATAAGACCGAGGAGATAGAGAAGCTGAAGAAGGAACTGAAGGAAACCTCCGGAAGACTGAAGATAGCAGAGGAAGGATGGGTAAGAGAATCACATCGAGCTGATTGTGCAGAAGATGATAGTCGTGCAAAGAAGGCAAAGCTTGAAGACACGTACGCCACACTTAATCATGCGATGGAGGAGGTTCAAGAGCGAGTGTTAAGGTACCCCATCCAGTTTGAAGGACTTTCATCGTATATGTTGGATCGCAGGACGATGTCTCGTATCATGAATGAGGAGCGTGGCAAGGCTATTGAGCACCTTGGAAAACAGGAATAGAATCTGTTTATTTATGTGAAAGACTTATATAGTTTTATGTAAATTTCGATGTGTTTATGAACTAAGGAATATGTTAATATTTGAATGTTTTAAATTCTGTGGATTCTTTATTCCAGGATAGATGATGTAAATAGCAGTATGCTATAGTTTAATGTTAAAACTTTTTATTTGAATGAAAAGATATCAAGTTGTTTAAGATGATGTGTTAAGTGATATGTTAAATTGTTGTGTAATGTCTTAACTATGTAGAGAAATAAATAAAGTTCTAATAAACGTTTATTTATCAGAAAAATGCCGCCAAGGAGAAGACAGCAACGTCAACCGACTCAGGAAGGGTCAACCAATAATAACAATAATGTCAACGTTAATCCAGTTCAACAGCTAGTTAATTTACTAACTGGAGTCATGAATAATCAACCGCAAGCTCCACCTAGCACTACATTTAAAGATTTTAAGGCGGTGGGACCGCCAGAGTTCAAAGGTTCCAGAAACCCGATCGAGACTCAAACGTGGGTGATGGAAATGGAGAAGGTTTTCGACGTTGCTAGGGTTCGAGAAGATCAGAAAACCATTTTTATGACATTTATGCTGAAGTCTGAGGCTAGCTACTGGTGGCAGTCAAACAAGATGCGAGGAGGTGAATGTGTAATTACGTGGGAGAGATTCAAAGAGATATTTTTCGAAATGTATTTCCCAGCTAGTTCACGGAATCAGATAGAGGTGCAATTTCTGGAACTGAAACAGGGAAACTTGAGGGTGCCTGAATACGCGGCTAAATTCGATGAGTTGGCAAGGTTTGCCCCGTATCAAGTACACACTGACGAGAGGAAAGCCAGACGATTCGAACAAGGACTGAAGCCTTGGGTATATAGCAAGGTATCAATGTTTCAACTTAACACATTTGCGGGAGTTTTGGAAAAGGCCATTCTCGCGGAAGGAGGAAGTGATGCAGTGACTAAGTACAATCAAGAACAGAAAAAGAAAAAGAGTGAGCATGAAGGTATTAACAAGACTGGTGGAAGTAATACTGGGAATAATAATAATAATCAGAAGAGGAAGTGGACGGATAACTCGACAGCTGGAAGTCAACACGGAGGGCAGAAAAAGAAGATAGAAGCATGTCCGACTTGCGGCAAGGCACATCTAGGAGTTTGTTTGAAGGGAAAGAGAGTGTACTACAATTGTGGTCAGGAAGGCCACATAGCACCAAATTGTCCAAACCCAAAGAAGGGTGTTCGTTTCAACTGTGGTTCGAAAGATCATTTAGCAAGAGACTGTCCCAAGAAGGGATTGGGAGGATCAGGACAAGGAGGAAACCGGGGAAATAGCAGTGAAATACCTTAACCATCACCGGACCACCTGCAACAAACCGACCAACCGCCAGAACTTTCAATATGACGGTGCAGGATGCAATCCAGTCTCGTGAGGTGGTGTCAGGTATCATTCTGATCAATGAAATTAATGCTTATGTTTTGTTTGATTCGGGTGCTACTTGTTCCTTTATATCCGAAGACTTTGCTAATAGTTTAGATTTGCTTATGGATGAATTGGATTACCCCATGAACATAGAAATTGCGAATAGAGAAATAATCTCTGTTAAGTACGTGTTTAAGAACTGTAGGGTGGATATTAAGGGTAATATCATGATCGTAGATCTTATCCCTATTCGATTGGGGGAATTCGACGTTATTTTGGGTATGGATTGGCTATCCAATTATGGGGCTGTAATTAACTGTCAAAAGAAGCGTATTAACCTTATGACTCCGTCAAAGGTTGTGTTTTATGGTAGCAAGTCGCCTAGACAAGCGAGTTGTCTGACGATGTTGCAGGCCAGGAAGTTATTAAGACAAGGCTGTGTAGGATATTTAGCTTACATAGTCGACAGTCGAAAAGAGAACCCAAAGGTAGAGGAGATACCGATTGTGAGGGACTTCGTCGATGTATTTCCAGACGATTAGCCAGGACTTCCACCAGATAGAGAAGTAGACTTTGTGATTAATTTGGCGCCCGGAACTGCTCCAATATCGAAGGCACCATACCGAATGGCGCCAGTAGAGATGAAGGAATTAATGGTACAACTACAAGAATTGTTGGACAAAAAGTACATTCAACCGAGCATATCGCCGTGGGGAGCGCCGGTGTTGTTCGTGAAAAAGAAGGACGGATCGATGAGGCTCTGCATTGACTACAGAGAATTAAATAAGGTCACGATTAAGAACAGATATCCATTACCAAGGATCGATGATCTGTTTGATCAATTAAAGGGAGCAAAATACTTTTCCAAGATTGACTTGAGGAGTGGTTATCACCAACTGAAGGTGAGGCCAGAGGATGTACCGAAGACAGCGTTCCGAACGCGATATGGTCATTATGAGTTTTTAGTAATGTCGTTTGGTCTTACGAATGCTCCTGCAGCATTTATGGGACTAATGAATGGTGTATTCAAGCCGTTTTTGGACAAATTCGTGGTGATATTTATAGACGATATTTTGGTATATTCCAAAACCAAAGAGGAACATGAAGAACACTTGAGGTTAACATTGGAAGTATTGAGAAGGGAGAAGTTGATGCTAAATTTTTGAAATACGAATTCTGGATCGAGAGAGTACAATTTCTTGGTCACGTAATCGATAAAGATGGAATTTCGGTAGATCCATCCAAAGTAGAAGCTGTGATTAACTGGGATCAGCCGAGAACGCCGTCAGAAGTAAGAAGTTTTCTTGGATTAGCAGGATACTATAGAAGATTCATACAAGATTTTTCTAAGATCGCAACTCCGTTAACGAATTTAACTCGAAAAGCTGTGAAATTTGTTTGGACGGAGAAGTGTGAGGAGAGTTTTCAAGAATTAAAGAAGAGTTTGAGTACAGCGCCTGTGTTATCTCTTCCGGATGATACAGGAAATTTTGTTGTTTTTAGTGATGCGTCGCATAAAGGACTTGGCTGTGTGCTGATGCAAAACGGCAAAGTCATTGCGTATGCATCACGGCAGTTGAAGGATTACGAGAAGGGTTACCCAACCCATGATTTGGAGTTAGCTGCAGTTGTTTTTGCTTTGAAAATTTGGAGGCACTATCTATACGGGGAGAAGTGTGAAATATATACGGACCACAAGAGTCTGAAATATATTTTTACACAGAAAGATTTGAATATGCGTCAAAGAAGATGGTTGGAATTAATCAAGGATTATGACTGTGAGATTTTATACCATCCGGGTAAGGCTAATGTGGTTGCCGACGCCTTAAGTAGAAAGGGTCGTGAGAAATTGATGATGTTGACTGCTCAGCAGGAGCTAATTGCAGATATGGAGAAACTGGAGTTAGAAGTGAAGTATCCTATGGAGATTGATGAGAAGCTATTTCAGATGCAATCTGGTACAACTCTACTAGATAGAGTGAAGGAGGCTCAGCTTCAGGATGATGAATGCAAAAAGGTAACATCGAAGATATCTGAAGGAACCGAACCAAGATTTAAGATGGATAAGGAAGGAATATTGAGATTTGAAAGCAGAATTTGGGTTCTGCCAGTACAAGAAATTAAGGAAGAAATTTTGAGTGAGGCTCATAGTTCAAGATATTCGATTCACCCTGGTAGTACAAAAATGTACCAAGATCTTCGACAACATTTCTGGTGGCCGAATTTGAAACGTGATGTTGCAGAATGTGTTGCCAAATGCCTGACATGTCAGAAAGTTAAAGCAGAACATCAGAGACCGAGTGGATTGCTACAACTGTTGGAGATCCCAGAATGGAAATAGGAATATATTACGATGGACTTCGTGGTTGGCCTTCCGACGACTCAGAAAGGCTACGACGCAGTATGGGTTATCGTTGACCGATTGACGAAATCCACGCACTTCCTTCCTATCAAAATTAGATTTAACTTAGATCAGTTGGCAAGATTATATGTGAAGGAGATTGTTTCGAGGCACGGAGTGCCGGTATCTATTATTTCCGATAGGGATCCGCGCTTCACATCAAATTTCTGGAAACATCTTCAGGAATGCATGGGTTCACAACTGCGAATGAGTACAGCTTACCACCCTCAAACAGACGGACAGAGCGAACGAACGATTCAAACACTGAAAGATATGTTACGAGCCTGTGTAATGGACTTCAAAGGAAATTGGGATGATCACCTACCGTTGGTAGAGTTCGGCTACAACAACAGTTACCACGCTAGTATTGGTATGCCACCTTACGAAGCGTTATACGGCAGAAAGTGCAGAACTCCGCTTTATTGGGATGAAGTTGGTGAAAGACAATTACTAGGGCCAGAATTGGTACAGCAAACAGCAGAAATAATTAAAGTAATCCGAGCACGACTGGTAGCGGCTCAAGATCGACAAAAGAAATACGCTGATCCACATCGTAAAACTATCGAGTTTGAATCCGGTAGTTATGTTTTCTTGAAGGTCTCTCCCTGGAAAGGGAAGATCAGGTTCGGAAAGAAAGGGAAATTGAGCCCAAGATTTATTGGACCCTTTGAGGTACTGTGAAGAATTGGAGAAGTTGCATACGAGGTAGCCTTACCTCCAGCACTCGAGAATATCCACAACGTCTTCTATGTTTCTGTGTTGCGACCTTACAAACCTGATTACAAGCATGTAATTGAATACGAACCCCTGCATTTTGAGAAAGACTTATCTTATGAAAATATTTCTGTCCAAATTGTCGACCGAAAAGAACAAGTTCTCAGAAATAAAGTTATACCTTCTGTTAAGGTAATTTGGAGGAACCACAACGTTAAAGAAGCTACGTGGGAACTCGAAGAGAATATGATGAAGAATTACCCTCATTTATTTACTTAATTATGTGTATGCGATTCTGGGGATAGAATCTTTGTAAGGGGGAGAATGTAACAGGTCGAAATTATTGAGTCGTGATTCTGGGGACAGAATCCTTTTAAGGGGGGAAAGATGTGACGAACGAGAATTCTGTAATTTAATTTTAATATTTATTAAATTAAATAAATATTTTTCGAGGATTTAATTATTAGATTTAATAATTAATCGATGCAATTGTGGTAGATTAATTTAATTATATGTGTTACATTTATTAAATTAATGTAGAGAATTTTATTATTCAAGTATGTGATTATGTGAGCTTATTGAATTAAATAAATTATTTAATTAAGCATAATGTTATTTAATTAATTTAATTATTAATTAGAGAATTAATAAATTGACATTATTTATTAATGAAAAAAGTTAATTTTTTTTACTATGTGAATTAATGAGAAATTATTATATTTTAGTTAAAATAAATTATATAAGATATTGATTTATTTATAAAGAAGTATGACATTAATTAAACTATATTATAAAGCTCTATTAAATTAAATAGTTTTGAATTAATTTGCTAAGCCAAACATGGCACTAAGGGAGGTTATGGGCAGCTAACCCATGACTGGGTTAACTGACCATAATACGCCAGTTCTTATATCGACGTCTTCTTCTTTTCTATTTTTTTTCTCTAAGTCTGAAATCACAGAGAGAGTTTGAGAACTTTGAGAGAAATTATGAATACTGTGAGTAAAGGAGAAGAAGTGTGAGAAGTTGGGAATTGTTGTCACCCTGTGTAATCTAAGCCGAGTATTCAAGGGTAATCCCTTCTTCCCAAATTTTTTTTAGTTACGTCTTTTAGTTTTATAATAATGGCCTTCAAAACTTCTGTTAATCTCTGTGAAGTGAGAAATTGTGTTTAATTATGTATATGTTACAAACCATAACATCAGTGTTGTGAAAACATGTCGTACGTATGTTTTTCAAAATAAACAGAGTACGTGATATGGCCATATGACCTTATACGTGATATTTTGTGTAATGATCGTATATTATCCCTAAATTTTATACCCTTATATTTTTGAGCATGTTAATATGAAGAGATCAAGCTTTAAACGAACGGATTTGGCCTTATAACGAATCCGTATGGCTAAATTATGTGTTTTGTTCAAAAACTTCAAGAACATCAAGAACAGTCCAATTTTACATGATTTAAATCTGTGATTATATGTTTTAATGGGTTAAAATCACTTTATAGATGTTGTATTATGAATATACATGAACTATAACTTGTGAGTATGTCTAATTTTGAGTAGAAAATAAGAAATTGGGAGAAATTGGCATGTTCTGCGATTTTTCGCGAACAGCCATTTCTGTGTCTGGTATGCCGCGCCGCAGCGTCGGCTACCAGTTCATTTCCCGCGCCACAGCGCCAACATGTCGTAGCGCCATGACTCGAGCCACAGCGCCACGGCGCCGCAGCTTCAAGTGTCCGGCCGCAGCGCGAATCCTTAGTTTAATAGTGGCGCCGCAGCGCCACTCCCCAGAAAATTCAGAAATGTATTTTTAAAAAAATGATTAAGTCTATCAATGTGTTAGTGGATTATTGTAATGAACATGTAAACATGTTAGAAGAATAATGAGATGATAAAATAGTTGTTTAACATGTAATAAAATATTATATGTGAATTGAATTATTAAATACATAATTAGTTTGATAATTTATGAAGTATAAATTATGTGACAACGTGATAAATTGATTGAGTATAGTCAATAATCAAAGTAGACAACGAGAATGAGTTTATATTGATTAGTTAATTTATAATTAACTGGTATTGTGTATATGAATGATATGTAGGATTTAATTCAAAGAACGTGCTTAGTTAAAGTGTAATCTACGCACGAGGCAAGTATCCTATCCCTAACTCTATTCTATTGAGCAAGTTTATTTAAACTTAAACGTTACTTTTATGTTGAGCAAGTTTCCCTAACCCTACTTATCATTATTGTTCAACTTTATTATTTACCTCGAATAAATTATCCTTGTTATTATTCAAGTTCAAGTATGATATTAAAGATTGATTATCTTTTCAAAGCATGATTCAGTTATACAATAATTGTCCTATTGTATACGTTTTTTGAGATTATTATTATTCAAATTGAATAACATTATTGTTGAACCTTATTAGACTAGTGAAACCTTAATGATTCAACTAGTCCATAGTTGATAAGCGTTCTAAATTTCAGAACTCTTGATGAAATTATCCAAACCAAACTTCCTTTGGTGCGGACTCGAATGTCAAACTGAGATGAACAACCCTGTATAGGGGATTAATTACGCTTTAGCGTTAAGATATTGTGCACAGTATGGTACTAAGGGCTGATCCCCCTAAATACGAGAAGAGGGTCCATAGTCTTATGGCTGTTAAAGGTTTCAAGTATATTTCTTGTTAACCTAGGACATAGTTCAAGGTCTTATGACCCTCAGAATTCTTTTGATTCTTCTTATTCATTCTTGATTCAAAAGTTGAGCTCTTATTCAGACGTCTTTGATTTATTCGCATGTTATTATACTGTTATTTCATTATTATACTTGTGGGCATTTGTGATCACTCTTTCTTAATAATAACATTGCAGTTAAGAACGAAAGAAGCGATGAACCCTCCACTAGTAAAGGCAAGGGCAAAGTTAGCAAGTGATGAAGACTTGTTATTTTAATTGATGATGTATTTATGTTTAAGACTTATGTTGTTGTTAAGACTTATTTGTTTAGAATTCCGCACAGATGTTTTAAGGTTAGAGTAACCTGGGATTTATTTATGATTCAATTGATGTAACCCTTAAGGGAAGAGATTTTATTATGATTTCTATCTATTGTATGGTTTGATATTATTTATGGGTAGATAGATAGATGATGTTTGTACAGTGAACACCAAATCCCGTGGAATCGAAGTACCCGGATTTGGGGGTGTCACAGGTTGGTATCAGAGCTGTAGGTTATGAACCTTAGGTGGGGGAAACAACCTTAGGTAGTAGCCTTATAGAAGAAGATAGAAATTGAAAACTCTTATCGAGTTCTAAGAAATAAATTTTTGAAATTCATTGAAGATAATAAAATACATTATGTGTTTATGTGTTAAGTATGCGTTAGATAGTATGACTTAGTAACTAAAACTTAAAATTTTGTTGTCAGGATGACGAATGTTGGAGAAGCTAGTCAAGCTGAGGAGGGACCCCATTTACCTATAGTACCTACTGAGGAGGGATCTCGTGTACTTGTAGGACCGACTGAGGAGGAGCCCCGAGACATTCATGTCGTTAGGGAGCAGCTGGTGCAGAGGGTTTTATCTCCATTGATCACCGTTGTTGATCAGGAGCATGAACCTGAGATTGATCCTGAGGAGGGTCCTGAGGAGGAGTTTGATGTGGAGGAAGAAGATGAGGAGCTACCACGGTACACTGTTGATGCTGAGATGTATGACACACTATATGATCGTAACGTGGAGTTACAAGATGAGGTTTAGGAATTGACTGAGCGAGCGACTGTTCAGCAGTCTACTTTAGAGGAGAAGGATAGAGAGATTGTGACCCTTCATACACGTTTAGGAAACGTGGAGTGGGATCTGGTTCATGAGAAGGGTCAAACCGAAGATAAGACCGAGGAGATAGAGAAGCTGAAGAAGGAACTGAAGGAAACCTCCGGAAGACTGAAGATAGCAGAGGAAGGATGGATAAGAGAATCACATCGAGCTGATTGTGCAGAAGATGATAGTCGTGCAAAGAAGGCAAAGCTTGAAGACACGTACGCCACACTTAATCATGCGATGGAGGAGGTTCAAGAGCGAGTGTTAAGGTACCCCATCCAGTTTGAAGGACTTCCATCGTATATGTTGGATCGCAGGACGATGTCTCGTATCATGAATGAGGAGCGTGGCAAGGCTATTGAGCACCTTGGAAAACAGGAATAGAATCTGTTTATTTATGTGAAAGACTTATATAGTTTTATGTAAATTTCGATGTGTTTATGAACTAAGGAATATGTTAATATTTGAATGTTTTAAATTATGTGGATTCTTTATTCCAGGATAGATGATGTAAATAGCAGTATGCTATAGTTTAATGTTAAAACTTTTTATTTGAATGAAAAGATATCAAGTTGTTTGAGATGATGTGTTAAGTGATATGTTAAATTGTTGAGTAATGTCTTAACTATGTAGAGAAATAAATAAAGTTCTAATAAACGTTTATTTGTTATATTGTATCAGTTTAACACTGTTTAAGGCTAATGATAATTTATTCAGCAATATATTAGTCATAATATTTCTTACTGGGCTAGTTGAGCTCACCCTTTCTTTCACAGTTCTCTTCAGAAAATGAGAATATAGCTGGGACGAGTCAGGGAACAGAGTGATGGTCCTAGATGGTGCATTAGTAGTCCTCACTATTCTGTTAAATAGTGTGATAATAATTATAATAAGGACTCCTTTTGAGTTTTTATACTCTCTAGTAGACAATAATTATATTCAAACTCACAGTTTATGTTGTCGTATTGTACACGACAGTTGTATTATTAAGTTATATTTGAATTCTGTACCATATATTTGGCGACTCAAGATGGGTGATGTATACCTAATTTTGGGGGCGTCACAAAAAACTTTTTAAATCATAGAAGATAATAGATTTTATTCTCTACTTGACTCTTCTAATGGATTGCTTGTTCCGCTGCAGTTACACTTGTTGTCTATTATATTCTATCAGTTTAACATTGTTGAAGGCTAACGATAACTTATTCTGCATTAACTTAGTCATAGTATTTCTTACTGGGCTAGTTGAGCTCACCATTTTGCTTTCATTGTCCTCTTCAGGAAATGAGAGCGTAGTTGGGACTAGTCGGGAAACGGAGTGACGGTCCAGATGATAGCATTAGTAGTTCTCACTATTCTATGAAATAGTGTGATAATAATTATATTGAGGACACCATTTGAGTTGAATACTGTCTAGAAGATAATATTCGCTTTAAAACTCTCAGTTTATGTTTTGTCGTATTTTACACGACAGTTGTATTATTAAGTTATATTTGAATTTTTTACCATGTGTTTGGAGACTCAAGATGGGTGATGTATACCTATTTTGGGGGCGTCACATCTACAGTCTGTAGCGACGGGGTCTTTATCAACTTCAATCCTTGTCATCCATTATAGTGATCAATGGTTACAAGTTTTGTTACTCAAATAGTGCCCAAGGCAACCAGTTGCCATATATATAGTTTACTCTTTTACATAACTTATCTTATTATAAATTGAAGTATTTTTTATGGTATTCTATAAAAAATCAGATGGTGGAAGGAATGTGTTTATTTGCATCGAGCCCCATCCCATGTAATTTATGGAGTATTTTATATATGCGGATTTTGGGATTCATAATCTTGGTGCTTTACAAACTAGGGGTGAATATTTGGTTATAATCAGACCGAATTGTCTATTTGATTATAACTTATGTATGACCCCAACTTTCATAAATAAATATTAATTTTTCTTGAAATATATTTTTGAATAGTATGGTGTGGTTTTGATATAATGTTATAGTTGTGGGTAATATTTATAAATTTTGCAAAGTATGCAAGTTGTTATAAAATATTCGATTGGTCGGGAAATATTCGTTTTAAACATAAAATATTCGTACGACGGCACAATCATTGGTGGACCCCACAACGGAAGTATTGTAGTAGATAGAAAACGACATAAATAGCTTTTTATAAAAATAACGGCGAAAGTTTTACCGTTAAACTGTTGAACTACCCGGTGGAAAAAATACAATAATACGCGTGGTTGCATAGTAGCACACGGTATTGACTATTGATGCTTACGTAAGAAGCCACTCAGTTTACTCAATTATTGCTACAGTAATTGTTGCATAATATCTCTCATATTTTTTATTCAATTATTTTCACAGTATTATCTGCATAATATTTTATATTATTAAATCAATAATTGAGACAATAAAATTATTCATATTATTATTTGCAATATTGACGATGTCTAGAAAGTTCTGTCGAGAAGAGGTTTGGTCACCTAATTGCGCGCCAATAAGAAGAAATCCTTATCGGAAAGCCCCCTTTTTCCTTTGAATGATCTGATTGTTAAATATTATGAGATATAATATTAATGATGAATAATTGTTGAAGTATTAAGAATGTGTTTATTGAAGATAAGTGAATTACAAAAGTTAGAGGGGAATAATACAAACTTGGAAAACTTTATGGGTACTAAAGTGTAATAAGTTAAATTAATTTGGACCATTGGTGGTGGTTTTAATAGTAAATTAATATGGTCCATTGGTGGTGGTTTTAATAGTAATCAATCTAGACCGTCCGTTCTAATAGTAAATCAATCTGGACCGTTCGTGAATTAGTTACTAATTAGTCATTTCTCATATAAATAGAAGCTTAATTCTTCTTTCATTCTCACCAATTCACTGAGACTCACAAGAGAAACTATAGAGAGCAAGAAGAAGAGTATTCTGCTACTTCACTATTGCAATATACAGTCTTCTACTAAGGTAAGAAGTATTATTTCTTTCGTATTCATAAGAAATACTATTTTTCGTATTCATCCTTTAATATCTCGGAATAACCTGTCTACGCGGATTACATACCGTATGATAGGTGAAAATCTATTTGAAGTTCCGTATGTTATTTCTTTTCATATTCTTAAATCTAAACTTACTATGGTAAGTATTGCTTCTATAATCCCTGAATTTAGTGGAATATCCTTGAGTTTTGCGCTTCAACCAGTATCGTTTCGTTGGAATATTGATCTGAACTTTCTTATTAAATATCAATATTTTTACCGGGGTACTATTCATGGGTTACTATTAACCCGGTTACTATTCACTAAAATATTATTCACTCAGGTATTCGGGGTACTTTTCATGTCGGGGTACTATTTACGAGTTACTATTCACCCAATTACTATTCACTAAAATATTATTCACTCGGGTATTCGGGGCACTTTTCATGCTGGGGTACTATTCACGGGTTACTATTTACCCAGTTACTATTCATTCAAATATTATTCATTCGGGTATTCGGGACACTTTTTATGTCGGGATACTATTCACGAGGTATTATTCCCGAAGTACTATTCACAGGGTACTATTTACCGAAAAAATTATTTCTTTTCTGTTCAAATTATTTTTGATACATGGATATTATTCTTGAATTTTTCTCCACAAAGCAGTATCATGTTGACAATTTGGACATTATTAAATTCTGGATAAATTAAATTATAAATCTTTAAAATTTATCATTTGCTTTCATTTAATTGAATTCTTATATCATTGTCATCATCCTCATTCTTATATTGTGATGAAAGTCATCTTTGACTTACGTGCATAGATAGACTGTTGATTTGCATGATTATGACCAGGGATCATTCGGTATTATCATGACCCGTAATGTTACAAATGATGTTTTAGCATGTAGTGCATTGAGGGACAGTGGTTGGTATAATTATGACCAGGGATTATTCTGTATAATCATGACCATTGATGATTACATGAGTATCCTTGGCCCGTAGTACATGGATGATTCGATGATGTGGTTTATTTATTAAGCTGAGTCTCAGCGATAAAGTTGATGAAAACCTTTTTAAATCATAGAAGATAGTAGATATCATGCTCTACTTGACTCTTCTAATGGATTGTTTGTTCCGCTGCAGTTAAACTTGTTGTCTATTATATTCTATCAGTTTAACATTGTTGAAGGCTAACGATAACTTATTCTGCATTATTTTAGTCATAATATTTCTTACTGGGCTAGTTGAGCTCACCCTTTTACTTTCATTATTCTCTTCAGAAAATGAGAACATAGCCGGGATTAGTCGGGAAACGGAGTGATAGTACGAGATGGTTGTTTTAGTAATCCTCATTATCTAGTGTGATAATAAATATAATGATGATTGAATTTGAGTTTGGATATTGTCTATAAGATAATATTCGTGTAAAAACTCTCAGTTCTTGTCGTATAATTTAGTTTGTATTTGTATTCTATACCATGTATTTGGTGACCAAAAATGGGTGACGTATACCTATTTTGGGGGCATCACAACTTAATACTAAATTTTATATAATTTTATTATCCGAATAAATATCCAAAATATATACTAACCGAATAACGGAATTATACTATTCGGTTAATAACCGAAATATGAACTTAATTTTACAAAATAAAAATTTCACAAATTTCATATTAAAGTTTTCAAACAATATTTAATCACAATCATAATAATTCATAAACTAGTTTAAAATTTTCAAATTAACAATTACATAAGTATATAATCTATATGACAAAGTCTATCAAATTCTAATTAAAAATAGTATTTTATTTTTTTTAAGTTTCTAATTGAGTTACAGTTACCCAAATATTTTAATTTTCATATCTGAAACCGAAAACCAAAATATAAAACGGTTATAACCGAATATACCCAAATAATAGAAATAATTCAATTTAAAAAAATCGATTCAATTATTCCATTTTATCCGTTTTTTGTTTTGCCCTATTTAGAAACACTAGCCCCTCCCCATGTAATTTATATTTTATCTGTAATACCCGAGAAAATCGAATTTTTATATGAATTAAATTTTTATTTTATTATTTGAATTAAATAAATTTAATTGATTATTTATGTGAGTAACATATTTGAAGGTCGTTCTATGACCTAGAATGTGCGGATGTGGTTAGGATTCTGGCTATATGCTAGGATTAATTATTTTGAATTTCCAAGACGAAAATAAAAAAATTTCGAGAAATTTTCGTAAAAATACTATTCATCCGTTTCTGCTCGAGAATTAAGTTTGAAATTCGGAGAAACGCGTAATCATAGAATTCTAAGACGAGACGGAATATCCAATAATATTTTAGTTATGGCAAACGAAGTTTTCGCTTGCGGACTTAAAACCTAAGGGTTAGGCAAAGTGATTTTCGAGAAGGAAATGAAATGCGTATAATGATTAGGGTTATTATACGTGTGATATACGAGTATGATACTAGTTAGTATCCGAGTATAGTACGAATATTAATACGACGTATAATACGAATATCGTACGAATACTATACGAAGAGAATACGTAAGTTATACGCGTAGAATACGATTAGTTCTTATCGGACTTTGAGTTTATGGACTTTGTAGAATCCAATTGGACTTGGATTATATCAAGCCCAATGCATTGTGAAATCAAGCCCAAGATAGACCCAATATGAATTAATTATAAGGCTGATCCAAGAAACCGAACTGCGGATCGAACTGATGGGTCACCAGATGGGTAAAACCCATGGGGGGACCACAAGGCATGTGGGCTAGCCACTTGGTCATCAAGTAAAGTGGTTACTTGGTGGCTAAGTTGTTGTGGAGGTGTGAATAGGAAGGAGGTCACCAATTGACCATTTTGCCCTCCATTTGAAATTCCTATAAAAGGAAGCTTAGCTAGTTCATTTGTTATTTTACAAACATTAGCCAACATATTTGAGAGAGAGGAAAGAGCTAGAAACAAATAATCAAGTGACCTTGAAGTAAATCATAAGAGTTTTTAGCAAGAACACGAAGAACGTAAAGGTAATAATTTGTAAAACCTTAGTCTTCGATTCGTTTAAATTTATTTTTTTCACAGAGAATAATAGATTGGTGGAGCATGTCTCTTCCAGAGGAATAAGGATGGCTATTAATGATTAAAACATTGATAAGTCATGTTTAAGTATAAATCGTAAGTGTTTACGTGAATTTAAACCGAAGAAACCTTTGAACGTTGATTTGGTTGTTGATGGACAAATTGAAAACCATCATTTATAGGGTATATGAATATTGCTTGGTTATGATATAGACAATGAATCAATGGATTGGTTCCATTTGATTGGCGTAGAAAACACGAGTAACGAAGTTATGGCGAATTTTATGAAATTAGACGTTAAATGTTAAAATCGTATAATTTCAGAATAGTAGTCAAAACTTGTCGTTTAGTTCGAAAACCTTGGTTTTCGATGGCATAGTGTAGTATAACGTATTCAAGAGTCGTGGACTCAAGAACGGTCGAATTTCAACTTGGAACGAAGAAAACGAGCTTTGAACGCTTAAGAACGTTTAATGAACGAGTTATTAGGACGTTAATAGTGAATTCATCGTTAACAGATTTGAAAACTAGTTTTGTCCGGATGAAATCGAAGTATATGTTACGAGTAAGAAAATGGCTTTTGAACAAACCGATTCTGACTTAAAACGACTAAGTTCTGAGTCCGAAAAGAATCGTAGTTGAAATTTGAAAAAAAAATCAAAGGCTCAAGGGAGGCGCCGCAGTGCCAACCCAAGCTTTAATGGTCACGCCGCAGCATCGTGTATAGTAATATTAGTTACTGGAGAGGCGCCGCAGCTCCACTAGTATAAAGGATTATCACGCCACAGCGCCGGGTCCGGACTTTAGCCACTGTTAGTTGGCGCCGCAGTGCCAATGGTGTGTTAGTGTCGAGCGCCGCAGCGCCGGCAGTAGGATTTTGTTGGACAAGTTGGTTTCTGATCCCAAGTGATGGTAAACCAATAGAGGTGCATGTATGTACTTAATATACCTAATAATACCAATCTTAGATTACTTATTTAGTGATGACCTTAGGAACTTGAGCATGGTTAAATAGTAAGTAAACGAATAACGCGAAGTGTAAGTAAGTAAACCGTGAACGGTATTCAATAAGTGTACTTAACCAAAGATGATCGAGTCTCGGTTAGTAACGTAAGAACGTTAACAAGCCGTAAGGAAGCATAGTAAGTCGAATTGGCATTTATTAATGAAATAAATTCACTTAAGACATAGAAGAGAAAGAAGTTGGTAAAAATAATGTGATTAGATTGTTTGGTAGCTAATTACAGTGTGTTATGTGAATATATCATGTAGATACTGTAAAGACCAAGAATTGTTGAATATTATATTCGAAGACGCTTGAAGGAAAGTTTTCTTAACGCTTGTCTAACCTCCGTGTTAGCCAAGTTTTCTGTGATTCATGTTCTGAGATGCATGAATTATTTTACGAAAGAGTCGATGCCAGTTTTAACTCGGCTAGACTATTCTTGAGAGTTAGATTGATTTATTTACAAGTCTTTCGATATAGAACTGTTAACGCTATCCTATGCCAAGTATTTGGTACGGATTCAAAGGTAAGTTTGTATATAAACAAACAAATGTATTTTGATCGATTATTCGATGGGCACGTGAGGTTGCCAAAACTTAAACGTAAATACGTTTAACGGATGAGTATTGATCAACATAGAGTACTATAGGCTGATCACCTAGAAGTGCTCGTAAGATATATCGGACTTACGGACTTAGTGCCAGGATGTCCTTTTTATGAATGAAAACGAAAAGAGAATGTTCATAGTCTTTCGACCAGTTCAGAATTCCTAAGTTATTATATATACCCTGGAATTGTCTTTATGAAATGAAAAGTGCTAGTTAATGTTTCATAGTACTTCATAACTACTTGTTCAGTTATGGAAAATAATCATATAATTCTCGACGTGGTATTTGTATTATCCTTTGTTAGACTTGATGAGCTAGTTATGCTCACTTCTTACTTGAATTATATGATTGCAGCTAAGGCTTAAAGAACTGATGATCCCAGTAGAGATAAAGGCAAAGCTAAGATGGATAAGTAGATTATCCTGTAATAGACTAGTATGTTGTATGAATCATATTATGATAAACGAAGAATATTTCGGTTACAGAACCTAGGAAAGGATTTATTATTATTATTGTAATAAGAATGCAGTAATTATGTTCATTTTGATGTTGTTTCAATGGAATGAATGTATAGTTAGGAGTACCGTGTAGCACCATATCTGTGGGTTGAAAGTACCCGGATTTGGGGGCGTCACAGGTTGGTATCAAAGCTATAAGCGCAATATGTGAAGAACCCCGAGCCTTTTGCTGGTGACGTCCCTATAAGGGAATGCACCGAAGCCAGACTTTCCGTAGGGGACGCTGAGCAAGTCGGTGGCAAATTGATAGGTACCCTTGTGAGGTGCTATGGTTGAAAGTACCATTAGCGTCACAAGTTGGTATCAGAGTATTAGGTTATAAAACTTAAGAGGGGAAGAACCATAGGCTAATAACCTCGTTAGAGAAGGAGAAGTCAGAAGGAATTGAACTTAAGTCAAATGAGTTAATTAAGTATTGAGGAAACTTAGTAATGAAAGATTTTAAAGATGGAAAGTAATCCTAAATAAACTAAATGTGATTTGTGCTTATATTATTGTGTATTATGTATTAATCAACATGTTATGTGTTATTGTAGATGTCCATCGATAGCTTGGTGTATAGAGATATACACGTGGTGAGCGAAGAATCCGTGAACCGGGTAGAGCCTTTACCTATGCACGTGGCGAGGGTACCAGTAGTGATCCTAGAAGAGTCCGAGCCAGAGGAGTACTATTCAGAGGGGGGATATGGAAAATTTGGGGTTGGCATCATACCTTGATATGATGGTCGATGTGGATGAAGAGATGGAGGTAGCATCGTTTAATACGGTGGTACCTGCACTAGAGCCAACACCTCTAGATGTAATAAGGGCATTGTATCTAGCGATGCTTGACCGGAGTATGCAATTGTACACTGTTGTGCAGAACCAGAATGAAGAGATTAGTGCTCTTTATGAAGCGAAGGAGTCTGCAGAAGCAGATTTTGAGTCAGAGCATGATGAGAAGGTGCTCATGACAAATAAGGCTAAGGACTATAAGAATAAGGCTGTAGAGCTTCGTAAGGAACTGGTTGAGAAGAACCAGAAGATAGCACGAATGTCATACATCCATAACAGTGCTCATGAGGATTTCAAGCTAAAAATTGCTTGTTATTCTATTGAGTCGGGAAAGACTCGACACACTATTAGCTGGGATATTGTGTTGATTCTAGCGAATCAGAAGCATGAGAATGTTATAAGGCAGTGTTAGTAGATTGGTAGATCTTTTTGTATATGTGTAGTGACGTAAAACCCTCTTTTGTATAATTAAAGGGTAGTCTTTTGTAAATTCCAATTTTTGTAAAAGTCAATCGCGGGATAGAAATGTAATAGCTTTTGGCTATGGAATCAAGTTGTAAATAGTTTTGAACTATGAAGAAGCATATTAATATAATGAAGTTTTTATTAATTGTGCTTCGTTGTGCTATAAGTTATTGTTGTTGAATGATAACTAAGTAAACAAATAGATAATAATGAAATTTTATTTATTTAATAAGAATAATGCCGCCAAGAAGGAGACAACGTAATCAGGAAGTTGAATCCCAAAATGATAATCAAAGGGGTCAGAATAACCCTATGCAAAAGTTCGTTAATTTATTAACGGCTGCATTTAACCAAACCGGGAGTAGAGCACCCGCGGGACCTAGGGTAGCCAAAACGACTACCTTTAAGAAATTCAAAAGCGTAGGTCCGCCTGAGTTCAAAGGAACTACGAACCCAATAGAGGCCCAGCCATGGGTGAAGGAGATAGAGAAGGCGTTTGTTATTACAAACGTAGCAGAGGCACAAAAGACTTCTTTTGTGACCTACATGATGAAGGGGGAAGCCAACTTCTGGTGGGAGGCTCACTAGGGTGGGGCTATAACTGATGTTGTTACGTGGGAACAGTTTAAGAAGGTTTTCTTCGAGAACTATTTCCCTACAAGCATTCAAGGGAGGATGGAGATTAAGTTCTTAGAACTTAAACAAGGGGACATGATGGTTCCCCAATATGCAGCCAAATTCAATGAATTGACAAGGTTTGCTCCACACCAAGTGGACACGAAGGAGAGGAAGGCTCGTAGGTTTGAACAGGGATTGAAACCCTGGCTCTACAGTAGGATTTTCGTTTTCCAGAGTGCCTCATATGGTACCATTCTAGAGAAGGCGATCATTGCAGATGGTGGTAGAAAGGCTTTAAGCCAATACCACAAGGAGAGGAAGAATAAGGGTAAGGGAGAAGGGGGACCCAAGGTGGAGGGAGCTAGTGCCAGTGGAAGTCTGTCTAAGAGGAAGAATTTTAACTCCGGAAATACTGGGGTGAAACATGGAGATCTTAAGCCTAGGATGGAGTCATGCAAGACATGCGGAAAGACTCATCTAAGAGCCTGTCTAAAAAGGAAATCGGTTTGTTACAACTGCAGACAGGAGGTACATATATCACCCAATTATCCTAACCCTAAGAAGAATCATGGGTGTTTTGTGTGTGGGTCGTTGGACCACATGGCAAGAAATTGCCCAAAGAAGGGGTTAGAGGGTAGCAAGGGTGCTAGTAGTGGTAAGTTAGCCATTACTGGACCAAACCCATCGTTGGGTAGACCTACGGCCCGTACTTTTAATATGACTGTCCAAGATGTGGTTGCATCAGCGGATGTAGTAGCAGGTATTATTCCAGTCAATGAAATAAATGCTTATGTGTTATTTGACTCTGGTATTACTTGTTCTTTTATAGCATGTGAATTTTCTAAGCGATTAGGTTTAATCCCTGAAAGATTAGAAATACCTTTAGATGTTAAGGTAGCAAACAAAGAGATCATTCCCATTGAACATATTCATAGGAATTTCTCCGTAGATATTAGAGGTAACAAATTATAAGTAGATTTAGTACCGATAAAGTTGAGAAAATTTGATGTAATTCTCGGTATGGATTGGTTGATTAACCATAAGGCTATAATAGATTATCATAGGAAAAGTGTGAACCTTTAGCTTTCTAAGAAAATCAAGGTAGTGTTCTACGGTAGTAAATCACCGAGACGCTCTTGTTGTCTAACCATGACACAAGCTAAGAAGATGTTGAAGAAGTGGTGTATAGGATACATGTGCCATGTTGTGGATACCCAAAGAGTGGGAGCATCATTTGAAAAGATACCGATAGTACAAGAATTCGCAGATGTATTTCTAGAGGAGTTACCAGT
The DNA here is from genome assembly GCA_016801055.1 of Panax notoginseng. Taxonomy (NCBI): domain Eukaryota; kingdom Viridiplantae; phylum Streptophyta; class Magnoliopsida; order Apiales; family Araliaceae; genus Panax; species Panax notoginseng. The sequence continues at coordinate 19,489,873 of CM029023.1, read as the reverse complement.
ACTTCCACCGGATAGGGAGGTCGAATTTGTGATTGATCTGTTACCGAGTACGGCACCAGTTTCAAGGGCACCATATAGGATGGTGCCATTAAAGATGAAGGAGTTAATGGTTCAACTACAGGAACTATTAGATAGGAAGTACATTCAACCGAGTGTGTCTCCGTGGGGAGCACCGGTATTGTTTGTAAAGAAGAAGAATGGGTCGTTAAGACTTTGTATCGACTACCGAGAGTTGAACAAGTTAACAATTAAGAATAAATACCCATTGCCCAGGATCGATCATATATTTGATCAGTTGAAAGGGGTAAAGTATTTTTCTAAGATAGATTTGTGTACGGGGTACCATCAGTTGAAAGTAAGGAAGGGGGATGTACCTAAGACGGCGTTCAGAACTCGTTATGGTCATTACAAGTTTCTGGTTATGTCGTTTGGGTTGACAAATGCGCCAGCCGCATTTATGGATATGATGAACAGAGTGTTCAAATAGTATTTGGACAAGTTCGTCGTAGTGTTCATTGATGATATTCTAGTCTATTCTAAGATGTCAGAAGATCATGCTGAACATTTGAGAATAGTGTTGGAAACACTACGGAGGGAAAAGTTGTATGTGAAATTCAATAAGTGTGAATTTTGGCTTGAAAGAGTACATTTTTTAGGGAACGTTATTGATAAAGATGGCATTTCCACAGATCTAGCAAAGGTGGAAGCAGTTAATAGTTGGGAGCAATCGAAAATGCCAACCGAGGTTCAGAGTTTACTGGGGTTAGCGGGATACTATAGAAGGTTCATCCCGGACTTTTCTAAAATAGCTACTCCGTTGACGAATTTGACAAGGAAGTCTGTAAAGTATGTGTGGATGGAGAAGTGTGAAAGTAGTTTTCAAGAACTAAAAAGGAGGTTAAGTGAGGCATCTATATTGTCTTTACCAGATGATAAGGGGAATTTTGTAGTTTATAGCGATGCTTCGCATAGAGGACTGGGTTGCATGCTCATGCAGCATGGCAAGGTCATTGTGTATGCGTTACGCCAGTTGAAGGATTATGAGAAGATCTATCCTAGTCATGACCTAGAATTAGCAGCTGTAGTTTTTGCCTTAAAAATCTGGAGACATTATTTATACGGGGAGAAGTGTGAGACATACACGGACCATAAAAGTCTAAAATATATCTTCACACAGAAGGAGTTGAATATGAGGCAGAGAAGGTGGTTAGAGTTGATAAAAGATTACGATTGTGATATCTTATATGATTCGAGGAAAGAGAATGTAGTAGTCGACGCGCTAAGTAGGATGGGTAGAGAAAAGCTATCAATGTTAACGACTCAGAACGAGTTAATAACGGAGATGGTAAGAATGGAGTTAGAAGTTAAATTACCGATTGAAGCGGTAGAGATGTTATTCACGATGGAGACTCAGCCAACCATTGTAGAACGAGTTAGAGAAGTACAATTGGGTAACAAAGAATACGAATGAATAAAGAAGAGGATGGAAGATGAAGAGAAAACTAAGTATAACCTTGACAAGGATGGATTACTTCGTTTTGAAGGAAGAATTTGGGTTCCAGATAATTCAGAGTTAAAGGAAGAGATAATGAGTGAGGCTAATAGTTTAAGGTACTCGATACATCTAGGTAGTACTAAGATGTATCAAGACCTTCATCAGAACTTTTGGTGGCCGAATATGAAAAGGGAAATAGCAGAATATGTTAGTAAGTGCTTAACTTGTCAAAAAGTTAAGGCTGAACACCAACAACTGAGTGGATTATTGCAATCGCTAGAGACTCCAGAGTGGAAATGAGAGCATATCACAATGGACTTTGTGGTGGAACATCCAACAACAAGAAAGGGATACGACGCTATTTGGGTAATAGTGGATCGGTTGACGAAATCGGCTCACTTTCTACCAATAGGAGTTAGGTACAATCTAGAACAATTACCTAAAATTATGTCAAAGAAATTGTTTCAAGACATGGAGTACCTGTTTAGATTGTGTCAGATCGTGATCCACGATTCACATCGAATTTCTGGAGGAGTTTACAAGAGCAAATGGGAACGCAGTTAAGATTGAGTACAGCGTATTATCCTCAAACGGATGGACAAAGTGACCGAACAATTCAAACGCTAGAAGATATGTTAAGATCTTACGTTATGGATTTTAAGGGGAGTTGGGACGAACATCTGCCTTTGGTGGAATTCGCGTACAACAATAGTTTTCACGCTAGTATAGGCATGCCGCCTTACAAAGCGTTGTATGGGAGGAAGTGCAAAACTCCACTGTGTTAGGACGAAGTAGGTGAACGTCGAATGTTGGGACCGGAGATGGTACAACAAATGGCAGATATGGTAAAGTTAATACGTACTCGATTGGTAGCGGTAAAGATAGACAAAGGAAGTATATAGATCCTCACCGAGAGAAGAGGGAATTTGAAGTAGGTTCGTATGTTTTTCTGAAAGTATCGCCTTGGAAAGGGAAGATACGTTTTGGAAAGAAAGGAAAGTTAAGTTCAAGGTTTATAGGACCTTTTGAAATTTTAAGAAGAGTAGGAGAGGTAGCTTATGAAGTAGCTTTACCTCCAGAGATGGAACTAATACACAATGTATTTCACGTGTCAGTGTTACGTCCTTATAAATCAGACTATAAACATGTAATAGAGTACGAATCTATTCAGATAGAGAAAGACTTAACATATGAAGAACTTCCAGTTCAGATTGTTGATAGGAAGGAACAAGTTTTGGGAAATAAGATAATACCTTCGGTGAAGGTAATTTGGAGGAACCACAATGCCAAAGAAGTAACGTGAGAACTCGAGAGTAAAATGAAGAAAAATTTTCCTCATTTGTTTATGTAATTATAGCGAGATTTTGGGGACAGAATCCTTATAAGGGAGGAGAGTGTAACGCCCGAGAAAAACGAATTTTTATATGAATTAAATTTTTATTTGATTATTTGAATTAAATGAATTTAATTGATTATTTATGTGAGTAAGCTATTTGAAGGTCGTTCTATGACCTAGAATGTGCGGATGTGGTTAGGATTCTGACTATGTGCTAGGATTAATTGTTTTGAATTTCCAAGACGAAAATAAAAATTTTCCGATAAATTTTCGTAAAAATATTATTCATCCATTTCTGCTCGGGAATTAAGTTTGAAATTATGAGAAATGCGTAATGATAGAATTCTAAGATGAGATGGGATATCCAATAATATTTTAGTTATGGCAAACGAAGTTTTTGCTTGCGGACTTAAAACCTAAGGGTTAGGGAAAGTGATTTTCGAAAAGGAAATGAAATGCGTATAATGGTTAGGGTTATTATACGTGTGATATACGAGTATGATACTAGTTAGTATCCGAGTATAATACGAATATTAATACGACATATAATACGAATATCGTATACATCACCCATTCTGAGTTGTCAAGTGACCTTTGTGACGCCCCCAAAATAGGTATACATCACCCATTCTGAGTTGTCAAATATATGGTACAGAAACAAATACAACTTTATTAATACAATTGTCGTACAAAATACGACAACACATATACTGTGAGTTTAAATACAAATATTATCTAATAGACAGTATTAAAACACAAAAGGAGTCCTCATTACAATTATTGATACACTATTTTATAAAAATAGTGAGGACTGCTAAAATAACTTTCTAGAACCATCACTCCATTCCCCGGCTAGTTCCTGCTATATTCTCACCTCCTGATAAGAAAAATAGAACAAAAAGGAAAAGGACGAGCTCAACTAGCCCAGTAAAGAATATTATGACTAAGATAATATACAACAAATTATCAATAGTCTTCAACAAAAAAAAATCTGATAGAATATAATAGACAACAACTTTTAGATCAACAACTGCAGCGGAAACAACAATTCATTAGAAGAGTTAAGTAGAGAATGAAATCTACTATCATCTATGAATTTAAAAGTCCATCATCAATATTTTATCCCTGTAATGTCAATCAATATACATCTTGAATCAAATATTCATCTTTGCACTACGGGCCAAAGATATTCATTTGTATCACCAGTTGGTCATGTTCATCTTAACACATGTTCATCTTTGCACTACGGGCCAAAGATATTCATCAGGTAATCATTCATCTTTGCACTACAGGCCAAAGATATTCATCAAGTATCACCATTAAGGACTGAGGATGATGAAAAATATTTTAGAGAATGAATCCAGTAAGATAAAAGGACAAAGTTTAGAGATTCGTACTTTAGATAATTCAAGTTTAAAAATACTCCATAATAAACCATAATGGAGTAAAATTCAAGAATGACAATCAAAACATGGATACAATCAAAGATAGTAACCATACTAAACATCTGGGACGAAAAAGAAAAAATTTCATTTTTCGATGAATAGTATCGTATTTGTGAATAGTGCCGTATACGTGAATAGTAACCCCGACACAAAAAGGTAGAAATTCCACAATAAAACTTAAATCAATAATTTGGCATAATGATATTGAAGAAAATAATATCATATAAGAAGAAAATAACATCACTTACCTCAAAAGAATAGTATTTCTGAATGGAATATCGGATATGATGTTGAAGGAAACTTGCACTGAATAGAAACTCTCAAAATATCTAAATACTCACAAAATACGCTCGATAATATAGAGAGAGAAAAAAAAACTTATTTCTGGTGTGATTTTCAATTCTAACTAAGCACCCTATTTATAGAAAAATGTTAGAATGCCGAAGCAAACTTAACCTGCTACCTGATGGCTTTAGCTATTACAATTCATACCCACCATATTTGAAATAAAATTTTAGCACATTTCTCACCAACCAAAAGTGGAGCCCACCAATTCTAAAAATTTCTAAAATATTTTATCATTTAAACAATAATTAGAAACTTCAATAATTCACAATAAATAGCCCTTATATCAAAAAAATATAAATTTTATGTCCATTCCATAGAAAATTAAATTCTCTACAACTTTGTAGCTATAAGTTTTTCTAAATTCTAAACGAAAAATACTCGAAATCCACATACGGAAGATTTTTAATACCTCCATTCTGATAAAATACTGATAAAACACATCAGCATTAATTCCTTCATTTATAATCACATAAAATAAATATTTTCCTATCCTTCATTTATATCCACATAAAATAAATATTTCTTATCATATAAATCAATAATTAATTATTCACAAATAATATTACAGAATCACAATTATGACAACCAGGTCATTCCTAAGAAAGAGGGGACTTTCCGATAAGGATTTCTCCTTATTGGCGCGCAATTAGGTGACCAAACCTCTCCTTAGACAGAACTTTCTAGACATTGCCAATAATACTATCTAATAATATTATTCAAATAATATGAATTATTGATCTGATAATGGGAAATACTGTGCAGTGACAATTATTGAAACAGCAATAATATAAAATATCAACGCAATAATTATTGAATCAATAAAATAAAATATTGAACAGTAATTACTATAACAATTATTGAGTAGTGCATTCTTACGTAAGAATCAATAATTCAAAAATACTATGCAATACCGTGTGCTACTGTGCAACCACGCGTATTACTGTATTTTAACCACCAGGTATTCCAACAGTGTTAACGGTAACGATTATGACGTTATTTATAAAAACTCAAACTTGTCATTTTCTTCATCCGACAGTTATTCTGTTATGGGGCCCACAAATGGTTCCACCGTCGTACGAATATTCCCCGACAGCAAGAATATTCCCCGATAAAAATGAATATTTTATAACCACTTGCTTATTTTGCAAAATTTGCACATTTCAGCCATAACCAAAGTATTATACCAAATTAACTCATTATTTCAAGATAATGAATAGAGGAAATTTAATTTTATTTATAATAAGTTGGGGTCTTACAACCTTCCCCCTTATGAAATTTTGTCCTCGTAGTTAACGTACGTACATGGTGTTTCGAAAAGTTGAGGGTACCCCGCTTTCATTTTCGATTCCAACTCCCAAGTCATTTCCTCAATAGCATGGTTCCTCCACAAAACCTTGACTTGTGGTATAACCTTTGTTCGTAGGATATGCTATTTCCTATCCAATATCTTGACAGGTATCTCCTCGTATGTTAAATCTTCGGCTATCTCGTCTGGTTCTAATACAATAATGTGGTTCAGATCTTTCACATATTTACGAAGCATAGATATGTGAAAAATATTATGAACACGAGACAAGCTTGGAGGTAATGCGAGTCTATAGGCCACATTTCTTATTCGGTCAAGAATCTCAAATGGACCAACAAATCATGGATTGAGCTTTTCTCTCTTCCCGAATCTTGTAACTCCCTTTCATGGAGCAATATAAAATAGAACATGATCTCCAATATTGAATTCCATGTCCTTTCGATGAAGATCAACATAACTCTTTTGTCGATCTTGTGAGATCTTTATACGTTATCAAATCGTTTGGATCTTTTCTGTAGTTATGCGTACCAATTCTCGTCCCAACAACGTTGCTTCACCCACCTCGTCCCAGCATATTGGAGAACGACACTTTCGTCCATATAACGCCTCGAATAGAGCCATGCCTATACTTGCTTGATAACTGTTGTTGTAGGAGAATTCTACCGATGGCAAGTACTTATCCCAACTTCCTTTGAAATCTAGGACACAGAGTCTTAATAGATTTTTAAGGGTTTGAATAGTCCTTTCTGATTGCCCGTCCGTTTGAGGATGGTATGCCGAACTGAATCGTAAATCCGTGCCCATAGCTTTCTGCAAGCTAACCCAAAATCGTGAAGTGAATCTTGGGTCACGATCCTAAACTATAGATGTTGGCATGTCATGCAATCTCATAATCTCATTCACGTACATACGAGCAAAACGTTCAAGGGAATAAGTCTCACGTATAGGCAAGAAATGAGCAGACTTGGTTAATCTATCAACAATAACCCAAATCCCATCTATGCCTTGAGAAACTTTGGGAAGACCCGTAACGAAATCCATGGTAATGTATTCCCACTTCCATTTCGAAATATCAAGTGGTTGCAATGGACCCTTTGGCACTTGATGCTCGGCCTTTACTCGTTGACAAGTTAAACACCTCGAGATAAACTCCGTGATCTTTCTCTTCATATTGTTCCACCAAAATGTATGTCGAAGATCATGATACATTTTGGTACTCCCAGGATGGATTACAAATGGTGTGTTATGTGCCTCCATCATAATTCTATGCTTCAAGTCAGAATCATTAGGAACGCAAAGTCTGGAGTTGACTCGAAGTATTCCTTCTTCATCGTTTCTTACTTCTGGAATAGCACCTTCTTGCACTTTCTTCTTCATACATATCAGCTCCATGTCCGTAGCTTGAGCAGCTTTAACTTTATCGATTAAAGTCGGTTCTACTCGTATGTTTGATATCATCACGTGGGTACTTGGAGCCTTTAACTCTATCTCCAACCTTTGTAAGTCGTACAAAATGGGTCTTTGTGTTAACAACATCGCACTCGTACCCGCATACGATCTTCTACTCAATGCGTCCACTACAACGTTTGCTTTTCCAGGATGATATTGAATGCTATGGTCGTAATCTTTCAACAGCTTGAGCCAATGTCGTTGCCGCATGTTGAGTTCCTTTTGGGTGAAAAAATATTTCAGGCTTTTATGATTCGTATAAATCTCTATTTTTTCCCCATACAGGTAGTGCCTCCAGATTTTCAACGCGAAAACGACTGCTGCCAACTCTAGATCATGACTAGGATAATTCCTCTCATATTCTTTGAGTTGTCGCGAGGCATAGGTTATGACTTTTTCATGTTGCATGAGAACACATCCTAATCCTTTGCCTGAAGCATCGCTGTAGATAACAAATCCATCTGAACCAGATGCTATTATCAGAATAGCTGCTGAAATGAGTCTCATCTTGAGCTCTTGAAAACTCTTCTCGCATTCCTCGCTCCAACCGAATTTTGTATCTTTTCGAGTCAGCTGAGTTAACGGAGTAGCGATTCGAGAAAATCCTTTCACGAATCTCCGATAATAACCAGCTAAGCCCAAAAAGTTGCGTACCTTTGTAAGACCCCGAATTTTATGAAATAAAAGTATTCAATTTTTTTTATAATTACTATTCAGTAAATGGTTAAATTGTTAAATGTTAAAGTTAAGGGTGATATATGAATTTTTTTTTTCAAAATACATAAGTGGTTATAAAATATTCATTGTTGTCGGGGAATATTCGTTTGGTCGTGGAATATTCTTTCTGTCGGGGAATATTCGTATGACGGCGCAACCATTTTTGTGGTTAAAAATATAAATGAGGGATATATTTTTGTGGTTAAAAATGAAGGAGTTAATATTGAGGTGTTTTATCTGTATTTTTGTCGGAACGGAGGTATTAAAAATTAAATTAGGATTTTTGAGATATTTTGCGAGGGTTATAATTTTTAATCCGACCGTTGGATCGTGGTAATATTTGGATATGTTATACATATATAAGTTGAGTATATGTCCACAAATTTTAAACCGTTAAAAATGAACGTATAATTTGTTATGAATTTTACGAGATGACTGGTTCAGAAATTGTTGAATTTTCGGAGTTAATTATTTTGGTGGAAAATTCTAGAATTGGTGGGCCCCACTCTTGGTTGGTGAATAAATGTGCTTAGATTTTTATTCAAATGTGGTGGGTGGGAATAGTAGCAGGTAAAGCCATCAGGTTGCAGGTCAAGTCTACTTCGGCGTGCTAACATTTTCTTATAAATAGAGGGCTAAGTTAGAATTGAAAAAACACACCAGAATTCATAAGTTTTCTCTCTTTTTCTTTCTAGATTATCAAGTGTATTTTGTGAGTATTTAGATACTTGGTGAGTTGCTATTCATCAGTGCAAGTTTCGTTCAACGTCATATCCGATATCCAGTCAGAAGTGTTGCTCTTTTGAGGTAAGGGATAGTAAGGGATTTTAAGAGTTATTATATTTTTCAGTTCGTACTTCTTTCGACCTTCAAAAAATTTTAGAAAAATTTGAAATGATATTTTGATGAGTTTTATTGATTGTGTTCAAAAATGGTGATTTTTGGATGTATAGATTAAGAGTTGTGAATTTTATGAGAATAGATTATTTTAAAAGTAACTGCTTATAACTCCTTGTGGTTAACTCTAAAATTGGTGAAATTTTTATTAGGGGTACATGTATATGATAGAAGTATACTCTGTAAATTTTGGAATTTTTGGATAAATGTACAATTATTGATAAATATCTAAATATTCGGCTGTTTTGGCCATATGAAAAATAATAAATGATTTTTAAAAATTTCGAAAAAAATATATGTTCAATATGGGACTATATTCCGCTAAATTCCAGAAAAGAAATATTTTTGGGACTGGTTTGATATTTTTCATGAAAATAGACTAGTTATGGGTAAATGAATTAAATATGTTATGCGAAGTAAGAAAATTGAAAAATAGGATTTTATGGCTTGAGAATCCTATATGAGGTATATACAGATTTTTGATGAAGATTTTGGTTATTGGTGATGAAATCTTATGAGTTTGAAATTTTAGGATGATTAAATGCATTATTTAGTAAAGTATAAACAATTAAAATAAATTGTTTATAAGTTTAAGAAATGTTATTTCAATATCATTATACCGAAATATTGGTAGGAATTTTATTGTAAAATTTTTAACTTTTTGTGTCGGGGTTACTATTCATGAGTTACTATTCACGAGTTACTATTCACGACAAAATTGCTTTCTTTTTCTGACAAAATTATAGTTGATTTATGAATATTACTCTTGAAATTAAATTCATATTTTGATGATATTATTTTAATTATCATATATAACATTTTTATAACCCTGATGTTAAAATTCTCTTTCACTTGAGTGTAAAGATGGGTAGATTGTTGGTATGATCATGACTATGGGTTCTCTTTGGCCAGTAGTGTAAAGTTGAATTATTGACTGGTATGATCATGACCAATGAATTTATAACTGAATATCTTTAGCTTAAGTGCAAAGGTGAATTGATCAACATGGTTATAATTATTGTCTATGTAATTCTGAATTGATTATATATTTCTTTGAGATATTAATATATTTGGTCTGTTGTGCAAATATGAACTGTTGAGGAATATCTTTGGCATGTAGTGCAAAGATGAATTATTGATGAATATCTTTGGCCCGTAGTGTAAAGATGACATGTTGATGAATATCTTTGGCCTGTAGTGCAAAGATGGTCTGTTGATGAATATCTTTGGCCCGTAGTGCAAAGATGAAATTATTAGTATGATTATAAACAGGAACCGTGATTTGGTATAACCATGATCTTTGATGTTTCAGGTAAAGACATGTGATAAAAATTATCTTCGTCCTGGGTACGAAGAGGAATTTAGAATCACAATTATGATTATGAGATATTCATATGATTGTGGAAAGGAACTGTTGATTGATGTTACAGGGATAAAACAATGTTGGTGGATTTTTAACATGGAGAAGATAATAGACTTTATAGTCTATTTGTCTCTTCTAATGGATTGCTCGTTCCGCTGCAACTATGGTTGAAAAGTTTTATCATCTACCATATGTTCTAAATCTCTGATTTAATTCTGTTGAAGGCAATTGATAACTTATTTATCTTTAGTCATGATATTCTTTAGTGGGCTAGTTGTGCTCACCCTTCTATTTTACAATTCCTTTTAGGTAATAAGAGTGTAGCTGGGTCGAGCGGGGGTAACAGGAGAATAGAACAGTGGTCATCATTTAGTAGTTATATTTGGTGAATCATCTAGGGTGAAGCGAACCCAACATTAGAAGGGTGTTTTGCCACTATCATACAAGATGTCTAATGACATACGACCTCGTGTCATCATAAGACAGGATTGTGTTCATCCACTTGCTGAGTATATTTACGAGCACTACCTATATAATCTTGGTGTTTGTTTGAAGTATAATTCTCAATTAGAGACAATGGAGATAATGATAAGTCAAGAGAAGACTCACCATTGGGAAGAATATGATAGTAATCTTCTCATTTTTCTTTGGGGTATATTGGGTCAACCAAGGATAATTCTGTGGCCATATGATATCTATCACAACCTAGAAGCATGGCCTTCCATGTACAAAGGTTTTCTTGAGCACTTCCCAAAGATTCTAATTTCTAAAACAGTTTTTGACTATACCTTTATGTAAGGTGTCATTGTTAGGTGTTGTCCACGGTTGGGACATGAGTCACATTTGGTATATATTTAAATCCAAACTCACAGCATATGTGTTGTTGTATTTTGCACGACAATTGTTGTAATAAAGTTGTAGTTGTTTTCTGTACCATGTATTTGGCGACTCAGAATAGGTTGGATGGAATGGTCCTATTTTGGGGTTGTCACAACCTTGGTCACCGACTTCAGTTGCTCCCAACTTTGTATGGCTTAGCTTCAATCTTCGCCGGGTCAACAGATACTCTATGTTTTGACACCACGTGCCCAAGGAATGCTACTTTCTCAAACCAGAACTCGCATTTCTTCAGCTTGGCATATAGCTTGTTATCACGAAGCCTTTGCAGTACCAGCTTCAAATGGTGCTCATGATCTTCACGGCTTTTGAAATAGATGAGGATGTCATTAATAAAGACAACAACAAACTGATCCAAATATTCCTTGAATACACGGTTCATCATATCCATGAAAGCAGCAGGAGCATTAGTCAATCCAAAAGACATGACTAAGAATTCATAATACTCGTACCGAGTCCTAAAGGCAGTCTTTGGAATATCCTCAGTTTTAATCTTCAGCTGATGATATCCAGAACGAAGATCGATCTTTGAAAAGAAATGTGCTCCTTGCAACTGGTCAAACAGGTCATCAATGCTAGGTAGTGGATACCTATTCTTGATGGTGACATGGTTTAATTCTCGGTAGTCAATAAAAAGTCGCATACTCCCGTCTTTCTTCTTTACAAATAGAACAGGAGCACCCCAAGGAGATATACTAGGACGAATGAAATCGATGTCTAACAATTCCTGTAATTAGACTTTTAACTCCTGAAGTTTAATAGGAGCCATTCGATATGAGGTTTTAGAAATGGGCTTTGTACCCGGTTCAAGATAAATAAAGAATTCAACTTCACGTTCTGGGGGTAGACCAGGAAGTTCTTCAGGAAATACGTCAGGAAATTCACTAACAACAGAAATATTATTCAAATCTGACGTGTTTTTGTTCAAGTCCATAACATGGGCTAAGAAAGCTTGACATCCGTTTTTTAATAAACGAATGGCTTTATGGCTTGATATGACAGTGATTGACTTTAGTGGTTTGGTTGCTTGAATTCGCATAACAGGTTGGTTAGGAATATAAAAACTAACAACCTTACGAAAACAATCAATTTTGGCATGATGAGTAGTTAACCAATCAATTCCTAAAATCACATCAAATGCAAGTATCTTTAAAGAGATAAGATCAACAGGTAATGTGATGGTGCCAACTTGGATCGAGCAAGATTTATAAACAGTGGATATAATAAAAGTTTCTCCTAACGGAGTCTCCACAGATAAGTCAAAGTCTAATTTTTTTTGAAGTCAAGTTTAAACGTTGAGCACAAGCAGGAAAGATAAAAGAATAGGTAGAACCGGTATCTAGTAAGGTATAAACTTCGTAAGAGTTTAAGATTAGCTTACCAGTGATAACTTCATTTGGGTTCCTCACTTGTTGGGAAGTCATGACAACCGCTCTCGCCTGAACTACCCGGCTTTGACTTGTCTGGGGCATCATTTGGTGTCATCACTACCGTTGGAATTGACTTTTCTATAGGGCATATTTCACCCTCAACTGCTTCGTCGTACTCATGTTTCATGATCTGAATCATTAATCTTCGATCCATATCGAATTGGGGTTGACCGCAATGTATAGGGTAATTCAAAACTCGATGTTGGGTTCTCTCAATTGCTTTCCAAAAAGAGAAATACATATAATCTATTTTAGCCTTCTTAGATCGGACATCTCTTTCCACAATATCAATGCGTCCTGCGGCTTTTACCCATGCATCACTCATTCTCACTCGTTCAGTTATTTCTTCTTTTAGCTCATATTCCGGCTTTATCATCTTATATTCTGCCAAAGAGTGCTTCTGTTCAAGCATCACATATCGGGTAACACAAGCTTGAATTGTTGCATCCTTTTGCTCCACGACCGCCTGCTGTTCTTCAGCATGCTCTTCTAACTCATGAATACGATTTTGCAATTCTACATTTCGATCATAAAATTCTTCTAATAAATTCTCCTCAGGTTCCTCTTCTTCCTCACTCTCAGCTGCTACCTCTGCAACTAGCTTGGGCGCAACTACTAATTCTTCCCTCACCACGAGAATATTTCTAATTCCTTCTTCGCCTGACATCACATTATCCTGGTTGGCGATTAGAGGTGTCTCCATGGTCTCATTCACTCCATTGTTAACGTTCTCAGCTGCCATTCATAAATATTGCCATAAAACAAGGGTTAATTAAACAAATTAACATATCACATAATATCCATATATTATGACCGACCAACAAATAAGCTTAGGTATGACACACTAGCGAAGGATTTACTCATCTCTCCCCTCCTAGTTCTATTTCCCGATCTCCGCTAGAGACCATATCCCTAAGCTCTGATACCAACTGTGACGCCCCCAAAATAGGTATACTTCACCCATTCTGAGTTGTCAAATACATGGTACAAAAATAAATACAACTTCATTAATACAATTATCGTGCAAAATACGACAACACATATACTGTGAGTTTAAATACAAATATTGTCTAATAGACAGTATTAAAACACAAAAGGAGTCCTCATTATAGTTATTAATACACTATTTTATAAAAATAGTGAGAACTGCTAAAACAACTTTTTAGAATCATCACTCCATACCCCGGTTAGTTCCTGCTATATTCTCACCTCTTGAGAAGAAAAATGGAACAAAAAGGAAAAGGGTGAGCTCAACTAGCCCAGTAAAGAATATTATGACTAAGATAATATACAACAAATTATCAATAGTCTTCAACAGGGAAAAATCTGATAGAATATAATAGACAATAAGTTTTAGATCAACAACTGCAACGAAAATAACAATTCATTAGAAGAGTTAAGTAGAGAATGAAATCTACTATCATCTATGAATTTAAAAGTCCATCATCAATATTTTATCCCTGTAACATCAATCAATATACATCTTGAAACAAATATTCATCTTTGCACTACGGGCCAAAGATATTCATTTGTATCACCAGTTGGTTATGTTCATCTCAACACCTGTTCATCTTTGCACTACGGGCCAAAGATATTCATCAGGTAATCATTCATCTTTGCACTACAAGCCAAAAATATTTTAGAGATTGAATCCAGTAAGATAAAAGGACAAAGTTTAGAGATTCGTACTTTAGATAATTCAAGTTTAAAAATACTCCATAATAAACCATAATGGAGTAAAATTCAAGAATGACGATCAAAACATGGATACAATCAAAGATATTAACCATACTAAACATCTGGGACGAAAAAAAGAAAATTTTATTTTTCGGTGAATAGTGTCGTATTTGTGAATAGTGTCGTATACGTGAATAGTAATCCCGACACAAAAAGGTAGAAATTTCACAATAAAACTTATATCAATAATTCGGCATAATGATATTGAAGAAAATAATATCATATAAGAAGAAAATAACATCATTTACCTCAAAAGAACAGTATTTCTGAATGGAATATTGGATATGATGCTGAAAGAAACTTACACTGAATAGCAACTCTTAAAGTATCTAAATACTCACAAAATACGCTCGATAATATAGAGAGAGAGAAAAAAAACTTGTTTCTGGTGTGATTTTCAATTCTAACTAAGCACCTTATTTATAGAAAAATGTTAGAACGCCGATGCAGACTTAACCTACTACCTAATGGCTTTACCTGTTACTATTCATGCCCATCACATTTGAAATAAAATTTTAGCACTTTTTCACCAACCAAAAGTGGGGCCCACCAATTCTAGAAATTTTTAAAATATTTTATCATTTAAACAATAATTAGAAACTTCAATAATTCATAATAAATAGCCATTTTATCAGAAAAATATGAATTTTATGTCCATTCCATAGGAAATTAAATTCTCTACAACTTTGTAGCTTTAAGTTTTTCTAAATTCCAAACGAAAAATGCCCGAAATTCACATACGGACGATTTTTAATACCTCTATTCCGATAAAATACTGATAAAATACCTCAGCATTAATTCCTTCATTTATAATCACATAAAATAAATATTTTTTTATCCTTCATTTATATCCACATAAAATAAATATTTCTTATCATATAATTCAATAATTAATTATTCACAAATAATATTACAGAATCACAATTATGGAAACTAGACCGTTCCCAGGAAAGAGGGGGCTTTTCGATAAAAAATTTTCCTTACTGATGCGTAATTAGGTGACCAAACCTCTCCTTAGACAGAACTTTCTAGACATTACCAATAATCCTATCTAATAATATTATTCAAATAATATGAATTATTGATCTGATAATGGGAAATACTATGCAGTGACAATTATTGAAACAACAATAATATAAAATATCAACGCAGTAATTATTGAATTAATAAAATAAAATATTGAACAGTAATTAATGTAACAATTATCGAGTAGTGTCTTCTTATGTAAGAATTAATAATTCAAAAATACTATACAATACCGTGTGCTACTGTACAACCACGCGTATTACTGTATTTTAACCACCGGATATTCCAACAGTGTTAACGGTAACGATTATGACGTTATTTATAAAAACTCAAACTTGTCATTTTTCTCATCCGACAATTATTCTGTTATGGGGCCCACAAATGGCCGCGCCGTCGTACGAATATTCCCCGATAGCAAGAATATTCCACGACCAAACGAATATTTAATTTTATTTATAATAAGTTGGGGTCTTACAACCTTGAAGCAAATAATAAGCGTTTTTAGCAAGAACGCGAAGAACGTAAAGGTAATAATTCGTAAAACCTTAGTCTTCGATTCGTTTAAATTTATTTTTTTCGTAGAGAATCATAAATTGGTGGACCATGTCTCTTCTGGAGGAATAAGAATGTCTATTAATGATTAAAACATTGATAAGTCATGTTTAAGTAGAAATCGTAAGTGTTTACGTGAGTTTAAACCGAAGAAACTTTTGAGCGTTGATTTGGTTGTTGATGGACAAATTGAAAACCAGCATTTATAGGGCATGTGAATATTGCTTGGTTATGATATAGACAATGAATCAATGGATTGGTTCCATTTGATTTGGCATAGAAAACACGAGACACGAAGTTATGGCAAATTTTACGAAATTAGACGTTAAATGTTAAAATCGTATAATTCTGGATTAGTAGTCAAAACTGTAACGACCCCAAAATAGGTTCATTCCACCCAACCCATTCTGAGTCGTCAAATACATGGTACAGAAAACAACTACAACTTTATTACAACAATTGTCGTGCAAAATACAACAACACATATGCTGTGAGTTTGGATACAAATATATACCAAATGTGACTCATGTTCCAACCGTGGACATCACCTCACAATAACACCTTACATAAAGGTATAGTCAAAAACTGTTTTAGAAATTAGAATCTTTGGGAAGTGCTCAAGGAAACCTTCGTACATGGGAGGCCACGCGTCTAGGTTATGATAGATATCATATGGCCACAGAATTATCCTTGGTTGACCCAATAGACCCCAAAGAAAAATGAAAAGATTACTATCATATTCTTCCCAATGGTGAGTCTTCTCTTGACTTATCATTATCTCCACTGTCTCTAATTGAGAATTATACTTCAAACAAACACCAAGATTATATAGGTAGTGCCCATAGATATACTCAGCAAGTGGATGAGCACAACCCTGTCCTATGATGACACGAGGTTGTATGTCATTAGACATCTTGTATGATAGTGACAAAACACCCTTCCAACGTTGGGTTCGCCTCACCCTATTTTCTTCACCAAATATAACTACTAAATGATGACCACCGTTCTATTCCCTTGTTACCCCCGCTCGACCCAGCTACACTCTTATTACCTGAAAGGAATTGTGAAGCAAAAGGGTGAGCACAACTAGCTCAGTAAAGAATATCATGACTAAAGATAATTCAATTATCAATAGCCTTCATCAACAATAAATCAGAGATTTAGAACATATGGTAAATGATAAAAATTTCAACCATAGTTGCAGCGGAACGAGCAATCCATTAGAAGAGTCAAATAGACTATAAAGTCTATTATCTTCTCCATGTTAAAAATCCACCAACAATATTTTATCCATGTAACATCACTCAACAGTTCCTTTCCACAATCATATGAATAACTCATAATCATAATTGTGACTATAAATTTTTCTTCGCACCCAGGACGAAGAATATTTTCATCACCTGTCTTTACCTGAAACATCAAAGATCATGGTTATACCAAATCACAGTTCCTGTTTATAATCATACTAACAAATCCATCTTTGCACTACGGGCCAAAGATATTCATCAACAAACCATCTTTGCACTACGGGCCAAAGATATTCAACAACAGTTCATCTTTGCACTACAGGCCAAAGATATTCAACAACAGTTCATCTTTGCACTACAGGCCAAAGATATTCATCAACAGGCCATCTTTGCACTACATGCCAAAGATATTCATCAACAATTCATATTTGCACTACAGGCCAAATATATTCATATCTCAAAGAAATATATAATCATTTCAGAATTTATATAAACAATAATTATAACCATGTTGATCAATTCACCTTTGCACTTAAGCTTAAGATATTCAATTATAAATTTAATGGTCATGATCATACCAGTCACAATTCAACTTTGCACTACAGGCCAAAGAGAACCCTAGTCATGATCATACCAATAATCTACCCATCTTTACACTCCAGTGAAAGAGAATTTCAACATCAGGGTTATAAAAATGTTATATATGATGATAAAAAAATAATATGATCAACATATAGTTTTAATCTCAAGAGTAATATTCGTAACTCAAGAATAGTAACCCCGACACAAAAGATAGAAATTCTACAATAAAATTCATACCAATATTTCGGTATAATGATATTGAAAGAATAACATTACTTAAATTTATAAACAATTTATTTTAATTGTTTACACTTTACTAATTAATGCATTTAATCATCATAAAATGCCAACTCTTATAATTTCATCATCAATAACCAAAACCCTCATCAAAAATCTTCATATACCTCATATAGGATTCTCAAGCCATAAAATCCTATTTTTCAATTTTCTTTCTTCACAAAACATATTTAATTCATTTACTCATAACTAGACCATTTTCATGAAAAATACCAAATCAGTTCCAAAAATATTTCTTTTCTGAGATTTAGCATAATATAGTCCCATAGTGAACATATATTTTTCTCAGAATTTTTAAAACTCATTTACTATTTTTCATATGGCCAAAACCACCGAATATTTAGACATTTATCAAAAATTGTACTTTTGTCTAAAAATTCTGAAATTTACAGAGTATACTTCTATCATATACATGCACTCCCAATAAAAATTTCATCAATTTTGGAGCTAAGCACAAGGAATTATAAGCGGTTACTTTTAAAATAGTCTTTTCTCATAAAATTCATAACTCTCAATCTATACATCCAAAAATCACCATTTTTGGACACAATCAATAAAACTCATTAAAATATCATTTCAAATTTTTCCAGAATTTTTGAAGATCAGAAAAATTACGAAACTGAAAATCATAACAACCCTTAAAATCCCTTAATATCCCTTACTATCCCTTACTATCCCTTAGCTCAAAACAGCAGTACTTCTGACCGGAATGCAAAGCTGAAGGAAACTTGCACTAATGAATAGCAACTCACCAAGTATCTAAAAACTCACAAAATATGCTTCATAATATAGAGAGAGAAAGAGAGAAAGCTTATGTTTCTGGTGTGATTTTCAATTCTAACTTAGCCCTCTATTTATAGGAAAATTTTGGTAGGTTTGACCTGCAACCTGATGGCTTTACCTGCTACTATTCCCACCCACCACATTTGAAATATAATTCAGCACATTTCTTCACCAACCACAAGTGGGGCCCACCAATTCTAGAATTTTCCACCAAAAATGATTAACTCCAAAAATTCAACAATTTCTGAACCAGTCATCTCATAAAATTCATAATAAATCATACATTCATTTTTAACGGTTCAAAATTTGTGGGCACATACTCAACTTATATATGTATAACATATCCAAAAATTACCACGATCCAACGGTCGGATTAAAAATTATAACCCCCGCAAAATATCTCAAAAACCCTGATTTTTAATACCTCCATTCCGACAAAAATACTGATAAAAACCTCAACATTAACTCCTTTATTTTTAACCACAAAAATATATTCCTCATTTATATCCACATAAAATAAATATTTTCTTATCATATGAATCAATAATTAATTATTCACAAATAATATTACAGAATCACATTTATGACAATCAGGCCGTTCCCAGGAAAGAGGGGGCTTTCCAATAAGGATTTCTCCTTACTAGCGCGCAATTAGATGACCAAACCTCTCCTTAGACAGAACTTTCTAGACATTGCCAATAATGTTATCTAATAATATTATTCAAATAATATGAATTATTGATCTGATAATAGAAAATACTATGCAGCAACAATTATTGAAACAACAATAATATAAAATATCAACGCAGCAATTATTGAATCAATAAAATAAAATATTGAACAGTAATTACTGTAACAATTATTGAGTAGTGCCTTCTTACGTAAGAATCAATAATTTCAAAAATACTGTGCAATACCGTGTGCTACTGTGCAATAACGCGTATTACTGTATTTTAACCACCGGGTATTTCAACAGTATTAACGATAACAACTACGCCGTTATTTGTAAAAACTCAAATTTGTCATTTTTCTTCACCCGACAGTTATTCGTTATGGGGCCCACAAATAGCTGCGCCGTCGTACGAATATTCTCCGACAGAAAGAATATTCCACGACCAAACGAATATTCCCCGACAACAATGATTATTTTATAACCACTTGCTTATTTTGAAAAAAAATTCATATTTCACCCATAACTTTAAACTTTTATCAATTTAACCATTTACTGAATAGTAATTATAAGAAAAATTGAATACTTTTATTTCATAAAATTCGGGGTCTTACAAAAACTTGCCATTTAGTTCAGAAACCTTGGTTTTCGATGGAATAGCGTAGTATAACATATTCAAGAGTCGTGGACTCAAGAACGGTCGAATTCCAACTTGGAATAAAGAAAACGAGCTTTGAACGCTCAAGAACGTTTAACGAACGTGTTATTAGGACGTTAAGAGTGAATTCATCGTTAACGGATTTGAAAATTAGTTTTGTCCAGATGAAATCGAAGTATATGTTACGAGTAAGAAAATGACTTTTGAACGAGCCGATTTCGACTTAAAACGACTAAGTTTTGAGTCCGGGAAGAATCGTAGTTGAAATTTGAAAAAAAATTCAAAGGCTCAAGGGAGGCGCCGCAGCGCCAACCCAAGCTTTAATGGTCATGTCGCAGCGCCGTGTTTAGTAATATTAGCTACTGGAGAGTGGCACTGTTGTCACGCCGCAGCGCTGGGTCCGGACTTTAGCCACTATTAGTTGGCGCCGCTGCGCCAATGGTGTGTTAATGTATGGCGTCGCAGCGCCGACAGTAGAATTTTGTTGGACAAGTTGGTTTCTAATCCCAAGTGATGGTAAACCAATAGAGGAGCATGTATGTACTTAATATACCTGATAAGACCAATCTTAGATCACTTATTTAGTGATGATCTTAGGAACTTAAGCATGTTTTAATAGTAAGTAAACGAAGAACGCGAAGTGTAAGTAAGTAAATCGTGAACGGTATTCAATAAGTGTACTTAACCAAAGATGATCAAGTCTCTGTTAGTAACGTTAAAAATTTAACAAGCCGTAAAGAAGCATAGTAAATTGAATTGGCATTTATTAATGAAATAAATTCACTTAAGACATAGAAGAGAAAGAAGTTGGTAAAAACAATGTGATTAGATTGTTTGGTAGCTAATTACAATGTGTTATGTGAATATATCATGTAGATACTGCAAAGACCAAGAATTGTTGAATATTATATTCGAAGACGCTTGAAGGCAAGTTTTCTTAACGCTTGTCTAACCTCCGTGTTAGCCAAGTTTTCTGTGATTCATGTTCTGAGATGCATGTATTATTTTACGAAAGAGTCGATGCCAGTTTTAACTCGGCTAGACTATTCTTGAGAGTTAGATTGATTTGTTTACAAGTCTTTCGATATAGAACTGTTAACGCTATCCTATTCCAAGTATTTGGTATGGATTCAAAGGTAAGTTTGTATATAAACAAACAAATGTATTTTGATCGATTATTCGATGGGCACGTGAGGTTGCCAAAACTTAAATGTAAATACGTTTAACGGATGAGTATTGATCAACATAGAGTACTATAGACTGATCACCTAGAAGTGCTCGTAAGATATATCGGACTTACGGACTTAGTGTCAGGATGTCCTTTTTATGAATGAAAACGAAAAGAGAATGTTCATAGTCTTTCGACCAGTTCAGAATTCCTAAGTTATTATATATACTCTGGAATTGTCTTTATGAAATGAAAAGTGCTAGTTAATGTTTCATAGTACTTCATAACTACTTGTTCAGTTATGGAAAATAATCATATAATTCTCGACGTGGTATTTGTATTATCCTTTGTTAGACTTGATGAGCTAGTTATGCTCACTTCTTGCTTCAATTATATGATTGCAGCTAAGGCCGAAAGAACTGATGATCCCAGTAGAGATAAAGGCAAAGCTAAGATGGATAAGTAGATTATCCTGTAATAGACTAGTATGTTGTATGAATCATATTATGATAAACGAAGAATATTTCGGTTACAGAACCTAGGAAAGGATTTATTATTATTATTGTAATAAGAATGTAGTAATTATGTTCATTTTGATGTTGTTTCAGTGGAATGAATGTATAGTTAGGAGTACCGTGTAGCACCATATCTGTGGGTTGAAAGTACCCGGATTTGGTGGCGTCACAGGTTGGTATCAAAGCTATAAGCGCAATACGTGAAGAACCCCGAGCCTTTGATGGTGACGTCCCTATAAGGGAATGCACCGAAGCCAGACTTTCCGTAGGGGACGCCGAGCAAGTCGGTGGTAAATTGATAGGTACCCTTGTGAGGTGCTATGGTTGAAAGTACCATTAGCGTCACAAGTTGGTATCAGAGTATTAGGTTATAAAACTTAAGGGGGTAAGAACCATAGGCTAATAACCTCGTTAGAGAAGGAGAAGTCAGAAGGAATTGAACTCAAGTCGAATGAGTTAATTAAGTATTGAGGAAACTTAGTAATTAAAGATTTTAAAGATGGAAAGTAATCCTAAATAAACTAAATGTGATTTATGCTTATATTATTGTGTATTATGTATTAATCAACATGTTATGTGTTATTGTAGATGTCCATCGATAGCTTGGTGTATAGAGATATACACGTGGTGAGCGAAGAGTCCGTGAACCGGGTAGAGCCTTTACCTATGCACGTGGCGAGGGTACCAGTAGTGATCCTAGAAGAGTCCGAGCCAGAGGAGTACTATTCAGAGGGGGGATATGGAAAATTTAGGGTTGGCATCATACCTTGATATGATGGTCGATGTGGATGAAGAGATGGAGGTAGCATCGTTTAATACGGTGGTACCTGCACTAGAGCCAACACCTCTAGATGTAATAAGGGCATTGTATCTAGCGATGCTTGACTGGAATGTGCAATTGTGCACTGTTGTGCAGAACCAGAATGAAGAGATTAGTGCTCTTGATGAAGCGAAGGAGTCTGCAGAAGCAGATTTTGAGTCAGACCATGATGAGAAGGTGCTCATGACAAATAAGGCTAGGGACTATAAGAATGAGGCTGTAGAGCTTCGTAAGGAACTGGTTGAGAAGAACCAGAAGATAGCACGAATGTCATACATCCATAACAGTGATCATGAGGATTTCAATCTAAAAATTACTTGTTATTCTATTGAGTCGGGAAAGACTCGACACACTATTAGCTGGGATATTGTGTCGATTCTAGCGAATCAGAAGCATATAAATGTTGTAAGGCAGTGTTAGTAGATCGGTAGATCTTTTTGTATATGTGTAGTGACGTAAAACCCTCTTTTGTATAATTAAAGGGTAGTCTTTTGTAAATCCCAATTTTTGTAAAAGTCAATCGCGGGATAGAAATGTAATAGCTTTTGGCTATGGAATCAAGTTGTAAATAGTTTTGAACTATGAAGAAGCATATTAATATAATGAAGTTTTTATTAATTGTGCTTCGTTGTGGTATAAGTTATTGTTGTTGAATGATAACTAAGTAAACAAATAGATAATAATGAAATTTTATTTATTTAATCAGAATAATGCCGCCAAGAAGGAGACAACGTAATCAGGAAGTTGAATCCCAAAATGATAATCAAAGGGGTCAGAATAACCCTATGCAAGAGTTCGTTAATTTATTAACAGCTGCATTTAACCAAATCGGGAGTAGAGCACCCGCGGGACCTAGGGTAGCCAAAACGACTACCTTTAAGAAATTCAAAAGCGTAGGTCCGCCTGAGTTCAAAGGAACTACGGACCCAATAGAGGCCCAGCCATGGGTGAAGGAGATAGAGAAGGCGTTTGTTATTACAAACGTAGCAGAGGCACAAAAGACTTCTTTTGTGACCTCCATGATGAAGGGGGAAGCCAACTTCTGGTGGGAGGCTCACCAGGGTGGGGCTATAACTGAAGTTGTTACGTGGGAACAGTTTAAGAAGGTTTTCTTTGAGAACTATTTCCCTACAAGCATGCAAGGGAGGATGGAGATTAAGTTCTTAGAACTTAAGCAAGGGGACATGATGGTTCCCCAATATGCAGCCAAATTCAATGAATTGGCAAGGTTTTCTCCACACCAAGTGGACACGAAAGAGAGGAAGGCTCGTAGGTTTGAACAGGGATTGAAACCCTGGCTCTACAGTAGGATTTCCGTTTTCCAGAGTGCCTCATATGGTACCATTCTGGAGAAGGCGATCATTGCAGATGGTGGTAGAATGGCTTTAAGCCAATACCACAAGGAGAGGAAGAATAAGGGTAAGGGAGAAGGGGGACCCAAGGTGGAGGGAGCTAGTGCCAGTGGAAGTCTGTCCAAGAGGAAGAATTTTAACTCTAGAAATACTGGGGTGAAACAAGGGGATCTTAAGCCTAGGATGGAGTCATGCAAGACATGCGGAAAGACTCATCTAAGAGCCTGTCTAAAGGGGAAATCAGTTTGTTATAACTGCAGACAGGAGGGACATATATCACCCAATTATCCTAAACCTAAGAAGAATCATGGGTGTTTTGTGTGTGGGTCATTGGACCACATGGAAAGAAATTGCCCAAAGAAGGGGTTAGAGGGTAGCAAGGGTGCTAGTAGTGGTATGTTAGCCATTACTGGACCAAACCCATCTTTGGGTAGACCTATGGCCCGTACTTTTAATATGACTGTCCAAGATGTGGTTGCATCAGCGGATGTAGTAGCAGGTATCATTCAAGTCAATGAAATAAATGCGTATGTGTTATTTGACTCTGGTATTACTTGTTCTTTTATAGCATGTGAATTTGCTAAGCGATTAGGTTTAATCCCTGAAAGATTAGAAATACCTTTAGATGTTAAGGTAGCAAACAAAGAGATCATTCCCATTGAACATATTCATAGGAATTTCTCCGTAGATATTAGAGGTAACAAATTATAAGTAGATTTAGTACCGATAAAGTTGAGAAAATTTGATGTAATTCTCGGTATGGATTGGTTGATTAACCATAAGGCTATAATAGATTATCATAGGAAAAGTGTGAACCTTTAGCTTTCTAAGAAAATCAAGGTAGTGTTCTACGGTAGTAAATCACCGAGACGCTCTTGTTGTCTAACCATGACACAAGCTAGGAAGATGTTGAAGAAGTGGTGTATAGGATACATGTGCCATGTTGTGGATA
The DNA here is from genome assembly GCA_016801055.1 of Panax notoginseng. NCBI lineage: Eukaryota > Viridiplantae > Streptophyta > Magnoliopsida > Apiales > Araliaceae > Panax > Panax notoginseng. The sequence goes on along the minus strand of CM029023.1, from coordinate 19,464,831 downwards.
CCCAAAGAGTGGGAGCATCATTTGAACAGACCTCTCCTTAGACAGAACTTTCTAGACATTGCCAATAATACTATCTAATAATATTATTCAAATAATATGAATTATTGATCTGATAATGGGAAATACTGTGCAGTGACAATTATTGAAACAACAATAATATAAAATATCAACGCAATAATTATTGAATCAATAAAATAAAATATTGAACAGTAATTACTGTAACAATTATTGAGTAGTGCCTTCTTACATAAGAATCAATAATTCAAAAATACTATGCAATACCGTGTGCTACTGTGCAACCACGCGTATTACTGTATTTTAACCACCAGGTATTCCAACAGTGTTAACGGTAACGATTATGACGTTATTTATAAAAACTCAAACTTGTCGTTTTCTTCATCCGACAGTTATTCTGTTATGGGACCCACAAATGGTTGCACCGTCGTACGAATATTCTCCGGCAGCAAGAATATTCTCCGACAAAAATGAATATTTTATAACCACTTGCTTATTTTGTAAAATTTGCACATTTCAGCCATAACCAAAGCATTATATCAAATTAACTCATTTTTTCAAGATAATGAATAGAGGAAATTTAATTTTATTTATAATAAGTTGGGGTCTTACAACCTCCCCCCTTATGAAATTTCGTCCTCGTAGTTAACGTACGTACATGGTGTTTCGAAAAGTTGAGGGTACCCCGCTTTCATTTCCGATTCCAACTCCCAAGTCATTTCCTCAATAGCATGGTTCCTCCACAAAACCTTGACTTATGGTATAACCTTTATTCGTAGGATATGCTATTTCCTATCCAATATCTTGACAGGTATCTCCTCGTATGTTAAATCTTCGGCTATCTCGTCTGGTTCTAATATAATAATGTGGTTCGGATCTTTCACATATTTACGAAGCATAGATATGTGAAAAATATTATGAACACGAGACAAGCTTGGAGGTAATGCGAGTCTATAGGCCACATTTCTTATTCGGTCAAGAATCTCAAATGGACCAACAAATCATGGATTGAGCTTTTCTCTCTTCCCGAATCTTGTAACTCCCTTTCATGGAGCAATATAAAATAGTACATGATCTCCAATATTGAATTCCATGTCCTTTCGATGAAGATCAACATAACTCTTTTGTCGATCTTGTGAGATCTTTATACGTTATCGAATCGTTTGGATCTTTTCTGTAGTTATGCGTACCAATTCTCGTCCCAACAATGTTGCTTCACCCACCTCGTCCCAGCATATTGGAGAACGACACTTTCGTCCATATAACGCCTCGAATGGAGCCATGTCTATACTTGCTTTATAACTGTTATTGTAGGAGAATTCTACCGATGGCAAGTACTTATCCCAACTTCCTTTGAAATCTAGGACACAGTCTTAATAGATTTTTAAGGGTTTGAATAGTCCTTTCCGATTGCCCGTCCGTTTGAGGATGGTATGCCGAACTGAATCGTAAATCCGTGCCCATAGCTTTCTGCAAGCTAACCCAAAATCGTGAAATGAATCTTGGGTCACGATCCTAAACTATAGATATTGGCATGCCATGCAATCTCGTAATCTCATTCACGTACATACGAGCAAGACGTTCAAGGGAATAAGTCTCACGTATAGGCAAGAAATGAGCAGACTTGGTTAATCTATCAACAATAACCCAAATCGCATCTATGCCTTGAGAAACTTTGGGAAGACCCATAACGAAATCTATGGTAATGTGTTCCCACTTCCATTTCGAAATCTCAAGTGATTGCAATGGACCTTTTGGCACTTGATGCTCGGCCTTTACTCATTGACAAGTTAAACACCGCGAGATAAACTCCGTGATCTTTCTCTTCATATTGTTCCACCAAAATGTATGTCGAAGATCATGATACATTTTGGTACTCCCAGGATGGATTGCTAATGGTGTGTTATGTGCCTCCATCATAATTCTATGCTTCAAGTCAGAATCATTAGGAACGCAAAGTCTGGAGTTGACTCGAAGTATTCCTTCTTCATCGTTTCTTGCTTCTGGAATAGCACCTTCTTGCACTTTCTTCTTCATACGCATCAGCTCCATGTCCGTAGCTTGAGCAGCTTTAACTTTATCGATTAAAGTCGGTTCTACTCGTATGTTTGATATCATCACGTGGGTACTTGGAGCCTTTAACTCTATCTCCATCCTTTGTAAGTCGTACAAAATGGGTCTTTGTGTTAACAACATCGCACTCTTACCTGCATACGATCTTCTACTCAATGCGTCCACTACAATGTTTGCTTTTCCAGGATGATATTGAATGCTATGGTCGTAATCTTTCAACAGCTTGAGCCAATGTCGTTGCCGCATGTTGAGTTCTTTTTGGGTGAAGAAATATTTCAGGCTTTTATGATTCGTATAAATCTCTATTTTTTCCCCATACAGGTAGTGCCTCCAGATTTTCAACGCGAAAACGACTGCTGCCAACTCTATATCATGAGTAGGATAATTCCTCTCATATTCTTTAAGTTGTCGCGAGGCATAGGCTATGACTTTCCCATGTTGCATGAGAACACATCCTAATCCTTTGCCTAAAGCATCGCTGTAGATAACAAATCCATCTGAACCAGATGGTATTGTCAGAACAGGTGCCGAAATAAGTCTCCTCTTGAGCTCTTGAAAACTCTTCTCGCATTCCTCGTTCCAACCGAATTTTGTATCTTTTCGAGTCAGTTGAGTTAACGGAGTAGCGATTCGAGAAAATCCTTTCACGAATCTCCGATAATAACCAGCTAAGCCCAAAAAGTTGCGTACCTTTGTAAGACCCCGAATTTTATGAAATAAAAGTATTCAATTTTTCTTATAATTACTATTCAGTAAATGGTTAAATTGATAAATGTTAAAGTTAAGGGTGATATATGAAATTTTTTTTCAAAATACATAAGTGGTTATAAAATATTCATTGTTGTCGGAGAATATTCGTTTGGTCGTGGAATATTCTTTCTGTCGGAGAATATTCGTACGACGGCGCAGCCATTTGTGGGCCCCATAACAGAATAACTATCGGATGAAGAAAACGATAAATTTGAGTTTTTATAAATAACGGCGTAGTTATTACCGTTAACACTGTTGGAATTTCCAGTGGTTAAAATACAGTAATACGCGTTATTACACAGTAGTACACGGTATTGCACACTATTTTTAAAATTATTGATTCTTATGTAAGAAGGCACTACTCAATAATTGTTACAGTAATTACTGTTCAATATTTTATTTTATTGATTCAATAATTGCTACGTTGAAATTTTTTATTATTGTTGTTCAATAATTGTCACTGCACAGTATTTTCCATTATCAGATCAATAATTCATATTATTTGAATAATATTATTAGATAACATTATTGGCAATGTCTAGAAAGTTCTGTCTAAGGAGAGGTTTGGTCACCTAATTGCGCGCCAGTAAGGAGAAATTCTTATTGGAAAGCCCCATCTTTCCTGGGAACGGCCTGGTTGTCATAAATGTGATTCTGTAATATTATCTGTGAATAATTAATTATTGATTCATATGATAAGGAAATATTTATTTTATGTGGATATAAATAAGGGATATATTTTTGTGGTTAAAAATGAAGGAGTTAATGTTGAGGTGCTTTATCTGTATGTTTGTAAGAACGGAGGTATTAAAAATCAAATTAGGATTTTTGAGATATTTTGTGAGGGTTATAATTTTTAATCCGACCGTTGGATCGTGGTAATATTTGGATATGTTATACATATATAAGTTGAGTATATGTCCACAAATTTTGAACCGTTAAAAATGAACGTATAATTTGTTATGAATTTTACGAGATGACTGGTTCAGAAATTATTGAATTTTCGGAGTTAATCATTTTGGTAAAAAATTCTAGAATTGGTGGGCCCCACTCTTGGTTGGTGAAGAAATATGCTGAGATTTTTATTCAAATGTGGTGGGTGAGAATAGTAGCAGGTAAAGCCATCAGGTTGCAGGTCAAGTCTGCTTCGGCGTGCTAACATTTTCCTATAAATAGAGGGCTAAGTTAGAATTAAAAAACACACCAGAATTCATAAGTTTTTTCTCTTTTTCTCTCTAGATTATCAAGTGTATTTTGTGAGTATTTAGATATTTGGTGAGTTGCTATTCATCAGTGCAAGTTTTCTTCAGCGTCATATCCGATATCCAGTCAGAAGTGTTGCTCTTTTGAGGTAAGGGATAGTAAGGGATTTTAAGAGTTATTATGTTTTTCAGTTCGTACTTTTTTCGACCTTCAGAAAATTTTGGAAAAATTTGAAATGATATTTTGATGAGTTTTATTGATTGTGTCCAAAAATGGTGATTTTTGGATGTATAGATTAAGAGTTGTGAATTTTATGAGAAAAGACTATTTTAAAAGTAACCGCTTATAACTCCATGTGGTTAACTCCAAAATTGGTGAAATTTTTATTAGGGGTACATGTATATGATAGAAGTATACTCTGTAAATTTCGGAATTTTTGGATAAATGTACAATTATTGATAAATATCTAAATATTCGGCTGTTTTGGCCATATGAAAAATAGTAAATGATTTTTAAAAATTTCGGAAAAAATATATGTTCAATATGGGACTATATTCTGCTAAATTCTAGAAAAGAAATATTTTTGAGACTGGTTTGGTATTTTTCATGAAAATAGACTAGTTATGAGTAAATGAATTAAATATGTTATGTGAAGTAAAAAAATTAAAAAATAGGATTTTATGGCTTGAGAATCCTATATGAGGTATATGCAGATTTTTTATGAAGGTTTTGGTTATTGGTAATGAAATCTTATGAGTTTGGAATTTTAAGATGATTAAATGTATTATTTAGTAAAGTATAAACAATTAAAATAAATTGTTTATAAGTTTAAGAAATGTTATTTCAATATCATTATGCCGAAATATTGGTATAAATTTTATTGTAAAATTTCTACCTTTTTGTGTCAGGGTTACTATTCATGAGTTACTATTCACGAGTTACTATTCATGAGTTACTATTCACGAGTTACTATTCACGATAAAATTAGTTTCTTTTTCTGACAAAATTATAGTTGATTTATGAATATTACTCTTGAAATTAAATCCATATTTTGATGATATTATTTTTATTATCATATATAACATTTTTATAACCCTGATGTTAAAATTCTCTTTCACTTGAGTGTAAAGATGGGTAGATTGTTGGTATGATCATGACTATGGGTTCTCTTTAGCCAGTAGTGCAAAGTTGAATTATTGACTGGTATGATCATGACCATTGAATTTATAACTGAATATCTTTAGCTTAAGTGCAAAGGTGAATTGATCAACATGGTTATAATTATTGTTTATATAATTCTGAATTGATTACATATTTCTTTGAGATATTAATATATTTGGTCTGTTGTGTAAATACGAACTGTTGAGGAATATCTTTGGCTTGTAGTGCAAAGATAAATTGTTGATGAATATCTTTGGCCCGTAGTGCAAAGATGACCTGTTGATGAATATCTTTGGCATGTAGTACAAAGATGGTCTGTTGATGAATATCTTTGGCCCGTAGTGCAAAGATGAAATTATTAGTTTGATTATAAATAGGAACTGTGATTTGGTATAACAATGATCTTTGATGTTTCAGGTAAAGACATGTGATGAAAATTATCTTCGTCCTGGGTACGAAGAGGAATTTAGAATCACAATTATGATTATGAGATATTCATATGATTGTGGAAAGGAAATGTTGATTGATGTTACAGGGATAAAATATTGTTGGTGAATTTTTAACATGGAGAAGATAATAGACTTTATAGTCTATTTGTCTCTTCTAATGGATTGCTCGTTCCGCTGCAACTATGGTTGAAAAGTTTTATCATCTATCATATGTTCTAAATCTCTGATTTAATTCTGTTGAAGGCTATTGATAACTTATTTATCTTTAGTCATGATATTCTTTACTGGGCTAGTTGTGCTCACCCTTCTGTTTCACAATTTCTTTCAGGTAATAAGAGTGTAGCTGGGTCGAGCGGGGGTAACAGGGAAATAGAACAGTGGTGATCATTAGTAGTTATATTTGGTGAATCATCTAGGGTGAAGCGAACCCAACGTTGGAAGGGTGTTTTGCCACTATCATACAAGATGTCTAATGACATACAACCTCGTGTCATCATAAGACAGGATTGTGCTCATCCACTTGCTAAATATATTTACGAGCACTACCTATATAATCTTGGTGTTTGTTTAAAGTATAATTCTCAATTAGAGACAGTGGAGATAATGATAAGTCAAGAGAAGACTCACCATTGGGAAGAATATGATAGTAATCTTCTCGTTTTTCTTTGGGGTATATTGGGTCAACCAAGGATAATTCTGTGGCCATATGATATCTATCACAACCTAGAAGCATGGCCTTCCATGTACAAAGGTTTCCTTGAGCACTTCTCAAAGATTCTAATTTCTAAAACTGTTTTTGACTATACCTTTATGTAAGGTGTCATTGTGAGGTGATGTCCACGGTTGGGACATGAGTCACATATGGTATATATTTGTATCCAAACTCACAGCATATGTATTGTTGTATTTTGCATGACAATTGTTGTAATAAAGTTGTAGTTGTTTTCTGTACCATGTATTTGGCGACTCAGAATAGGTTGAATGGAATGGTCCTATTTTGGGGTTGTCACATTTGGTATCAGAGCTATAAGTAAAGAGCCCCGAGCCTCTCGCTGATGACTTCCTGTTGATGGGGGATGCACCGAAGCCAGACTCTCTGTAGGGGACGCCGTTCTGCGGTGACAAACTGATAGGTACCAATGTGAGGTGTTGTCCACTGATGGGACATTTGTCACAGTTGGTATCAGAGCTTAGGGATATGGTCTCTAGCGGAGATCGGGGAATATAACTAGGAAGGGAGAGATGAGTAAATCATTCGCTAGTGTGTCCTACCTAAGCTTATTTGTTGGTCAGTCATAATATCGGGATATTATGTGATATGTTAATTTGTCCAATTAACCCTTGTTTTGAAGCTGTATTCTAGAATGATATCTGAAATACAGGAGATGAGCAATGGAGAAATCATGATGACAAGGAAGATGGAATCTGAAATGGAAGCGAGGTATTCTCAACTTTTCGAAATACCAGGTACGTAAATTTCGGGGACGAAATTTCATAAGGAGGGGAGATTGTAAGACCCCGAATTTTATGAAATAAAAGTATTCAATTTTTCTTATAATTACTATTTAGTAAATGGTTAAATTGATAAATGTTAAAGTTAAGGGTGATATATGAATTTTTTTTTCAAAATACACAAGTGGTTATAAAATATTCATTGTTGTCGGGGAATATTCGTTTGGTCGTGGAATATTCTTTCTATCGGGGAATATTCGTACGACGGCGTAGCCATTTGTGGGCCCCATAACAGAATAACTGTCGGATGAAAAAAATGACAAATTTGAGTTTTTACAAATAACGGCGTAGTTATTACCGTTAACACTGTTGGAATTTTCGGTGGTTAAAATACAGTAATACGCGTTATTGCACAGTAGCACACGGTATTGCACAGTATTTTTGAAATTATTGATTCTTACGTAAGAAGGCACTACTCAATAATTGTTACAGTAATTACTGTTCAATATTTTATTTTATTGATTCAATAATTGCTACATTAAAATTTGTTATTATTGTTGTTCAATAATTGTCACTGCACAGTATTTTCCATTATCAGATCAATAATTCATATTATTTGAATAATATTATTAGATAACATTATTGGCAATGTCTAGAAAGTTCTGTCTAAGGAGAGGTTTGGTCACCTAATTCCGCGCCAGTAAGGAAAAATTCTTATTGGAAAGCCCCCTCTTTCCTGGGAACGGCCTGGTTGTCATAAATGTAATTCTGTAATATTATCTGTGAATAATTAATTATTGATTCATATGATAAAGAAATATTTATTTTATGTGGATATAAATGAGGGATATATTTTTGTGGTTAAAAATGAAGGAGTTAATGTTGAGGTGTTTTATCTGTATTTTTGTCAGAACGGAGGTATTAAAAATCAAATTAGGGTTTTTGAGATATTTTGCGAAGGTTATAATTTTTAATCCGACCGTTGGATCGTGGTAATATTTAGATATGTTATACATATATAAGTTGAGTATATGCCCACAAATTTTAAACCGTTAAAAATGAACGTATAATTTGTTATGAATTTTACGAGATGACTGGTTCAGAAATTGTTGAATTTTCGAAGTTAATCATTTTGGTGAAAAATTCTAGAATTGATGGGCCCCACTCTTGGTTGGTGAAGAAATATGCTGAGATTTTTATTCAAATATGGTGGGTGGAAATAGTAGCAGGTAAAGCCATCAGGTTGCAGGTCAAGTCTACTTCGGCGTGCTAACATTTTCCTATAAATAGAGGGCTAAGTTAGAATTGAAAAAACACACCAGAATTCATAAGTTTTCTCTCTTTTTCTCTCTAGATTATCAAGTGTATTTTGTGAGTATTTAGATACTTGGTGAGTTGCTATTCATCAGTGCAAGTTTCCTTCAGCGTCATATCCGATATCAAGTCAGAAGTGTTGCTCTTTTGAGGTAAGGGATAGTAAGGGATTTTAAGAGTTATTATGTTTATCAGTTCGTACTTCTTCCGACCTTCAGAAAATTCTAGAAAAATTTGAAATGATATTTTGATGAGTTTTATTGATTGTGTCTAAAAATGTTGATTTTTGAATGTATAGATTAAGAGTTGTGAATTTTATGAGAAAAGACTATTTTAAAAGTAACCGCTTATAACTCCTTGTGGTTAACTCCAAAATTGGTAAAATTTTTATTAGGGGTACATGTATATGATAGAAGTATACTCTGTAAATTTTGGAATTTTTGGATAAATGTACAATTATTGATAAATATCTAAATATTCGGCTGTTTTGACCATATAAAAAATAGTAAATAATTTTTAAAAATTTCGGGAAAAATATATGTTCAATATGGGACTATATTCTGCTAAATCCCAGAAAAGAAATATTTTTGGGACTCGTTTGGTATTTTTCATGAAAATGGGCTAGTTATGAGTAAATGAATTAAATATGTTATGTGAAGTAAGAAAATTGAAAAATAGGATTTTATACCTTGAGAATCCTATATGAGGTATATGCAGATTTTTAATGAAGATTTTGGTTATTGGTGATGAAATCTTATGGGTTTGGAATTTTAGGATGATTAAATGCATTATTTAGTATAGTATAAACAATTAAAATAAATTGTTTATAAGTTTAAGAAATGTTATTTCAATGTCATTATACCAAAATATTGGTATGAATTTTATTGTGAAATTTTTACCTTTTTGTGTCGGGGTTACTATTCACGAGTTACTATTCACGAGTTACTATTCACGACAAAATTGCTTTTTTCTGACAAAATTATAGTTGATTTATGAATATTACTCTTAAAATTAAATCCATATTTTGATGATATTATTTTTATTATCATATATAACATTTTTATAACCCTGATGTTAAAATTCTCTTTCACTTGAGTGTAAAGATGGGTAGATTGTTGGTATGATCATGACTATGGGTTCTCTTTGGCCAGTAGTGCAAAGTTGAATTATTGACTGGTATGATCATGACCAATGAATTTATAACTGAATATCTTTAGCTTAAGTGCAAAGGTGAATTGATCAACATGGTTATAATTATTGTTTATATAATTCTGAATTGATTATATATTTTTTTGAGATATTAATATATTTGGCCTGTTGTGCAAATATGAACTGTTGAGGAATATCTTTGGCCTGTAGTGCAAAGATGAATTGTTGATGAATATCTTTGGCCCGTAGTGCAAAGATGACCTATTGATGAATATCTTTGGCCTGTAGTGCAAAGATGGTCTGTTGATGAATATCTTTGGCCCGTAATGCAAAGATGAAATTATTAGTATGATTATAAACAGGAACTGTGATTTGGTATAACCATGATTTTTGATGTTTCAGGTAAAGACATGTGATGAAAATTATCTTCGTCCTGGGTACGAAGAGGAATTTAGAATCACAATTATGATTATGAGATATTCATATGATTGTGGAAAGGAAATGTTGATTGATGTTACAGGGATAAAATATTGTTGGTGAATTTTTAACATGGAGAAGATAATAGACTTTATAGTCTATTTGTCTCTTCTAATGGATTGCTCGTTCCGCTGCAACTATGGTTGAAAAGTTTTATCATCTATCATATGTTCTAAATCTCTGATTTAATTCTGTTGAAGGCTATTGATAACTTATTTATCTTTAGTCATGATATTCTTTACTGGGCTAGTTGTGCTCACCCTTCTGTTTCACAATTTCTTTCAGGTAATAAGAGTGTAGCTGGGTCGAGCGGGGGTAACAGGGGAATAGAACAGTGGTGATCATTAGTAGTTATATTTGGTGAATCATCTAGGGTGAAGCGAACCCAACGTTGGAAGGGTGTTTTGCCACTATCATACAAGATGTCTAATGACATACAACCTCGTGTCATCATAAGACAGGATTGTGTTCATCCACTTGCTGAGTATATTTACGAGCACTACCTATATAATCTTGGTATTTGTTTGAAGTATAATTCTCAATTAGAGACAGTGGAGATAATGATAAGTCAAGAGAAGACTCACCATTGGGAAGAATATGATAGTAATCTTCTTATTTTTCTTTGGGGTATATTGGGTCAACCAAGGATAATTCTGTGGCCATATGATATCTATCACAACCTAGAAGCATGGCCTTCCATGTACAAAGGTTTTCTTGAGCACTTCCCAAAGATTCTAATTTCTAAAACAGTTTTTGACTATACCTTTATGTAAGGTGTCATTGTTAGGTGTTGTCCACGGTTGGGACATGAGTCACATTTGGTATATATTTAAATCCAAACTCACAGCATATGTGTTGTTGTATTTTGCACGACAATTGTTGTAATAAAGTTGTAGTTGTTTTCTGTACCATGTATTTGGCGACTCAGAATAGGTTAGATGGAATGGTCCTATTTTGGGGTTGTCACAACCTTGGTCACCGACTTCAGTTGCTCCCAACTTTGTATGGCTTCAATCTTCGCCGGGTCAACAGATACTCTATGTTTTGACACCACGTGCCCAAGGAATGCTACTTTCTCAAACCAGAACTCGCATTTCTTCAGCTTGGCATATAGCTTGTTATCACGAAGCCTTTGCAGTACCAGCTTCAAATGGTGCTCATGATCTTCATGGCTTTTGAAATAGATGAGGATGTCATTAATAAAGACAACAACAAACTGATCCAAATATTCCTTGAATACACGGTTCATCATATCCATGAAAGCAGCAGGAGCATTAGTCAATCCAAAAGACATGACTAAGAATTCATAATACTCGTACCGAGTCCTAAAGGCAGTCTTTGGAATATCCTCAGTTTTAATCTTCAGCTGATGATATCCAGAACGAAGATCGATCTTTGAAAAGAAATGTGCTCCTTGCAACTGGTCAAACAGGTCATCAATGCTAGGTAGTGGATACCTATTCTTGATGGTGACATGGTTTAATTCTCGGTAGTCAATAAAAAGTCGCATACTCCCGTCTTTCTTCTTTACAAATAGAACAGGAGCACCCCAAGGAGATATACTAGGACGAATGAAATCGATGTCTAACAATTCCTGTAATTAGACTTTTAACTCCTGAAGTTCAATAGGAGCCATTCGATATGAGGTTTTAGAAATGGGCTTTGTACCCGGTTCAAGATAAATAAAGAATTCAACTTCACGTTCTGGGGGTAGACCAGGAAGTTCTTCAGGAAATACGTCAGGAAATTCACTAACAACAGAAATATTATTCAAATCTGACGTGTTTTTGTTCAAGTCCATAACATGGGCTAAGAAAGCTTGACATCCGTTTTTTAATAAACGAATGGCTTTATGGCTTGATATGACAGTGATTGACTTTAGTGGTTTGGTTGCTTGAATTCGCATAACAGGTTGGTTAGGAATATGAAAACTAACAACCTTACGAAAACAATCAATTTTGGCATGATGAGTAGTTAACCAATCAATTCCTAAAATCACATCAAATGCAAGTATCTTTAAAGAGATAAGATCAACAGGTAATGTGATGGTGCCAACTTGGATCGAGCAAGATTTATAAACAGTGGATATAATAAAATTTTCTCCTAACGGAGTCTCCACAGATAAGTCAAAGTCTAATTTTTTTTGAAGTCAAGTTTAAACGTTGAGCACAAGCAGGAAAGATAAAAGAATAGGTAGAACCGGTATCTAGTAAGGTATAAACTTCGTAAGAGTTTAAGATTAGCTTACCCGTGATAACTTCATTTGGGTTCCTCACTTGTTGGGAAGTCATGACAACCGCTCTCGCCTGAACTACCCGGCTTTGACTTGTCTGGGGCATCATTTGGTGTCATCACTACCGTTGGAATTGACTTTTCTATAGGGCATATTTCACCCTCAACTGCTTCGTCATACTCATGTTTCATGATCTGAATCATTAATCTTCGATCCATATCGAATTGGGGTTGACCGCAATGTATAGGGTAATTCAAAACTCGATGTTGGGTTCTCTCAATTGCTTTCCAAAAAGAGAAATACATATAATCTATTTTAGCCTTCTTAGATCGGACATCTCTTTCCACAATATCAATGCGTCCTGCGGCTTTTACCCATGCATCACTCATTCTCACTCGTTCAGTTATTTCTTCTTTTAGCTCAGATTCCGGCTTTATCATCTTATATTCTGCCAAAGAGTGCTTCTGTTCAAGCATCACATATCGGGTAACACAAGCTTGAATTGTTGCATCCTTTTGCTCCACGACCGCCTGCTGTTCTTCAGCATGCTCTTCTAACTCATGAATACGATTTTGCAATTCTACATTTTGATCATAAAATTTTTCTAATAAATTCTCCTCAGGTTCCTCTTCTTCCTCACTCTCAGCTGCTACCTCTGCAACTAGCTTGGGTGCAACTACTAATTCTTCCCTCACCACGAGAATATTTCTAATTCCTTCTTCGCCTGACATCACATTATCCTGGTTGGCGATTAGAGGTGTCTCCATGGTCTCATTCACTCCATTGTTAACGTTCTCAGCTGCCTTTCTTAAATACTGCCATAAAATAAGGGTTAATTAAACAAATTAACCTATCACATAATATCCCTATATTATGACCGACCAACAAATAAGCTTAGGTATGACACACTAGCGAATGATTTACTCATCTCTCCCCTCCTAGTTCTATTCCCCGATCTCCGCCAGAGACCATATCTCTAAGCTCTGATACCAACTGTGACGCCCCCAAAATAGGTATACATCACCCATTCTGAGTTGTCAAATACATGGTACAGAAACAAATACAACTTCATTAATACAATTATCGTGCAAAATACGACAACACATATATTGTGAGTTTAAACACAAATATTATCTAATAGACAGTATTAAAACACAAAAGGAGTTCTCATTACAGTTATTAATACACTATTTTATAAAAATAGTGAGAACTGCTAAAACAACTTTCTAGAATCATCACTCCATACCCCGGCTAGTTCCTGCTATATTCTCACCTCTTGAGAAGAAAAATAGAACAAAAAGGAAAAGGGTGAGCTCAACTAGCCCAGTAAAGAATATTATGACTAAGATAATATACAACAAATTATTAATAGTCTTCAACAGGGAAAAATCTGATAGAATATAATAGACAATAAGTTTTAGATCAGTAACTGCAGCGAAAATAACAATTCATTAGAAGAGTTAAGTAGAGAATGAAATCTACTATCATCTATGAATTTAAAAGTCCATCATCAATATTTTATCCATGTAACATCAATCAATATACATCTTGAATTAAATATTCATCTTTGCACTACGGGCCAAAGATATTCATTTGTATCACCAGTTGGTTGTGTTCATCTCAACACCTGTTCATCTTTGCACTACGGGCCAAAGATATTCATCAGGTAATCATTCATCTTTGCACTACAGGCCAAAGATATTCATCAAGTATCACCATTAAGGACTGAGGATGATGAAAAATATTTTAGAGAATGAATCCAGTAAGATAAAAGGACAAAGTTTAGAGATTCGTACTTTAGATAATTCAAGTTTAAAAATACTCCATAATAAACCATAATGGAGTAAAATTCAAGAATGACGATCAAAACATGGATACAATCAAAGATATTAACCATACTAAACATCTGGGACGAAAAAAAGAAAATTTTATTTTTCGGTGAATAGTGTCGTATTTGTGAATAGTGTCGTATACGTGAATAGTAATCCCGACACAAAAAGATAGAAATTTCATAATAAAATTTATATCAATAATTCGGCATAATGATATTGAAGAAAATAATATCATATAAGAAGAAAATAACATCACTTACCTCAAAAGAACAGTATTTCTGAATGGAATATTGGATATGATGCTGAAAGAAACTTACACTGAATAGCAACTCTCAAAGTATCTAAATACTCACAAAATACGCTCGATAATATAGAGAGAGAGAAAAAAAAAAACTTGTTTCTGGTGTGATTTTTAATTCTAACTAAGCACCTTATTTATAGGAAAATGTTAGAACGCCGAAGCAGACTTAACCTACTACCTGATAACTTTACCTGTTACTATTCATGCCCACCATATTTGAAATAAAATTTTAGCACATTTTTCACCAACTAAAAGTGGAGCCCACCAATTCTAGAAAATTTTAAAATATTTTATCATTTAAACAATAATTAGAAACTTCAATAATTCATAATAAATAGCCCTTTTATCAGAAAAATACGAATTTTATGTCCATTCCATAGGAAATTAAATTCTCTAAAACTTTGTAGCTTTAAGTTTTACCAAATTCCAAACGAAAAATGCTCGAAATTCACATACGGACGATTTTTAATACCTCCATTCTGACAAAATACTGATAAAATACCTCAGCATTAATTCCTTCATTTATAATCACATAAAATAAATATTTTTCTATCCTTCATTTATATCCACATAAAATAAATATTTCTTATCATATAAATCAATAATTAATTATTCACAAATAATATTACAGAATCACAATTATGACAACTAGACCATTCCCAGAAAAGAGGGGGCTTTTCGATAAAAAATTTTCCTTACTGACGCGTAATTAGGTGACCAAACCTCTCCTTAGACAGAACTTTCTAGACATTACCAATAATGCTATCTAATAATATTATTCAAATAATATGAATTATTGATCTGATAATGGTAAATACTATGCAGTGACAATTATTAAAACAACAATAATATAAAATATCAACGCAGTAATTATTGAATCAATAAAATAAAATATTGAACAGTAATTAATGTAACAATTATCAAGTAGTGCCTTCTTATATAAGAATTAATAATTCAAAAATACTATACAATACCGTGTGCTACTGTACAACCACGTGTATTACTGTATTTTAACCACCGGGTATTCCAACAGTGTTAACGGTAACGATTATGACGTTATTTATAAAAACTCAAACTTGTCATTTTTCTCATCCCACAATTATTCTGTTATGGGGCCCACAAATGGCTGCGCCGTCGTACGAATATTCCCTGACAGCAAGAATATTCCACGACCAAACGAATATTCTCCGATAAAAATAAATATTTTATAACCACTTGCTTATTTTGTAAAATTTGCACATTTCACCCATAACCAAAGCATTATATCAAATTAACTCCTTATTATTTCAAGATAATGAATCGAGAAAATTTAATTTTATTTATAATAAGTTGGGGTCTTACAACCTTGAAGCAAATAATAAGCGTTTTTAGCAAGAATGCGAAGAACGTAAAGGTAATAATTCGTAAAACCTTAGTCTTCGATTCGTTTAAATTTATTTTTTTTGTAGAGAATCATAAATTGGTGGAGCATGTCTCTTCTGGAGGAATAAGGATGTCTATTAATGATTAAAACATTGATAAGTCATGTTTAAGTAGAAATCGTAAGTGTTTACGTGAGTTTAAATCGAAGAAACTTTTGAGCGTTGATTTGGTTGTTGATGGACAAATTGAAAACCATCATTTATAGGGCATGTGAATATTGCTTGGTTATGATATAGACAATGAATCAATGGATTGGTTCCATGTGATTTGGCATAGAAAACACGAGTCACGAAGTTATGGCAAATTTTACGAAATTAGACGTTAAATGTTAAAATCGTATAATTCCGGATTAGTAGTCAAAACTTGCCGTTTAGTTCAGAAACCTTGGTTTTCGATGGAATAGCATAGTATAACATATTCAAGAGTCGTGGACTCAAGAACGGTCGAATTCCAACTTGGAATGAAGAAAACGAGCTTTGAACGCTCAAGAACGTTTAACGAACGCGTTATTAGGACGTTAAGAGTGAATTCATCGTTAACGGATTTGAAAATTAGTTTTGTCCAGATGAAATCGAAGTATATGTTACGAGTAAGAAAATGACTTTTGAACGAGCCGATTTCGACTTAAAACGACTAAGTTTTGAGTCCGAGAAGAATCGTAGTTGAAATTTGAAAAAAAATTCAAAGGCTCAAGGGAGGCGTCGCAGCGCCAACCCAAGCTTTAATGGTCGTGCCGCAGCGCCGTGTTTAGTAATATTAGCTACTGGAGAGTGGCACTGTTGTCACGCCGCAGCGCCGGGTCCGGACTTTAGCCACTATTAGTTGGCGCCGCAGAGCCAATGGTATGTTAATGTATGGCGCCGCAACGCCGACAGTAGAATTTTGTTGGACAAGTTGGTTTCTAATCCCAAGTGATGGTAAACCAATAGAGGAGCATGTATGTACTTAATATACCTGATAAGACCAATCTTAGATCACTTATTTAGTGATGATCTTAGGAACTTAAGCATGGTTTAATAGTAAGTAAACGAAGAATGCGAAGTGTAAGTAAGTAAATCGTGAACGGTATTCAATAAGTGTACTTAACCAAAGATGATCGAGTCTCGGTTAGTAACGTTAAAACGTTAACAAGCCGTAAAGAAGCATAGTAAATCGAATTGGCATTTATTAATGAAATAAATTCACTTAAGACATAGAAGAGAAAGAAGTTGGTAAAAACAATGTGATTAGATTGTTTGGTAGCTAATTACAATGTGTTATGTGAATATATCATGTAGATACTGTAAAGACCAAGAATTGTTGAATATTATATTCGAAGACGCTTGAAGGCAAGTTTTCTTAACGCTTGTCTAACCTCCGTGTTAACCAAGTTTTCTGTGATTCATGTTCTGAGATGCATGAATTATTTTACGAAAGAGTCAATGCCAGTTTTAACTCGGCTAGACTATTCTTGAGAGTTAGATTGATTTGTTTACAAGTCTTTCGATATAGAACTGTTAACGCTATCCTATTCTAAGTATTTGGTATGGATTCAAAGGTAAGTTTGTATATAAACAAACAAATGTATTTTGATCGATTATTCGATGGGCACGTGAGGTTGCCAAAACTTAAACGTAAATACGTTTAACGGATGAGTATTGATCAACATAGAGTACTATAGACTGATCACCTAGAAGTGCTCGTAAGATATATCGGACTTACGGACTTAGTGTCAGGATGTCCTTTTTATGAATGAAAACGAAAAGAGAATGTTCATAGTCTTTCGACCAGTTCAGAATTCCTAAGTTATTATATATACTCTGGAATTGTCTTTATGAAATGAAAAGTGCTAGTTAATGTTTCATAGTACTTCATAACTACTTGTTCAGTTATGAAAAATAATCATATAATTCTCGACGTGGTATTTGTATTATCCTTTGTTAGACTTGATGAGCTAGTTATGCTCACTTCTTGCTTCAATTATATGATTGCAGCTAAGGCCGAAAGAACTGATGATCCCAGTAGAGATAAAGGCAAAGCTAAGATGGATAAGTAGAGTATCCTGTAATAGACTAGTATGTTGTATGAATCATATTATGATAAACGAAGAATATTTCGGTTACAGAACCTAGGAAAGGATTTATTATTGTTATTGTAATAAGAATGTAGTAATTATGTTCATTTTGATGTTGTTTCAATGGAATGAATGTATAGTGTGGAGTACCGTGTAGCACTATATCTGTGGGTTGAAAGTACCCGGATTTAGGGGCGTCACATTATCTCTCATTTAATCAAAGTTTTATTGTTTTCAAAGTTCAAACTAATATTTAAATCTTCACGAGAAATTTAAATCAGAGCGGGGATTAATAAACAAAATTATTCGAAGAAGAATTCAATCAGTTTAGTTAGGATAAATGTTTGAGTCTTTTTATTTATGTATGCTTATTATTGTTCTCTGATTTTGGATGTATGTCGGAGATTTGCCGTTATCATGGTGATCTCGATTGTTGCTTATGGCTGTCCATTAATGGAGTCGGAGAATAATACCTGTAAATGGAAGATCAAGAATGAATTGATGAGAAATTAAATAAAAAAATCATGTCATTTGTAAAGAATTAATAAAAATTCATTTGATATTAATTACAAAATAATTGAATATATATTTTATTTATTTTCTTATTTTTTGATAAATTTTTCTAATTTATATTATTATATTTGTAAAGAATTAAATAAAAATTCATTTGATATTAATTACAAAATAATTGAATATATATTTCATTTATTTTCTTATTTTTTGACAAATTTTTCTAATTTATATTATTATATTTGTAAATAATTAAATAAAAATTTATTTGATATTAATTACAAAATAATTGAATATATTTTTCATTTAGTTTCTTATTTTTTTTACTAATTTTTTTAATTTATATTATTACATTTGTAAATTTTCCTCCATTTCCACATAATGAAAGCCACGTGCGACTGATCCGTGCCACATCAGAAATTTTTTACACGTCAGCAGCTTCTGTGTCAAATTCCGCCTAGAGTCAACAGACTTAACGGAATTGTAAACTTTTTGTTAGTAAATACAAGTTCAGTGAGTTGACTGTAAAAAAAAAATTCAGTGACCCATTTATAAGTCGATCTATAGTAGAGTGATCTATAAAACATTTAACCCGTTGAAAAATGATATTCAAAATTGAATATATTATAAAACATTTTGGTCTCAGTCCAGTTTTTTTAAAACTCTCAGCCCAAAATTATATTCATTATTCTAGTCCAATTCTTCGTATGTTCATTATTCTAGCCTAACGCTTCTTGCAATTTTCGGTCATGCTGCAAGTTATGGACTGAATTTTTGCTCTCAAATACTCTTCTTGAAAAGATCAATACTTGAGCTAAATTTCTTGTTTGTTATATGATAAGTAAGTTTTATACCCATTAATTGAATGTGTTTGAGCTTAATCTTTTGGAGATTTTTAAGTGTTTGTATCTATTCATGCATGTTTTACGTTGTTTTGTAGGAATTGGGACAAAAGTTACTTGAATTTTTGGGTTGCTAGATTCGCATTTTCAACTTGTCATTTACATAGCAGTCGCTTCAGGGCCAATTTCAACATTGCTCCAGACCTTATTTTGAAAACCTCAAAGAATAAAAGTTGTAGATCTACGTCTTCTCTTTCCGGAACATCTTGAATCATCAAAATCGGAGTTCGAACGAAGAAGTTATGGCAATTTTTCCAAAGGACGTCAAAGTAGAAAATTTCAAAAAAAGTCCCAGCGCGGAGGCGCCCATTCCTTGCCTATTTCCAGCGCCGGGGCACTAGGGAGCAGAATCCCAGCGCCGTGAGCAGTGCTGGGGCGTTGGTGTAGAGCTTGATCAAGCTTGGACGCGTTTTGGGACGAATTTTGACACTTTTTTGATTCCAAATTGGATTGGATTTCTTCCTAAGCTAAAAATTGGATTTGTAACCTATAAATACATGATGGGAGGCATAGAATAAGGGAGATTAGATAGATTAGATTAGATCAAACACTCCAATAGATTAGAACATAAACCCTAATTTATATTGAATTGTTGGAGATTAAAGCAACTTTGGATATCATTGAAGATCAAGAGCAGAAGCAAGAGTGTAGCATCAGATTTGCAGACAACAGATTTCATTCTTTCCTCTACTTTTATTTTTATCTTTTAATGTTTATTCTATTGTGGATTCTTAATTTTAATTCAATGACAATGAACTAAAATTCTTGTTTAGGAATGCAACGGATCTTATTGCGTAGCTTATTTTAGTATACTTCTTTATTAATTATTGTGATCTATTCTAGGGATTGTCTATTATGATTTGTGCATAATTGTTTAATTGTCTAGCTAACAATTAACATGATAATCTATATGGATTTGGGAGTTGAAATATAGATTTAGATCTAATCATAATAGCATGTGATTGTATTTTTTGCATGGTGTTAGAATTCATAATTTGTGTTTAGGATAGGGATATACCTTTACGCCGTGTGTAATCTGATAGGGAATATATGCTTTAAATCCTTTTTAAATGTAATTCACATAGGAATATAGTGAATTAGTTAATTAGGGTGTTTGATTCAATTCTATCAACTGTGGATTTGGATTAAAATGTTTGTGATGCATCGGAAGGTGGTTATAAATACTAATAAGTTCCTGATTAACAATCCAGAAATAGTGAGTATAATTAATAAGAAGTATTTTAATATAAGTGAAATAATAAGGGAAGTTATGATCTTAAATCTCCATAACCTGATTTTCAACTAGTGGTGGTAGTAGTAGTAGTTTAATTATATATTTTAATTCACAATATTAAATCGATTGTTTAAATAAAATTAGTTTGGTTAAGAACTAGTACTTGGTGATTTTTATTAAATAATTTCCCGTGGGAGCGATACTCTACTTTTATTTTATTACTTGTTGACCGTGTATACTTGCACTTATGTTTTGATTGTGAAATCGATCAACAAGTTTTTGGTGCCATTGTCGGGGAATTAGTTTAATAATTTTGCCAATATTAATTTTGTTTTAATTTAAACTTTTTTTATTATTATTTTCTTTAATTCTCTTTCTATTTCTTTTCTTTCTTTTCAGGTACCATGGCGGAATTTAATTATCAATGGTCGTATACGAGAATGACTCAACCAAGGGGAGCGGAGATTGATGGATTCGTGACACTTTCTGCATGTCAGCACAGATTGAAATACTTTCGAGGAGGTTGGACGTTTTTGCAGCACAACGTCGTCAAAGTGTGGCAGTTACTTGTGATTATTGTGCTGAAAATCATCCGAGTCATCAATGCACCACCAGTTTCAAGCCGGTACCGTATAGTGGTGATTACCCCAACAATTATGTCTATCTCAAAAACTATCATCAGGATTGGGGGTATCACCCAGATTTTTCATGGAGCCATACATATCAAGATCAATTTTATGTTCTAAATCCAACATACCCATCAGAGTTCTCATGTCCACCTCCACTGCAACAGGAAGAAAATCTAAATTTAGATGAAATTCTGTCCAAGTTCATAGCTTCAAGTGAGGAGAGGAGGATTAGTCAAGAGATATCGAGTCAAAATTTTGCAGAACAACTAGTCAATGCCTCGAACATTTGTCCTCAATACACTTGGCCCTATGACATGGATTCCGAGACTGATGGAGAGCCCGAACAAAATCTGCAACTGGATGAGCCACAAGATGTTGAAAGAGAAGAAACAATCGGGGACCAAGAAAAGGAGATCGACTAAGATTTGACTGTAAGCTTCAACGAAGATGAGCCGATTTCATTAGTATCCCATGTGCTTCATCCACCAAAGTTCAAGAATCCGGGCAGTTTTGTAAAAACATACCCAATTGGCAGTCATGTCGTCGGCAAAGCTCTTTGTGACATAAAAGCTAGTACAACTGTGGAGTCATGGTGGGATGAAAAGGAGAAGATAGAGGAAGAGCCCATTGTCTTTATTAAGCTTCAATGCCCCAATCTGATCACAGACATAATGGGGAAAGCACCTAGTGATTTGTCGTACTTAAAGGGGATCCTATCTAAAAAGATCATGCTAGGTGACTTAAATTCAATGGCCATTATAAATGGGAACCTCCCAAAAGAGACATTGCTACTGATGGATGGTGGATTCCTCAATTTTCGTAGGGAAATTGGATAGAGAATTGAAGAAGTCAGGCTGAGACTATAAAACAAGCGCTTATTAGGAGGCAACCCAAGTTTAATTTTTATTTTTAGTTTTTATTAGGTTTTAATATTAGTAACTTTGAATTTGCATTTATTTAGGATTTAATAAAATTGTTTCTAATCATGGTTTACAGGTTATTCAAGTCAAATTCAAGTGTGGTGCCCAATTTGTTCCATGTGCCTAGCCTATTCTCCAAACTTAGCGGACAAGGAGGAAGATTGCTATATTTTCAGAGAAATCCTCTGCTTTATTTTTTTCTATTTCAGCTATTGAGGACAATGTCTAGTTTAAGTTTGGGAGAATCTTAGTGTCGTATTGCATATAGTTAGTTATTTGCATTGTAGTTCGTTATTTTTACGTGTTAGCATTGTGTGTTTTTTTTAGGTTGCATATCATACATGGTAGTTAATTGCATATTCATATATGTGTTGCATTAGTATGTGTTCATGTAGTATAATTGTATTTTTTTTTTGCATAAATCTAGGCAATGGATTGGTTTGAATTTAGCTCGTCCTATGATAAGATTGATATTAATTGTTAACTTGAACATTGTTGATAATTGATGATGAGTTCTAATTTTAATCATGATGATAATCTGAGCATGTCTGAAACTTATGTAACCGGTTAGCACTTAAAGTTTAACTGTTTTAATCCACTTGGTTCAAGGGTTTCATAATTTGTTTCTAAGGAAAAATTTTGGTTAAAATTTAAGAAAATTAGTGAACTGACGATAAAGGTTGGAATGACATAAAAGCTTGAGTTTGGAGAAATTTATGGGGTATATATATACAAAATAAAAAAAAAGAAAAAAATGATGATAAGAAAAAAAAAAGAAAAAAAAGAGAATAAACACTGTGGCATGCTTGTCTAGTTTTGTGGCCTTTGTTACTTGAGTAAGTAAGCCCGAGCGGATTGTCTTTACACCTAGCGCCCTAAGGTCTTAATGGTCTGGGAGTCGTTGGTCGAAAGCTCGTTAAGGTAACACTGAAAAACTTAAGTTAATAAGACATTGCACAGCCATGAGAATTATAAAAAAAACACGAGAAAGAGCAAAAATGCCCACGTGGTTGAATAAAAGTATAAATAAATCCTGTATTTACCCTCAGACTTGGTAATTGCTTAGTTTTAACTGGAGTTGTCATGTTCACAAAAGTAATTGAATTGAAACTGAAATTTTTCTTATAAGAAGTTTGTTATGTGATTATCTTGAACTGTGGTTGGTTAGAATGGTTAACAAGCACACACGCACAACATAGGTGATGACAGGTTTGGATTGACTAACTGGTTAGATTTATGGAATTTGACTTGATTAGATATATTGTTTGAGTATCATTGGTATCTTTGAGGCCTTTTGCTATATATCATACTGATTTATTACTGGGTTCGTAAGTATATTAGGAAGTAGATCATGCATATGCATTCATGTAGTTGAGTTAGGTTATTTATTTTTAGTTCTTTTGTGTTTTTGCTTGAGAACAAGCAAATGTTTAAGTTTGGGGGTATTTGATGAGTGAGTTTTATACCTATGAATTGAATACGTTTGAGCTTAATCTTTTGGAAGTTTTTAAGTGTTTGTGTCTATTCATGCATGTTTTACGTTGTTTTGTAGGAATTGAGACAAAAGTTATTTGGATCGACGTTTGGGGTTGCTAGATTCGCATTTTCGGCTTGCCATTTACATAGCAGCCACTTCAGAGCCAATTTCAACATTTCTCCAGACCTTATTTCAAAAACCTCAAAGAATGAAAGTTGTAGATTTACGTCTCCTCTTTCTGGAACATCTTGAATCATCAAAATCGGAGTTCGAACGAAGAAGTTATGACCATTTTACCAAAGGACGTCAAAGTAAAAAATTCCAAAAAAATCCCCAGCGCGGGGGCACCCATTCCTTGCCTATTTCCAGCGCTGGGGTGCTAGGGGGTAGAATCCCAACGCCGTGAGCAGCGCTGGGGCGCTGGTGTAGAGCTTGATCAAGCTTGGACGCGTTTTGGGGCAAATTTTGACACTTTTTTTTACTCTAAATTGGATTGGGTTTCCTCCTAAGCTAAAAATTAGACTTATAACCTATAATTACATGATGGGAGGCATAGAATAAGGGAGATTAGATAGATTAGATCAAACACTGCAATAGATTAGAACATAAACCCTAGTTTATATTGGATTGTTGGAGATTAAAACAACTTTTGATATCATTGAAGATCAAGAGCAGGAGCAAGAGTATAGCATCAGATTTGCAGACAACAAATTTCATTCTTTCCTCTACTTTTATTTTTATATTTTAATGTTTATTCAATTGTGGATTCTTGATTTTAATTCAATGGCAATGAACTAAAATTCTTGTTTAGTATTGCAACGGATCTTATTGCGTAGCTTATTTTAGTATGCTCATTTATTAATTATTGTGATCTATTCTAGGGATCGTCTACTATGATTTGTGCATAATTGTTTAATTATCTAGCTAACAATTACCATGATAATCAACAATTATCTAGCTAACAATTCCAACACCATGCACAAATCACCGTGTATACTTGCATGTATGTTTTGATTGTGAAATCAATCAACATTATACATTGCTATAATTGTTATTGTTAGCGCTTAAATTTGTCCGCAAGTTCAATCACCAACTTGGACTGGACCTGCACAGAAAGAACCACCAAAAAGTACTTGACGGGCTTGGGCTGCCGAGGGATTCATCTGATGTGAGAGTAAGAACAAGTAACAATTGAGGAGCTAGTACTTAGTAAGTTAGAATGCTTGTGTGTACCTCTATTGTTAACCTATATTTGTAATTTAGCTACACCATCTATAGGGTTACAATTCTTAATAGAAATTGTATAAAGAGATCATATTGGAAATGATGAGTAACATTCAAGAGTTAGCATTGGATATGATAATGTACACCCTAGTTGGCAAGATAGCGTCCTAAACCTGTTGAACTTAAGAGTTTGTTAGGGACGCTTGGGATATAATGACCTGGAATCTGGCTCAATTCAGACAGCCCATTGTATGAAAGTTAATATATTATCCTCTGTACCGATCATATATAAAAGTTAATTTTAAATATTTCAAACTCAAAATTGATATTAATTCATTTAGTTTGTGTCAGTACAATTATGAATATCATAAATTACCTAAAAAATATTATTAGTTATAAGATTTATTGTTTTTAAAACTTAAATTAATCATGTCAATTTTAAATTTAAAAATATCTCAAATTGACTTTTAAAAAGACAACAGTGGTCTTATAATTCGGAGCAGAAGGTGTATATTTTAATTAGAAGATTATTTTCTTTTTATGTTAAAAATATTTACTTAATCGTAAAGTTTCTACATAAAAAGTCACAAATTTTATTATTTTTTATGTTATCATATATAATTATTTGAGATCAAAATTTATTACTTTTGTGTATTTCTTGACCGAGCCAACTCTATAATAGGGTACCCCTCTCGTTAAATTGAGATCAAAATTTAATACTAAATAATGTATCAAATCGTAATTAGTGGATGCATGAGTGTCCAATAATTATAATTATTTATAATTAAATTTATCATTTTGTATCTTATTGGACATGGGTGATATACAATTTAACTTATTTATATTTTTACTCTCCATTGAGATCAAAATATAAATAGATAAAATTATAAAATATTTATGTCCAATTATCATGACGGCATATAATTTTTCAATAAAAAAAATGTCCACCACATGAGATGGAGAGTGGGCATCAAGTGCAATAACTGGTCCCACCCAACCTTCCCACATTCTGTCAGCCTTCCAACTACCATTAACTTGGGTATGAATATCAGAATATGTTCCAAATCCAACCCACCTGGATGCTTTTGGGACAAGCACCAAAACGGCTCAAAATCAGTGTCACTTGCTCCATATGACTTTTGAATAATATTGTTCTGCCGAGCCTAATGGGCCGAAGACAATAATTGGTGGTGTTCGGAGTCGGACGATCGAATCTTTTATGATGGGATTCAGATCTGTTTGAAAGAATTCGGGAGACATGAGCCCATACAGACGATTATTAAGGATTCTAGTTCAAACCAGATTTAATACCAACTCCAAAGGAAGATGTTAGGATTATATCCAACTTTCTCATTTTAAGGAGATTTAGTATGACTCAAACATAAGTAACTATCATGTTTAGGAGTCTTAATATAATTTGGAAATCCGCTTAAAAGGTGATGAGATCAGCTATAAATACATGGTTTAACTCCAAGTAACAGGTAATACACTTTTGGGCACTAAATATTAAAGTCTCAATACTCATTCTCACACCTTAGCTATCACCCGGCGGCCCAAGCCGCCAAGCTTCTCAAACTTGGCGTTAACAAATATATATGCTCCTCTTTTTTACTTTTTCTTGTTATTAAGGGTCTCTTTTAATTTTGATCCTAATTCATTTGTAAAATCTTAAAATTTGCAAAAATATATATATAAATTATAATGTGATTTTATTTAATTTTTAAAATAATAATTTTGTACTTAATGATATTCCTTTTATTATAAAATATAAGATTAGGTTTAACTTTTTAGCCTTTACTCATATGAATATGGGTCCCGTTTAATATTCATGTGAGCAGAGCCTTGTGGAACTATCAATTTTCTTTGTGGAAATATCAATTCCCTAACTTTTTAATGCAATAAATCTTGTGCTTGGTAAACTTTTTTTTTTATTTAATTTATAAATTATATTGCCTAAATTCTGATTATATTTATATCAATTTTGAAATTTAGGGTTTTCGAATACTCACTAAAAAATCAATTGAGAATTTTCTGTATAACATATTCTTTGAAACAAAGAAGAGCCTTTTCTAGATAACATATTCTTTGAAACAAGAAGAGCCTTCGAGTTCAATAGTGTTTGTGCTTCTGCAACTACTGTACCAATTGAGCATTTCCTTGATAGGATAAAGTAGATTCTCTAAGACTGAGACTTTGAGCATTTCCAAAATTAAAACCAATAGAGTATGTAGATGTAATATTTCAATGGACTAATTTGTGGAATTGAAAGCCATAAAATAAACCAGTAACATGTGGACCCCTTCCTTACTACCTCCCATCCATACGTATCCACCTGCTTGAAAACAATTGAGCAAAGTGGATCCCTTCTTTACTACATATCCATATGTATCCAGCAAAGAGGTAAAATATAGTCTTTGCAATGCTAGATAGCATGTACTTGTGAGCCTAATGACCTATATACAACACACAACCAACCTCCCTTTATCACCCGGGTCTACAACTAAAGGGAAACAAACAATACCTAACCATAGTAATTTGATAATATACATTGAGAACCTCCCACGATCCTACACATCCTCGAGGGATCGCTACACTAGTGGAAACATATGTAGAGAAGATCAATAATTTCATAAACAACAAAAAAATTACAAGAAAACATTTGTTTTCCATTTTTCTCTGCATGTATGGTTTTATTTTTTTTGTCTTTTTCGTTTTTTCTTTTCAATCTTCATTTATTACCCTCATCGGGCGCCTGGAATGAGCCATCCTTCATCAACTTCAAGCTGATACTGTTGTATCTTTCTCGTGAATATTGCCTGGATGCTTTTCTCCAATCTGTACCAGCCTTCATCATTGCAGCAAATTCTTCATAACTTATGCGCCCATCCTGTGCATTAACACGATGACACAATGATTAAGCTATGTTTCCAAAACTTGGGCATATATTGAAATCATTTCAAAATTAAGAAGGAAAAAAAATTTAATAAATAAAATTAATGACGAGATGACTACTTTATTGAGTAGCATGGGGAGACCTAAAGGGGAAGATAGTACCAAAAGAGAGGAGATACAATTTAATAGGATCCATGTGCAACAAAAGTTAAGGTCCTCGTGAATTTCAAATAATTAAGACCACGTTCGTATCATAAAATTTTCCTTCTTGTAACGTAACTAGACCTAACTATAAGCTATAGTTCACTGGTTGGCCTTATATCTGTATAATTCAAATAAAAAAACCTAAATTTAAAAGCTCTGAAGATAATATCCACCGAAATATGAATACTGAAGTATATGAGAAGAAAAAATGCCAGAGCATGGCTGGATAGCATTACATTTAATTTTGACAACGAATAATAAAATGATTTCAAATTGAGATGAAAAGTGCCCTTTACAGATATAGAAGTAAAGGTTGATAACTTCATATAACACAAAGAAAAAGAGGAGTATACGAAACAGCTGAAGGATGTAATTACAAGTTCTTTATTACATATTCTAGCTAGTAAAGAAGTAACAAGTATATTTCCAAGAAGAAATTTGGCAAAAGGTAGAATAGTATATAAATGAATATCAAACAACTATAAAGGGGCCATTAGAATTAACAAAACGAAGTGATTTGATTTGGGGAAACAAACACAGAAAATGAACTAATATGTGACGGGTCAATTTCGTTTAATGATTAATCCAATTGCTTTTAGAAATCACAATTTCAATGTTTCAGGAGTCCATATATCAAGCATGTGACAGGTCAATATGTGAGGGGTCAATATGTATGGGCTAATATTTGATGGCTAAACAAATATATCGGGCCAGGTTTTAGCTTCTCGTGGGACTCTTAGTTGTCAAAATAGGTCACAAGTTCAAGAGTCTTGAAAAGCTAGGACTGGCCCAAAAAATTTAAGATTTCAAAGAAAATATTGCCCACTATCAGTAATAAACTAGGTATATGAATACATTGCACCATTGAGCACTGACCTTATCTGTGTCAACATCATGCATTATGGCACTGATGACTTCCTCACTGTTGGCGTCGACTTCATCACTCAAGGCATGCCGCAGCTCTTCAATTTCAATAAAACCACTCTTGTTTTGATCAAAGAATGCAAAAGCTTTGTGTAAATGCTCATCGTTGGCCATCTTCCTAAGATGAACCGAAATAGCAACAAACTCCCCGTAATTTAGAGTTCCATCACCGTCAACATCAGCCTGTAGAAATCACATACGAGTTAATAATAAATGCAACTACAAGCATCATACAAACAAAAGCATTCTCAAATCTCAACTTCCAATACGTGATCTACTAATATTTAAGTAAAATTTGCTGGAAGGGTTTGTTAAATACTTGTAATTAGAAGATGATAGCATAAAATTTGTAGATTCCTTAGTTATATTGCAATTTCAGAATATGGTCGGTTTTTTTAACCACGTGAGCTATATCATTCTAAGGTTGACAGCAGCTTAAATGGAAGTTCAAGAGGGAAAAAACCAATTTTAAGAGAGAAAAACAATTTTAGCAAAAGATCAATAGATTCGCGTTAGGATTGTATAACATATTATTCGATGTTTATGAATTAAATAGCAAAATGAAAGGAGAAAATATTGAAAAAAGACATGATACTAACCGCTTCCATTAGGATTTGTAGGTCTGCATCAGGTACATGATGACCAAGTTTTTGCAAACCAATTCTAAGTTCTTCAAGGTTTATCTTGCTTCTCTTGTTGGTGTCCATCATATCGAATGCTTCCTTTATTCCTGCCACTTCCTCCCCGGATAAATGCTCAGCCACCACCTATGTTACATTTAAAAGTTAATGTCACAAAATTTACATTAATAATTTGCAAGGATAAAACTTAAGCCGTGCACAGTACAATTAATTTTGAACAAGTGTGCAGATTAAATCTAATAAAAAGCTATTTGAATAATTACCCTTAAAGCTCTTTTCTTGAGCTTATTCATAACAGAAAATTGTTTGAGCCTTGATTTGACGACCTCCCCCAGAGAGACATTTGGAGCCTTCTTCGCATTTTGTAACCAGGGGTGATCTGCATTCAGAAGACATAAGCAGAAAGGAAACAATATCAATTTAGTCTCCTAAATTATAACAAGTAAAATAAATATTTCAAGTATACACTGACAGAACTTTACCAAGTACTCCCTGAGCTGTAAGCCGCTGCTTTGGATCTGGATTAAGCATTTTCTTTACGAGATCCTTAGCATTGTCAGAAACTTTTGGCCATGGATCTCTCTTAAAGTCAATGACAGAACGGATGATTGCTTGTGCTACTCCTTGTTCAGTTTCTGCATACCCAAAAACAAATCCAAAAAATTGAACAAAATAATCAGCTGAAAGTGTATCTTTTGCGTAAGATTAGGTCAAGGGTTAGACCAAACAATGATGTATTCTCAATAACTTTAGTTCCTATGAAATATCTTACGAGTTCATCACTCATTTCAAAAACAAAACAATAAAGCTTCTTTACTCTAAGCCTCGCAGCAGTAAACTAATCACGAATACAGCACGTAGCACAAAAGTTCTAATAACAGAAATCGAAAACCAGACCTGCCCAGAAAGGTGGGACACCACAAAGCAGAATGTACAGGATAACACCAGCACTCCAGACATCGATCTCCGGACCATAATTGCGCTTTAAAACCTCTGGAGCCATGTAATAAGGACTTCCCACTATCTCATTAAATCGCTCACCTGCAGAGAAGTGGCAACTTTAAGGCACACTAGATAAAAATACAAATCTCATAAAAGACAGTAATGTTGACGCTTCTAATGCATATAGGAAATAAAAATATGAAAAAAGAAATAGATGTAGTCAATTGAATGCAATACCGGGTTTAAAGAAAACTGACAGCCCAAAATCAATTGCCTTCAAGGGGGCTGTTTCCTTCTTGTTTGAAAAAAGAAAATTCTCTGGTTTGAGATCTCGATGCATCACTCCATACATGTGACACATCTGCAAGCACAGGAAATATAGAAAAAGTAAGATTTAATATTGGAAGGATTAACTCGAATACAAGCAGATCTAAACACCCACGCTCCCATGCGCGAACACAGACATGAAGAAAAGGAGAAAATGGAAATAAAAAACCGAAGGAGCAAAAACAGACTTGTGATTATAACCAAATGTAATCTGAGAATATTGAAGAAACAGCTAGAATAACATGGAGTAGCAGAAAACGATGACGCCTCAACAATAATGGAATAATAAAACATAAAGCAACCAACGAAATAATTAGATAAATCCTAGAAGAAAGGGAGAAGCATAAAAAATATGAGGGTATCAGTGTGATGGGAAGCTAGGCCTGAATTTTGGTAACAAAACTTCAAAACTGATCCTCTTTATTTTATTTTTATTTTTACAAAAAGTAACTTCTAGGACTCATGGATAAAAAGGTCGCAGTATTTAAATCATCCATATAACCATCTGGAAGCATGAGTATGTATCAATGTTACCTAGATTGATAGTGGTTTAATTCAGTAAGTGGAACAAAATGGGAACGAAAAACATCACTTTTCATATTATAGAGTACAGTAGGGGAAGGTTTCTTCAAATCACATGGTACAAATTACGTTTAAGTGTAGTGTCATAACAAGAGCATTTTCAAAGATATTACGCCATGTCATCGCTTATTTGACACCCACAAGGTGCTTATTTGGAACATTAGTTGGCATTCCGTATAATATTACTTTACATATTAGGGTTTCTAATACGAGTTCTAGATTATTCATGTTATTATTATACTATGTAAATATCCTAGATATTTTCTGAGATGATTCTATATAGTCCTTTGCCTTCCATTAGATTTGCACAGGTTGTATGGCCCGATGGCTATATAAGATGATGCTCTTCATTTGTAAATCATAAAACAAAGTTGTCATAATGCTCGTGCAATAGAAGGTTAAGTAAATAGATTGAATATTTTTTGGATTTCAACATTTAATATTGCGAATCAGATGGGTACCATGTTTTGATAACCATGGTACGTACGTATATACAATAAAGCGAAGAAAACTATTAATGTAAACATTTAAATGTTTATATAAATAAATATTCTTAAGGGATTTACGAACATTATTGAACAAAATACGGATACTCCCTCCAGACGTCCCTGAACTATTGGTGAAATGTTTGTTTAGTCCCTAAACTATTCTTTCCCACGCATTTGGTTCACAATGAAAATTTTGAATTCCGTCTAAATTAGGGACTTAGCGTGCATTGGACATATAGTTTAGGGACGTCTAGAGGGATTATCCCAATAAATTATATGCTCAACCAGTAATGACAAGAACTTTAACAATAAATTATCAAACACATAATTTATCTGTTATCGAAAACCCCAGGTTGAAATATAAATTCTATACATGACAATAAGTATCAAACTTCAAGAACATAATTTATACCTGAACAACTTCCACAATTGTCCGCATTACAGCTGCAGCAGCCCGTTCTGTATAATGCCCCCTTGCCACTATCCGGTCGAACAACTCTCCCCCTTCACACAATTCCATAACAATGTGGACAGCATTTTCATCCTCATAAGTGTCCTTTAAGCTCACAATATTAGGATGCTTAGGCATATGCTTCATAATCTCAACCTCTCTCCTCACATCCTCAATATCTATAGAAGTCCTAAGCTTCTTCTTAGATATCGATTTGCAGGCGAATTTTTCACCAGAATCCATATCAGTACACAAATATGTTACCCCAAACTCGCCTCTACCGAGCTCATTACCCAGATCATATTTCTGTGAAATATCGTGCCCCGTTGGTTCTTTTAACACCCGAAATTTGCTTCCACTTCCAGATCCATTTGCACCATAATCAATTGAAAATGGATTTGGTTTGTTCTTCTTCTTCTTCTCCTTTCTCTCCTTCTGAGAAGAACTTCTGGGGATGGTACAGCAATTTCCCATGACCAAATTCTTGAAATTTTATCTTATATCCTTAAATCTACAAAAAATAAAAAAAAATAATAAATAAAATAACCCAAACAAAACATATTGAAAAGAACAAGTCAAATTGAATTTTTTTTAGTTTAAAAAAAATTCAAATCCAAACCAAGCTACAAAATTTAATTTGTTTTTATAGATGAAGACACACAAAACTTTATCCAAAAAAAGGGGAGATAACTATCCAATATCAAATAATGGATCCTTTAATGGGAAACAAAAAAGAAAATGGACCCAAAAGCATATAATGGGGAACAAAAGTAGGTTTTTGGAAGTGATCTCCAAAGAATCTGGAATTATGAGAAAACTTAAAACACATTATTTGCAAATCAAGATAAATTAAACAAATCAAAAAGAAAAACCCTTCATATATTTAAGCAAAACAATTAATTTTACACAGAACACATACCAGATTGATTCAATCTCCCAGATTTGAAGATGTTCTTGAGTCTTAAGGCAGACCCAGATGGTTTTTTCAAGAGTAAGAGGCTTAAAATGAAAGAAATAAATGAAGTGGTTGTGGTTGGGAAAAAGAAGAATGTGAAAATGGGGAATAATGTGGACAATGGGATTCAGGTTGAAAATCCGCCATGGATGAGAGAGAGAGTCAAAGCTCTTTTGCAGAGACTTTTCTCCCTCCTAGCCTCTTAGTCCCTGTCTCTTTCGCTTTTTTCTTTTTAGCGTCTCTCTATATGTATTTTGTTAGATTTGGTATTCTATCAATGGAATAACTGAATAAACAAATTAGAAGGATTTCGCTCCCACCATTACACGCTCTCTATACCAATATACCATATTTTTTATAATTTTAAATTATATAATTAAAATCAACACATATCAATTAATTTATAAAATTGAGTAATATAGTTGTTTAAAAAATAAAATTAATTTGATATTTTTTCACCATTTGATAAACATATAAATATTTCATCAAAATTTTAATAATTGAAAATTCTTTTAAATTTTTAACGGTAAAATTATTTTTAATGATCTTAATAGCATCAATTATTTATTAATACATTTTGATCGTTAATAATTACTGTATTGAATAGAATTAAAAAAAAATGTGTAACGGAGAAAAAGTCAAATTCAAAAAATTATATTATAAAGAAAGAGGAAATAGTATGCCCCTTTTTTTGTATTTTATGGTTTCATTTATTCTCTCAAATTAACAAAAAAAATTACCTGATTCTTTTTTCTCTCTTATTTTTTTTCTTCTATGTTTTTCAGATTTTATTTTAATTTTTTTAATAAACCAGTAATATATAATTGTATTACTTTAAACTCTCTATGCAACTTTTTAAGCACAAACTTTAAATATAATTGACTATTTATTTAATCAGAATGGCTAAGTGCTAAGCTACACAACTTGTGTCAATAGGTTGTGGATGCAATTGATGTCAAGTGTTTGTTTGTGGCTCTATCTGTATTTAGTTGTGGAACTTATTTTTCTCACTATTATAACTGACATTGTGGAGTTTATCAAGACCCGCACCCGGTGGCACATCATCTGCGTGTGTAAAATATAATTTTATAAAATTAAGAAGATTAAATAAAAAGATAAAAAATAGTTAATATAAAAAGGATAAATAATAATATAATTAAAATTTTAAGGGCACAATAAGAAAATAAAAAATATGACACAATTACACCAAACTTTCCATATAAATTTTACAATATAGATAATGTTAAGAATTTTAAATTTTTAATCTTAAGAATTTTAAATTTTTTATCTTAAAATTTTTCTCAAATAATATGTCTCTATTACCTTAGTTATGCATTGTCGACGCCGGGAAATTCCTGTTTCCTAGATATGTTTGTTGTTTTTACCCTTTGATTTCAATAGATCGATTTATTTATTTTAAAAGTTGAGTTTGTAGGAAAACAGAACCGACATAAGTGCCAACTATTTGAAAAAATTTAATTTTATTGATTGGACTGATTTAGTCAGAGTCGTCAGTCGGTATAGTTTTAAATGGATGTAATAACTCATTCGAATTTTGAAGGTTTTCGTAATATGACCCAATATGTGATTACATTTAATTTGGTCTGAAACCCGATATTCGAAAATTTTGGGGGCTTGATTAAGCGAGAGGAAGGTGCTAGGCACCCTTGATTTCCGTGAAAACACGGTTACTACATCTTGTTGATTTTCTAAGCATGAAGTGTGTGTGTGTGTGTGTGTGTGTGTTTTGATGTGTATTTGACTTGTGTCAAATGCTTAAATTTTAATGATTGCTCTAAGCCTTATTTTAACTTGTGAGTTACGTTGTATTGAAAGTAGTGTTGTATCTTTTTGAACCTATGTACGAATGATTTGATTTAGCGAAAAATTCATTTTAGACAAAATATGTATTGAAATGATATTTTGAAAAACATAATTTTCAAATCATTCGCCCAAATAGGAATCAAGGTCCTTTGATACTTCCTGTTATTAAACGTAGATTTGTCTAACCCCGAAGTGTTTTGTTATTTTATAAAAGCTCTTTGCTATTTCGATTAAAAATTGTTTTGGTGATAATGCATGTAAGAAAGCATCAAAGAGGGTCAGACAATCTATGGGACTGAAAACCATCTCAATAGACCCGAGCACCCACCATTATAATGGTTCCACTATCACAGGGCCTTAAATCCGATCTTTTGGGACTAAGCGCTCAAATTCGTTTTAAGACCCAATATTACATATACAAGGGTTCGGGCGACTTGAAATTACATTATAAAAAAAAGTATATTATGAGAATCTAGTCGAGATCCGATTAGTGGATCTCAACCCCAGGATTCCTAGGCTCACATTAATATGCTTGAACTGGTACAAAATGTATCTTAAGCCCGTCATGCAGTGATTCATTAATTGAAATCCCCATCACGGATATTTAGGACCTCTTAACCACTAGATATAGATCTAAGGCTATCCAGAGTAATTAAAATAGCTGAAAGCATTAAAATGACTAGATATATCCCAGATCTAAGTCGATTTAGCATAGGGGTTCGAGCTTTGAAGCTCATGAACCGATTAAAGGCTAGATACGGATAGATCTAGTAACAAGACTCGATTTATAGTGAAATATGTACAAATTAATCGGTAAAATAGATAATATCAGCCAACGCGCAATATATGTACATAAATACAAGTCTAACTGTAAGACCCCAACTTTTATGAATAAAGATTAATTTTCTCTAAATATTATTTTGAATATTATGGTGTGGATTTGATATAATGTTATTGTAAGACCCTAACATTCATAAAATAAAGATTAATTTTTTTCGAAATATATTTTTGAATATTATGGTGTGGATTTGATATAATGTTATAGTTGTGGGTAATATTTATAAATTTTTCAAAGTAAGCAAGTTGATATAAAATATTCGTTTGGTCGAGGAATATTCTTTTTGTCAGGAAATATCCGTACGACGACACCATCATTGGTGGACCCCACAACGGAATAACTGTCGGAGTTAGAAAACGACAGAAATATCTTTTTATAAAAATAACAACGAAAGTTTTACCGTTAACTGTTGGATTACCGGTGATAAAAGTACAGTAATACACGTGGTTGCATAGTAACACACAATATTGATTATTGATACTTACGTAAGAAGCCACTCAGTTTATTCAATTATTGCAACAGTAATTACTGCATAGTATCTCATATTAATGATTCAATTATTGTCACAGCATCATCTGCATTAAATTTTATATTATTAAATCAATAATTGAGACGGCAAAGTTATTCATATTATTATTTGCAATATTGACGATGTCTAGAAAGTTCTGTCGAGGAAAGGGGTTTGATCACCTAATTGCTCGCCAATAAGGAGAAATCCTTATCGGAAGGCCCCCTCTTTCCTAAGAATGATCTGGTTGTTAAATATTGCAAGTTATAATATTAATGATGAATAATTGTTGAAATATTAAAAATGTGTTTATTAAAGATAAATAATTTGTGATAAATATTTATTCAATTTTTGATATAAATATAAAGATTCGTTATGAGACGTTTGTTGTAAGTTTGACTTAGTATTCCATGGGATGATTAATTTTATGGACCATCGGTGGTGGTTTTAATAGTAAATCAATTTGGACCGTCGGTGGTGATTTTAATAGTAAATCAATCTGGACCGTCGGTGGTGGTTTTAATAGTAATCAATATGGACCGTTCGTTCTAATAGTAAATTAATCTGGACTGTTCGTGAATCAGTTACTATTTAGTCCATTCTCCTATAAATAGAAGCTTAATTCTTCTTTCATTCTCACCAATTCACTAAGACTCATAAGAGAAACTATAGAGAGAGAAACTATAGAGAGTGTCAAAAATAAACATGTGAATGATATTCCTATTTAATATATGATTTGATTATGATACATATAAATGAATATGCAAGTATGCTTGCATCAAGAAAAGCTGTAAAGTCCTTTGATAGATAATAGAAATATATGTACAAGGACTTAGAATGAATTGATCAAATATGTTAGGTTGATCCTACATAAGCAAAACAACTTTGTAAAGTCCTTAAAAAAATGATGTACAAGAACTATAAATATAGAAAGATCAAGCTTGTTAGGTTGATCTTATGATGTAATAGATAGGCTAGTTTGATCGTCGAGCACTGCTCCAGAAGTCGTTGTCTGCCAGGTGAGTCAAGGATAACTCGGGAGCTATCGAGGCAGAATAGGAGTATGCAAGATAGTAGATCACTGAGTTCGTAGACTGCCAGGGGAAACGAAGAAGGATCGTAGTGTATCGAGAAGAGCCTCCTCGGGATCGTAGTGTGCTGAGGAAGTCATGTTCAGAATCGTAGAGACAGCCTGTCTACGAGCTGACCGGTCATCTGCCAAAGCCAAGTCAGAAACGTTGATTACACTCGGAGTCGTAGAGTCCACCGATGCCGAAGCCAAGTCAAGGATCGTAGATCACACTATGAGTTCGTAGAGTCCATTGAA
Source organism: Panax notoginseng (assembly GCA_016801055.1). Classification (NCBI taxonomy): domain Eukaryota; kingdom Viridiplantae; phylum Streptophyta; class Magnoliopsida; order Apiales; family Araliaceae; genus Panax; species Panax notoginseng. Next base: position 19,427,148 of record CM029023.1, on the reverse strand, counting down.
TGAATGCAGAGATCGTAGTCGGGCAAGATCAGATGAAGACAACAAGCACAAGGCAAAAATAATAGAGTGTCAAGATCTGATCTCGGGATAGTAGTGTCTGCACAGCCGAAGCTGAATCGTAGAGTGCAGAACTACGACTCTAAAAGAAGTGCTCACAATGCTAAGTCAGAATCGTAGAGCATATACGGTTATCAACGAATGAGCATTCCTAGAATATCTAAAGATACGAAGCCTCTGGTTGGCACTGCAAAGATGCATTCCACAGTAAGGGAACTAGAGAGCACTCAGCGAATGACATGCAGGCTAACAGAAGATCTCAGCACAAACCCAATCAACATTAAGATTGAGGTGTAAGGCCATTCGTGATGAAGTCTTCCATAAGGAGACCCAAAGAAGACTTCACAAGCTGACTGAGGAAAGTCAGGATATGCAGTAGCTATCAAGTGTACAGAAGACAATGATCTTGGAAGAAACCAAGATCGTAGTGTTTGCCAAACAAAGAAGGAACTGATGGAAGTTGAACCAATACACTGGTCAGCCACTGAAGAGCAATGCTAAAGTGATTAAGTGTAATGTCAGATCATTGATGATAAGTGAACGGGAGATCATAAGGAGAAAGTAAGCTGGGCGCACCATAAATCTGAAAGTGTCATGATAATCAGAAGAGGACCGGGACAAGGAATTAGGCCATCAGTATCTGAGAACAGTCGAAGCAAACAGAAGTATTGAAGCGCTGCATAATACAAGGAAGAGATGTTCTACATTGAAGATCCAATCAACACTCTTCCAGATCGTAGTGTTAATTCTACCAGTCAACGAGCAACACTAAACAAGACACTACGATCAAGTCCTTGAAGACGTGCATCAGAATCGTAGAGTTTGAATATCTGAAGAATGAAGCATTGGCAACGGTTCAATCTGAAGGATAATATTCGGACAAATACTTATTGAGAGCATCGATGCAAAAGGACAACCTCTGATCAAGAAGTCAGAAGAAATAAAGTCTTCAACCTGCCCAAGACAGTAAAGTGATACATCTGACAGGGTAGGTGAAAAAGTATACTTCAGCGTCAGAAAAAATGTGACAAGTAACATCAAGCAATCTACATCAAGCAACTCGAGATCTGTGAAGACATTTGAATAACTTCCAACGGCTACTTTCCAACGGAAGGATTGGGAATGTGTATAAATGTAGAAGAGCTTCAAAGATCAAGAGTTGCTGGAGTTATGCATATTGGAGAAAAGGTGGACTGATCCAACCGAGTGATAGTGAGTCCGAAGGCTCACTCTACGATCCACCAAAAATACTCAGAAGTCAGATCAAGCAAGAAGTAGAAGTGTGAGTTCTACTATGTAGAAGTGAGAGCTCTACTACATAAAGAGTGTTCTGAACTGCCGAGAGAAAGGAGAGCATCATGCCATCTGGATGTCCATCATGGAAAGACTCTAAGTACAATAGAGAAGAGCCTACAGTCATCTTAGCAAGTCCATCATGAGAAGGCATCGAGTAGCAAGAAGGGAGATCACAAAAGCCATCTTGGTGACAAGCATGAGAAAGCTTTTAAGTACCTAACAGAAGAGCTTATAGTCATCTTAGAAGCCTCTCATGTACAGTCATCAAGTACCAAGGAGAATGATCTTCAAGGCAGTTCATCAAGGGGTCATCTGGAGTAGTTGAGCAACCTAAGAAGCTGAGCATCATGCGACACTCAGCTGCTCTTCAAGGATGATCAAGCCAAGCTGCTAAGGATAGAAGATGTTCAGAGCATGAAGACATCTTAGCAGCTCAGCACCGACTCCAACAACAACAAACAACTCGACAAAGCCAGGGCCTGAGGGGTTCTTGTCCGGAGGGACTAAATAAAGCAGGGCCAAGAGGGTCCTTGTCCGGAGGGACTAAACAAAGCAGGGCTAAAGGGTCCTTGTCTAAAGGGAATAAACGAAGTTCCAAGCCTGCTGGGCTTAAAAAGTTCCTAGGGAACTAGAGGAGTCCCAAAGTTGCTGGCCTTGAAGTGTTCTTAGTGAACTGAAGTCCCAAGGCTGTTGGCCTTGAAGGAATCGTAGAGATTCAGGGTGCTGCCCTTCCTTAGTGGAAATCCTGCTAGTTGAAAGCAGAAGAGTGGATTAGGAGCTTGAGTCTATGAACCACTTAAAACCCCTTGTGTCTTTTACATTATGTCATTTACATTATGTCTATAACTGCTATATCTGCTATGTATGTTCTAACTGCTTACAACTAAACTAACCCAACGAACAATGTATGTATGATTATGAATATATCAATGAAGGGGAATCTTTTACTTATTTCGCTGTGCTTGAAAAGATTCTTATGTTTGTTATATACTTAAATATGAACAATACAACATAAACCAGAAAAGTATTTGAAATAAGAAGGATCTATTCAACCCCCCCTTCTAGATCTATTGTGCCCTTTGGGAACTAACAATTGGTATCAGAGCAGGTTCTCATGCTATATTCAAAAGCTAATTGCTTTGAGTCTGATCCCAGGCACTAACATTGTTCTAAACTTAGTTTAGTAGTGAGTAACTTGTTATATGCAGAAGAACTCACACGTTGAAAATATTGTGTATAGGTAAAAATGTGTATACTCCTAAAGCTGCTCAGATTGGTCCGTATCCTCGATTGTTATATCAACAAGACCAATCCTAGCCTGCAGTCAATCTTGTAGTCTGAAGACCAGACAAGAGAGAGAGAGAGCAAGAGACATCAGTGACAAAGAGCTATGCATTCATCAGTCTGAAATATGAAGAGGTCACGCGTACTAAGAATTGCTGATCAAGAGGAGAAAGAAGATCTTCTCAAACTTATGAGTGACCAACTAACAACTGGGTGCTATCTCTGTAAACTCAAAGATGTCAAAGATTTTAATGCCACGATTCTCTTGATCTACGTCTTCAAGACCACGACTGATTGATGAAAGGCCAACAAGAGCATTAAGCTGAAAGGAGTAAAAGTAAAAGTTATGCACATCAATACTTGAACTCAGTATATCTAAGGTAAATGACTGTTAAGAAACTGACAGTAAAAAGGTACGGTTCCTCACCATTATCAATGTATACATCATATTTGCACCATCTTATGAACTATGACAGTATTCTGTCAAGAAGTCATAATCTACCTAAAAAGGTGAAGAGAGAAAGTAGTCTGAAGATGGAAAACTCGAATGTCTATAAACTTTCTCTTTAACCAAGTTTTAGGCTGAAGATTACATCGTGAAGAAAATCTGAAATAGATCATAAGAGTATCACAGACCAAATGGACTTTATGTTAAGTAATCATTACTGGTGTGCTAGTACGTATGTACAAGTCTATGTTCTAAGTGTTTGACAACACTCAGAGAATGATCAGTTCCACAAGAGGATCTTGCTGACTCGTAGAAACTGATCACATCCATGAATCAACTAGATACTCATAAATCGTAGAGTTGATTCACACTCTGTGAACACTTAAACACTGTGAACAGAACCCAGTAAATGATGAAACCATCATAGATAAAGAGTGTGTTATTAATTGTCAAATCCTACACACTCACCATCTTGCATCTCAAGAATGTATTATCTCAAGATAGTTGCATGCATGAATATGTCTGTTGGTGATAAACATGATGATTATCCAGTTAAGAGGAATAGGGGTTTAGAAAACTAACCTAGCAGGACCCATTCAACAATGGGGACCAAAAGTAGAAATATACTTAAACCTGCAGGTACTTGGTTAGTCTGACCACACTAAGGAATGCTAAAGCAGAAGACTTCACTCAATAGGACTCAACCAGCAGAAGGCTAAGGACTGTTCAGAGATGAGTCAGATAAAGTTCCTATATGTCCAAGCCTGTCCTTGAAGACCCTCTGAGCTAACCGGAATAGAGCTCACATGGCTGCAAATCTGTATATGGGAGCATGCCATGAAACAGAAGATAAAGAGGATTCTATGTGCCCATATCAAGAAAGACATGCTTTACGGAAAGGATCCTCAAAGGAAGCTCACAACAGAAGATCATTGAGCTTAAGACAAAAGGAGTTCTTTACGAAGCAGAACTTCTCAAAACAAAGGACTGTCAAAGAAGACTACGTTCGTAGTGCTATCAAAAGATCGTAGAGTGATCAATCCTGAAAATACTTATCTCTACGATACAAGGAAAACTAAGCAACGATGATGATTCTAGTCAAAAGGAGAAATACTGGGCAGCTTTCAAATGAACATGGAGAAGGAATCATACCTATCTGAGAAGACAGCATCAACAATGGGGGAGCAGTGATCTTGTGACAGCCCCAAATCCTGGTCCTGGATCGCCGCGGATCTGGTACAATCATTCTACAACTGTTGCGGAAGATATAAACATAAATTGTTTATACATTAAACTTTACACACTATTCCCCAAAATCGAGTAACCTTAACTAATACACAAATCATAAACTATACTATTACAAACTATACCATTACACTCTAGTTGCATATTCTATCCCAAGCTGAACTTGGCATTATCCTTTTCATGTATCTGGCCGTATTCGCCTTATCTGCAATGTTTTATCATGATATAGCAAGGGTGAGCATGAAGGTTGCCCAACAAGTTTTCAAACAATGTAAAGATATATCATGATTTAAAGAGTCTAAATAATAAGCTGGCTATCCTTCACAAGAGTATAAGTTTTCAAATTATGCTGAGGGGTCATATAGACTATTTGTCTGTCATTTTCGCAAAGGTTTTTATGGAAATTTATCCGTAAACCGTCATTACTTACGGACACAAAAGGGTAATTAGCCCGGTATGCCCTGTACTGGCCGAGTACTGCTTTTATTTGTTTTCCCGTCACTGCCGAAGGCACAAAAATTCTACCTCAATCTTATTGGATTCCGCACCAAAATAATTTGGTTCGGAAAATTTTCTTTCAATGAGCACTTAGAGTCTTCATAAACATTAGCCTAGCTGAATCGAATAACATATACTCATATCAATAATTCAATTCAATCGAATTATTTAGGTGTAGCCAAACCCTGTTGGCAAATTAAAATTTTTGAAAATATTTTTCAAGAATGACGTCATGATGTCGTACTGTATTACAAGTCCGTTTGAGGATGCTGTCATTGTATGACTTCGTCATAACACATCATACAATAGTGGAATAACGATTTTAGATCAAATTCGCACTAAGTATTCATGTATTTACAACTTCATCACATTCTTATCATCTCTGCACCAGGTTACATGGTACATAAGTGATAAATAAAAATATATTTTGATATTTCAAATCATTTGCGTCTAGCCAAAATAAGTAGCATAGACTGAACTTTAAATCGTTTCAAAAATGACTACGAGTCTACATTTTTAAAAGTACATAGAGCGCATTTAGCTTGATGTCAAAATTTCGAAGTTTAGCATAGCTAGGAGTTTAGGAAAACCTAACACCTTTACTAATAATCATTTGCTTAACAATCTATCTGTTCCTATAATCCTCAATTCTTCATTCACACATAACTATACCCAGTTCGTCAAACCACACTTATGAGTTCATAAATTGCCACAATCAGATGAGCTTTAGAACTTACCCCAGTCAGACCTTTGGCATCCATTCGCTGCGGGTTTCATAACACTTCATATAATTGTGAGTCAAGAATATCACATAAGTATGAGTTTTAAGAACTCGTACTTAATCCTTATGTCCTCTACCTATGACCTATCTATCTGTTATACACCTGAGAATGGAGTCATCCTCTTAATGTGCATATAACAAATAGCGCGACATAAACATTTCAATGATTATCATTGCCAGAAACTAAGTGGTTGTCAAACCAAACTCGGTCACTAATCAATATAGGAAGCTAAGCGGACAATTCCCCGCCCATACAAAGAATTTGTTAACCTAACCACTGTATCAACCAGGAAGCTAAGTGATTCTAAAACCAAGTACAAATTTCCCGCCCATACAAGGAATCATACAACTCAGCTGCTGACATGAGTCCTCAATTGAATCCCCACCTATTACTAACTCCCTTCTCCATACAAATTTCATTCAACTCGCATTCATAATTCTTTCCTATATTTGTACCAATTCATGGTACAACTGCCACACAACATTTTGCTGTAAAAATTTTCAATCCTTAGATTGATTCTTTCTGGTTGTAATAACCTTATCAGATCACGGGGTGATCTCATCGTATATATTATAATTCATTGCTATTCTGTGATCGTTTTATTTTACGATCTCCTATCCCTACACTTGTAATCTTCTAGATTCTATCTATCCAATTCCTATACTTGGTACGCATCTAGTCTCTAACAGTTTCAATATGGTACGCTGAGTGGTTTTCCACAAACAACCAACAAACTAGGTGCCGAGTTGCTAGTTCGTATATACCTCCGCTCTATGAAGGAATCGTTTAGCCCAGATACCATACATCAACTATTAAAGAGTACAATTGTACCATACTTAAACCTAACTCTTTTTTTGACCCTGCGAGATTCTTCAACTAACTCTATGTGAGTTAGTACTTATCCTAATCACTGCGGTTATTGGTCTCAGGTATTGCTACCTAAGCTTCATAACCAACAGCTCTGATACCAACTGTGACAGCCCCAAATCCTGGTCCTGGATCGCCGCGGATCTGGTACAATCATTCTACAACTGTTGCGAAAAATATAAACATAAATTATTTATACATTAAACTTTACACACTATTCTCCAAAATTGAGTAACCTTAACTAATACACAAATCATAAACTATACTATTACAGACTATACCATTACACTTTAGCTGCACATTCTATCCCAAGCTGAACTTGGCATTATCCTTTTCCTGTATCTGGCCGTATTCGCCTTATCTGCAATGTTTTATCATGATATAGCAAGGGTGAGCATGAAGGTTGCCCAGCAAATTTTAAAACAATGTAAAGATATATCATGATTGAAAGAGTCTGAATAATAAGCTGGCTATCCTTCACAATGTATTTGTGAATTAGCATGAACAAAACTTTGACTGAACAAGTATTGAACAAGAATAATTATGTCTGAACTGAATGGTAATGAAGGTGATCAGCCTTTCATACCTGATGAATACATACAATATGTACAGAGTACGATTCATAAGCATATCTGACTTAAACTACTCTTAGAAGAGTTTAAGTAAAAAGAAACTTGAAAACTTGCCTGATCCGTTGATTACTGTAACACAATATAATAAGCTTCGTCTGGGACATAATATTAATAATATAGATCTCTAATATTAGAATAATATCATCACAGTATAATATTGTTATAGAATAACCTAAACACATAACACATAACCCTGTCAGTCTATACAACACATAAAACTTAGCATCAGGTTAAATTATTTCGGTCTGACTTGAAATCGACAAAATTCTATCATCCCGACGGTCTAGTCGGACAATTATCGAGTCTAAATTCAATTAAACTCTGTCTGACACTAAACAATTATCTTAAACAATCATATTATCAGTCTAAATAATTTTCATAAGCTCGAAATAATTTTCAGATAATTAATATCATTTATCTAAATTTTTCGATCATTAACACTGTATTTAATGAATTAAATACCATATAATTCCTTTATCACTAATATTTATTTATTGCTAAATATTAATGAAAATTATAACATAATATTATAATATAATTATAATATCACAAAGTATTTTTAATAACTTAAAATCATATTTATATGATTTTTAAACACTTAAATTCATTATCCAATAACTGATATTAATAATAAAATATTAATATTTTCATGCCAAAATATCAAAAGTTATATTTTATAACTTAAAATATTTTTCTAACACTTACATCATTTTTATATGATTTTTAAAGCATTAATTCTATTTTTTCATAATTTATTTAATATATTTACTAAATAAACTAATTATTATTAATATTGATTAATTAATGAATTTCATCACAAAATATTAAAAGTTATCAAAACTAACTTCAAATATTTCCTAATATCATAATATAATTTTTCATGAATTAAAACTATTTTTAAATAATTTATTTAATATTATAATTAAATAAATAAATACCGTTTATATTCCAAAAATATTAAATATTTTCAAAATATACTCAAAATAGTTAAAAACTATTTTTCAGAATTTAAAATATTTTTTTAGAATTTAATATGTATTTTCAATAATTAAAAACTACTTTTTTATTTATTTAATTATTTTCTGCATTTTTCGAAAATAAGCGTCGCTAAAGGGGCCCTATAGCGACGAAACTGTCGCTATAGGTGTTCTTGAGCTTCAAGCCAAACAATTTCTGACAGACGCTGGTAGCTACTTTGATCGTGAATAACTTTTTGCTCTTTAGGTTTCTGGCAATGTTCTTGGTCAGATCTTGTAGAGGAAATACCAGACTACAAGATCCAACAAACATCATGGCTAAAAAACATCAGATCTGGGAGATATTGGCCATCAAAGTAGCTGTCAGAGCTGTTCTTCACGAAGAACAGTTCGAGGTGCCTACTTTGGACCTCTATAACTTGATGATCGTGCAATGTTTATGTGATCTATCAATTGCAGTGTGTAGACAACATGTAGGACTATAACTTCAAAGCTTCATAACACTAAAACATCATAGCATGAACAAGATCTGGCCGGTCAAAGTTGGACACGGACAATCTGTTCTTGAATTTCTGGGTTCGCGATTTGGCAGTTTTGGTCAACCATGTTTGACTGCTTGTAACGTTTGATCTACAATTGATCTGGCTTTGATTCTTTTTGTATCTTAAATACCACATAACAGGCTACATGTTACAAGCTTTAAACATCAAAAACACTTAACACACACGGATCTATGGGGTCTGACATTTGCTGTCAGACGAGATTTTTCAAGTTTTCCAAATGATGAAAAACTTTAATTTTGAGCACTTTGATGTTATGGATCCTGAATTTAACAACTTAAAACATTAATAGACTCCCTATTACACAACTTTAAACAATCAATTCCAACAATTAACATAGAATCAAAGGATTTCAAAATTTAGGATTTTTAATACCTTTTTGCTTTGATTTTTCATTTTGATCCTTTGTTGCTGATCTTAGCTTGCTGATTCTTGATCATAGTTCATCTTACCTCTCTCTCTCTCACTCCAAATTTTTGAATTTCTAGAGAGAGGATGGCTTGGTGAAAAGAAGAATTAAAGTAGCATTTCTCTTTCTTTTAATCTTGAAAATAATTTATCCAAAGTTAGAATTAAGTGATTCAAGGGCTGGTAATGCTATAGTAACATATGTAACTTCTAGATGGCTGACTTGTGTGGAATAATTGGTGGCAATAATTCACAATAATACACTAAATGGGACAAAAGGGTATTTTAGTAATTTTCACACCAATGATTTAATTCTTCCTTTAATAATGCGCAAGGGCATTTTAGACTTCTCATTTCTATCATGAAGGGCATTTTAGACATTGGCCATAACCCTTAGGGTTTAGCATTTTAGGGTTTAACCCTAACGATTTTGTGATTAAAATTCTAAGATTTTCTAATTAGATTTTAAAAAATAGAAAATCTTGATTTTAAAATTATAATTAGGGATTCCTAATTATATTATAATTCTTTAATCACATTATGACTTTAACTGATTAGGATTAATATTTCCTAATTAATATTGCTAATTTAGCAATTAATTCCATAACTGTACATTAGAGTTCATGACAGAACAATTAGGGTTCAAAAATTCTAAAATTAGGGTTTGCTAATTAATCAGGCTTTACCCTAATTATTATTATAATTAATAGCACTTAAGCATTATACTTATCCGATAATTTCTCGGATTAGGGTTTTCAAATACCGAATTAGGGCATCGGATTCCCGGAACTGAAATTAGGGTTTTCATAACAGATTTCTAGGGTTTCTTATAAATCGTAATAATTTTATAACTGAACGTGGACGTTCTTAATATATACGATTAGGGTTTGACACAGATGTAATTTATCTGGTCATCCATTGACCCTTAACCACTTTTGTACACATAATACTATAATCTTGAATAATTTACCAAAAGAAATTTTGAATTCTCAAAATTCCTTCCTGAAAATATCAAATGCATACACTTATTTTCTGTCTAGGCCTATTATGTGACCTTAAATCAATCATTTAAGATTTTAATAAATTTTCTAAATTCTCGGGTCGTCACATTCATCCCTTCTTCTAAGAATTTCGTCCCCGAAATTCATCTTACACCTCACACCATACTGCTTACACCATTCACACATATCACATGCTACCCAACATACCACTCACAAGAGTATAAGTTTTCAAATTATGCTGAGGGGTCATATAGACTATTTGTCTGTCATTTTCGCGAAGGTTTTTATGGAAATTTATCCGTAAACCGTCATTACTTACGGACACAAAAGGGTAATTAGCCCGGTATATGCCCTGTACTGGCCGAGTACTGCTTTTATCTGTTTTCCCGTCACTGCCGAAGGCACAAAAATTCTACCTCAGTCTTATTGGATTCCGCACCAAAACAATTTGGTTCGGGAAATTTTCTTTCAATGAGCACTTAGAGTCTTCATAAACATTAGCCTAGCTGAATCGAATAGCATAAACTCATATCAATAATTCAATTCAATCAAATTATTTAGGTGTAGCCAAACCCCGTTGGCAAATTAAAATTTTTGAAAACATTTTTCAAAAATGACGTCATGATGCCGTACTGTATTACCAGTCCGTTTGAGGATGCTGTCATTGTATGACTTCGTCATAACACATCATACAATAGTGGAATAACGATTTTAGATCAAATTCGCACTAAGTATTCATGTATTTTCAACTCCATCACATTCTTATCATCTCTGCACCAGGTTACATGGTACAGAAGTGATAAATAAAAATATATTTTGATATTTCAAATCTTTTGCGTCTAGCCGAAATAAGTAGCATAGACTGTACTTTAAATAGTTTCAAAAATGACTACGAGTCTACATTTTTAAAAGCACATAGTGCGCATTTAGCTTGATGTCAAAATTTCGAAGTTTAGCATAGCTAGGAGTTTAGGAAAACCTAACACCTTTACTAATAATCACTTGCTTAACAATCTATCTGTTCCTATAATCCTCAATTCTTCATTCACACATAACTATACCCAGTTCGTCAAACCACACTTATGAGTTCATAAATTGCCACAATCAGATGAGCTTTAGAACTTACCCCAGTCAGACCTTTGGCATCCATTCGCTGCGGGGTTCATAACACTTCATATAATTGTGAGTCAAGAATGTCACATAAGTATGAGTTTTAAGAACTCGTACTTAATCCTTATGTCCTCTACCTATGACCTATCTATCTGTTATACACCTGAGAATGGAGTCATCCTCTTAATGTGCATATAACAAATAGCGCGACATAAACATTTCAATGATTATCAATGCCAGAAACTAAGTGGTTGTCAAACCAAACTCGACCACTAATCAATATAGGAAGCTAAGCGGACAATTCCCCGCCCATACAAAGAATTTGTCAACCTAACCACTGTATCAACCAGGAAGCTATGTGATTCTAAAACCAAATACAAATTCCCCGCCCATACAAGGAATCATACAACTGAGCTGCTGGCATGAGTCCTCAATTGAATCCCCACCTATTACTAACTCCCTTCTCAATACAAATTTCATTCAACTCGCATTCATAATTCTTTCCTGTATTTGTACCAATTCATGGTACAACTTCCACACAGCATTTTGCTGTAAAAATTTTCAATCCTTAGATTGATTCTTTCTGGTTGTAATAACCTTATCAGATCACGGGGTGATCTCATCGTATATATTACGATTCATTGCTATTCTGTGATCGTTTTATTTTACGATCTCCTATCCCTACACTTGTAATCTTCTAGACTCTATCTATCCAATTCCTATACTTGGTACGCATCTAGTCTCTAACAGTTTCAATATGGTACGCTGAGTGGTTTTCCACAAACAACCAACAAACTAGGTGCCGAGTTGCTAGTTCGTATATACCTTCGCTCTATGAAGGAATCGTTTAGCCCAGATATCATACATCAACTATTAAAGAGTACAATTGTACCATACTTAAACCTAACTTTTTTTTTGACCCTGTGAGATTCTTCAACTAACTCTATGTGAGTTAGTACTTATCCTAATCACTACGGTTATTGGTCTCAGGTATTGCTACCTAAGCTTCATAACCAACAGCTCTGATACCAACTGTGACAGCCCCAAATCCTGGTCTTGGATCGCCGCGGATCTGGTACAATCATTCTACAACTGTTGCGAAAGATATAAACATAAATTGTTTATAAATTAAACTTTACACATTATTCCCCAAAATCGAGTAACCTTAACTAATACACAAATCATAAACTATACTATTACAAACTATACCATTACACTCTAGCTGCACATTCTATCCCAAGCTGAACTTGGCATTATCCTTTTCCTGTATCTGGCCGTATTCGCCTTATCTGCAATATTTTATCATGATATAGCAAGGGTGAGCATGAAAGTTGCCCAGCAAGTTTTAAAACAATGTAAAGATATATCATGATTGAAAGAGTCTGAATAATAAGCTGGCTATCCTTCACAATGTATTTGTGAATTAACATGAACAAAACTTTGACTGAACAAGTATTGAACAGGAATAATTATGTCTGAACTGAATGGTAATGAAGGTGATCAGCCTTTCATACCTGATGAATACATGCAATATGTACAGAGTACAATTCATAAGCATATCTGACTGAAACTACTCTTAGAAGAGTTTAAGTAAAAAGAAACTTGAAAACTTGCCTGATCCGTTGATTACTGTAACGCAATATAATAAGCTTCTTCTGGGACCTAATATTAATAATATAGATCTCCAATATTAGAATAATATCATCACAGTATAATACTGTTATAGAATAACCTAAACACATAACACATAACCCTGTCAGTCTATACAACACATAAAACTTAGCATCAGGTCAAATTATTTCTGTCTGACTTGAAATCGACAAAATTCTATCATCCCGACGGTCTAGTCGGACAATTATCGAGTCTAAGTTCAATTAAACTCTGTCTGACACTTAACAATTATCTTAAACAATCATATTATCAGTCTAAATAATTTTCATAAGCTCGAACTAATTTTTAGATAATTAATATCATTTATCTAAATTTTTCGATCATTAATACTGTATTTAATGAATTAAATACCATATAATTCCTTTATCACTAATATTTATTTATTGCTAAATATTAAGGAAAATTATAACATAATATTATAATATAATTATAATATCACAAAGTATTTTTAATAACTTAAAATCATATTTATATGATTTTTAAACACTTAAATTCATTATCCAATAACTGATATTAATAATAAAATACTAATATTTTCATGCTAAAATATCAAAAGTTATATTTTATAACTTTAAATATTTTTCTAACACTTACATCATTTTTATATGATTTTTAAAGTATTAATTCTATTTTTTCATAATTTATTTAATATATTTACTAAATAAACTAATTATCATTAATATTGATTAATTAATGAATTTCATCACAAAATATTAAAAGTTATCAAAAATAACTTCAAATATTTCCTAATATCATAATATAATTTTTTCTGAATTAAAACTATTTTTAAATAATTTATTTAATATTATAATTAAATAAATAAATACCGTTTATATTCCAAAAATATTAAATATTTTCAAAATATACTCAAAGTAGTTAAAAACTATTTTTCAGAATTTAAAATAATTTTTCAGAATTTAATATGTATTTTTAATAATTAAAAACCATTTTTTTCTATTTATTTAATTATTTTCTGTATTTTTCGAAAATAAGCGTCGCTAAAGGGGCCCTATAGCGACGAAACTGTCGCTATAGGTGTTCTTGAGCTTCAAGCCAAGCAATTTCTGACAGACGCTGGTAGTTACTTTGACCATGAATAACGTTTTGCTCCTTAGGTTTCTGGCAATGTTCTTGGTCAGATCTTGTAGAGGAAATACCAGACTACAAGATCCAACAAACATCATGGCTAAAAAACATCAGATCTGGGAGATATTGGCCATCAAAGTAGCTGTCAGAGCTGTTCTTCACGAAGAACAGTTCGAGGTGCCTACTTTGGACCTCTATAACTTGATGATCGTGCAATGTTTATGTGATCTATCAATTGCAGTGTGTAGACAACATGTAGGACTATAACTTCAAAGCTTCATAACACTAAAACATCATAGCATGAACAAGATCTGGCCGGTCAAAGTTGGACACGGACAATCTGTTCTTGAATTTCTGGGTTCGCGATTTGGCAGTTTTGGTCAACCATGTTTGACTGCTTGTAACGTTTGATCTACAATTGATCTGGCTTTGATTCTTTTTGTATCTTAAATACCACATAACAGGCTACATGTTACAAGCTTTAAACATCAAAAACACTTAACACACACGGATCTATGGGGTCTGACATTTGCTGTCAGACGAGATTTTTCAAGTTTTCCAAATGTTGAAAAACTTTAATTTTGAGCACTTTGATGTTATGGGTCCTGAATTTAACAACTTAAAACATTAATAGACTCCCTATTACACAACTTTAAACAATCAATTCCAACAATTAACATAGAATCAAAGGATTTCAAAATTTAGGATTTTTAATACCTTTTTGCTTTTATTTTTGATTTTGATCCTTTGTTGCTGATCTTAGCTTGCTGATTCTTGATCATAGTTCATCTTATCTCTCTATCTCACTTCAAATTTTCGGATTTCTAGAGAGAGGATGGCTTGGTGAAAAGGAGAATTAAAGTAGCATTTCTCTCTTTTAATCTTGAAAATAATTGATCCAAAGTTGGAATTAAGTGATTCAAGGGCTGGTAATGCTATAGTAACATACGTAACTTCTAGATGGCTGGCTTGTGTGGAATAATTGGTGGCAATAATTCACAATAATACACTAAATGGGACAAAAGGGTATTTTAGTAATTTTCACACCAATGATTTAATTCTTCCTTTAATAATGCGCAAGGGCATTTTAGACTTCTCATTTCTATCATGAAGGGCATTTTAGACATTGGCCATAACCCTTAGGGTTTATCATTTTAGGGTTTAACCCTAACGATTTTGTGATTAAAATTCTAAGATTTTCTAATTAGATTTTAAAAAATAGAAAATCTTGATTTTAAAATTATAATTAGGGATTCCTAATTATATTATAATTCCTTAATCACATTATGACTTTAACTGATTAGGATTAATATTTCCTAATTAATATTGCTAATTTAGTAATTAATTCCATAACTGTACATTAGGGTTCATGACAGAACAATTAGGGTTCAAAAATTCTAAAATTAGGGTTTGCTAATTAATCAGGCTTTACCCTAATTATTATTATAATTAATAGCACTTAAGTATTATACTTATCCGATAATTTCTCGGATTAGGGTTTTCAAATACCGAATTAGGGCATCGGATTCCCGGAACTGAAATTAGGGTTTTCATAACAGATTTCTAGGGTTTCTTATAAATCGTAATAATTTTATAACTGAACGTGGACGTTCTTAATATATACGATTAGGGTTTGACACAGATGTAATTTATCTGGTCATCCATTGACCCTTAACCACTTTTGTACACATAATACTATAATCTTGAATAATTTACCAAAAGAAATTTTGAATTCTCAAAATTCCTTCCTGAAAATATCAAATGCATACACTTATTTTCTGTCTAGGCCTATTATGTGACCTTAAATCAATCATTTAAGATTTTAATAAATTTTCTAAATTCTCGGGTCGTCACATTCATCCCTTCTTCTAAGAATTTCGTCCCCGAAATTCATCTTACACCTCACACCATACTGCTTACACCATTCACACATATCACATGCTACCCAACATACCACTCACAAGAGTATAAGTTTTCAAATTATGCTGAGGGGTCATATAGACTATTTGTCTGTCATTTTCGCGAAGGTTTTTATGGAAATTTATCCGTAAACCGTCATTACTTACGGACACAAAAGGGTAATTAGCCCGGTATATGCCCTGTACTGGCCGAGTACTGCTTTTATCTGTTTTCCCGTCACTGCCGAAGGCACAAAAATTCTACCTCAGTCTTATTGGATTCCGCACCAAAATAATTTGGTTCGGGAAATTTTCTTTCAATGAGCACTTAGAGTCTTCATAAACATTAGCCTAGCTGAATCGAATAGCATAAACTCATATCAATAATTCAATTCAATCAAATTATTTAGGTGTAGCCAAACCCCGTTGGCAAATTAAAATTTTTGAAAACATTTTTCAAAAATGACGTCATGATGCCGTACTGTATTACCAGTCCGTTTGAGGATGCTGTCATTGTATGACTTCGTCATAACACATCATACAATAGTGGAATAACGATTTTAGATCAAATTCGCACTAAGTATTCATGTATTTTCAACTCCATCACATTCTTATCATCTCTGCACCAGGTTACATGGTACAGAAGTGATAAATAAAAATATATTTTGATATTTCAAATCTTTTGCGTCTAGCCGAAATAAGTAGCATAGACTGTACTTTAAATAGTTTCAAAAATGACTACGAGTCTACATTTTTAAAAGCACATAGTGCGCATTTAGCTTGATGTCAAAATTTCGAAGTTTAGCATAGCTAGGAGTTTAGGAAAACCTAACACCTTTACTAATAATAACTTGCTTAACAATCTATCTGTTCCTATAATCCTCAATTCTTCATTCACACATAACTATACCCAGTTCGTCAAACCACACTTATGAGTTCATAAATTGCCACAATCAGATGAGCTTTAGAACTTACCCCAGTCAGACCTTTGGCATCCATTCGCTGCGGGGTTCATAACACTTCATATAATTGTGAGTCAAGAATGTCACATAAGTATGAGTTTTAAGAACTCGTACTTAATCCTTATGTCCTCTACCTATGACCTATCTATCTGTTATACACCTGAGAATGGAGTCATCCTCTTAATGTGCATATAGCAAATAGCGCGACATAAACATTTCAATGATTATCAATGCCAGAAACTAAGTGGTTGTCAAACCAAACTCGACCACTAATCAATATAGGAAGCTAAGCGGACAATTCCCGCCCATACAAAGAATTTGTCAACCTAACCACTGTATCAACCAGGAAGCTAAGTGATTCTAAAACCAAGTATAAATTCCCTGCCCATACAAGGAATCATACAACTCAGCTGCTGACATGAGTCCTCAATTGAATCCCCACCTATTACTAACTCCCTTCTCAATACAAATTTCATTCAACTCGCATTCATAATTCTTTCCTGTATTTGTACCAATTCATGGTACAACTTCCACACAGCATTTTGCTGTAAAAATTTTCAATCCTTAGATTGATTCTTTCTGGTTGTAATAACCTTATCAGATCACGGGGTGATCTCATCGTATATATTACGATTCATTGCTATTCTGTGATCGTTTTATTTTACGATCTCCTATCCCTACACTTGTAATCTTCTAGACTCTATCTATCCAATTCCTATACTTGGTACGCATCTAGTCTCTAACAGTTTCAATATGGTACGCTGAGTGGTTTTCCACAAACAACCAACAAACTAGGTGCCGAGTTGCTAGTTCGTATATACCTTCGCTCTATGAAGGAATCGTTTAGCCCAGATATCATACATCAACTATTAAAGAGTACAATTGTACCATACTTAAACCTAACTTTTTTTTTGACCCTGCGAGATTCTTCAACTAACTCTATGTGAGTTAGTACTTATCCTAATCACTACGGTTATTGGTCTCAGGTATTGCTACCTAAGCTTCATAACCAACAGCTCTGATACCAACTGTGACAGCCCCAAATCCTGGTCTTGGATCGCCGCGGATCTGGTACAATCATTCTACAACTGTTGCGAAAGATATAAACATAAATTGTTTATAAATTAAACTTTACACATTATTCCCCAAAATCGAGTAACCTTAACTAATACACAAATCATAAACTATACTATTACAAACTATACCATTACACTCTAGCTGCACATTCTATCCCAAGCTGAACTTGGCATTATCCTTTTCCTGTATCTGGCCGTATTCTCCTTATCTGCAATATTTTATCATGATATAGCAAGGGTGAGCATGAAGGTTGCCCAGTAAGTTTTAAAACAATATAAAGATATATCATGATTGAAAGAGTCTGAATAATAAGCTGGCTATCCTTCACAATATATTTGTGAATTAGCATGAACAAAACTTTGACTGAACAAGTATTGAACAAGAATAATTATGTCTGAACTGAATGGTAATGAAGGTGATCAGCCTTTCATACCTGATGAATACATGCAATATGTACAGAGTACAATTCATAAGTATATCTGACTGAAACTACTCTTAGAAGAGTTTAAGTAAAAAGAAACTTGAAAACTTGCCTGATCCGTTGATTACTGTAACGCAATATAATAAGCTTCGTCTGGGATATAATATTAATAATATAGATCTCCAATATTAGAATAATATCATCACAGTATAATACTATTATAGAATAACCTAAACACATAACACATAACCCTGTCAGTCTATACAACACATAAAACTTAGCATCAGGTCAAATTATTTCGGTCTGACTTGAAATCGACAAAATTCTATCATCCCGACGGTCTAGTCGGACAATTATCGAGTCTAAATTCAATTAAACTCTGTCTGACACTTAACAATTATCTTAAACAATCATATTATCAGTCTAAATAATTTTCATAAGCTCGAAATAATTTTCAGATAATTAATATCATTTATCTAAATTTTCCGATCATTAATACTGTATTTAATGAATTAAATACCATATAATTCCTTTATCACTAATATTTATTTATTGCTAAATATTAATGAAAATTATAATAAAATATTATAATATAATTATAATATCACAAATTATTTTTAATAACTTAAAATCATATTTATATGATTTTTAAACACTTAAATTCATTATCCAATAACTGATATTAATAATAAAATATTAATATTTTCATGCCAAAATATCAAAAGTTATATTTTATAACTTAAAATATTTTTCTAACACTTACATCATTTTTATATGATTTTAAAGCATTAATTCTATTTTTTCATAATTTATTTAATATATTTACTAAATAAACTAATTATTATTAATATTGATTAATTAATGAATTTCATCACAAAATATTAAAAGTTATCAAAACTAACTTCAAATATTTCCTA
Organism: Panax notoginseng; assembly: GCA_016801055.1. Taxonomy (NCBI): domain Eukaryota; kingdom Viridiplantae; phylum Streptophyta; class Magnoliopsida; order Apiales; family Araliaceae; genus Panax; species Panax notoginseng. The sequence goes on along the minus strand of CM029023.1, from coordinate 19,407,951 downwards.
ATATCATAATATAATTTTTCATGAATTAAAACTATTTTTAAATAATTTATTTAATATTATAATTAAATAAATAAATACCGTTTATATTCCAAAAATATTAAATATTTTCAAAATATACTCAAAATAGTTAAAAACTATTTTTCAGAATTTAAAATATTTTTTCAGAATTTAATATGTATTTTCAATAATTAAAAACCATTTTTTTCTATTTATTTAATTATTTTCTGCATTTTCTGAAAATAAGCGTCGCTAAAGGGGCCCTATAGCGACGAAACTGTCGCTATAGGTGTTCTTGAGCTTCAAGCCAAGCAATTTCTGACAGACGCTGGTAGCTACTTTGACCATGAATAATTTTTTGCTCTTTAGGTTTCTGGCAATGTTCTTGGTCAGATCTTGTAGAGGAAATACCAGACTACAAGATCCAACAAACATCATGGCTAAAAAACATCAGATCTGGGAGATATTGGCCATCAAAGTAGCTGTCAGAGCTGTTCTTCACGAAGAACAGTTCGAGGTGCCTACTTTGGACCTCTATAACTTGATGATCGTGCAATGTTTATGTGATCTATCAATTGCAGTGTGTAGACAACATGTAGGACTATAACTTCAAAGCTTCATAACACTAAAACATCATAGCATGAACAAGATCTGGCCGGTCAAAGTTGGACACGGACAATCTGTTCTTGAATTTCTGGGTTCGCGATTTGGCAGTTTTGGTCAACCATGTTTGACTGCTTGTAACGTTTGATCTACAATTGATCTGGCTTTGATTCTTTTTGTATCTTCAATACCACATAACAGGCTACATGTTACAAGCTTTAAACATCAAAAACACTTAACACACACGGATCTATGGGGTCTGACATTTGCTGTCAGACGAGATTTTTCAAGTTTTCCAAATGTTGAAAAACTTTAATTTTGAGCACTTTGATGTTATGGGTCCTGAATTTAACAACTTAAAACATTAATAGACTCCCTATTACACAACTTTAAACAATCAATTCCAACAATTAACATAGAATCAAAGGATTTCAAAATTTAGGATTTTTAATACCTTTTTGCTTTTATTTTTGATTTTGATCCTTTGTTGCTGATCTTAGCTTGCTGATTCTTGATCATAGTTCATCTTATCTCTCTATCTCACTTCAAATTTTCGGATTTCTAGAGAGAGGATGGCTTGGTGAAAAGGAGAATTAAAGTAGCATTTCTCTCTTTTAATCTTGAAAATAATTGATCCAAAGTTGGAATTAAGTGATTCAAGGGCTGGTAATGCTATAGTAACATATGTAACTTCTAGATGGCTGGCTTGTGTGGAATAATTGGTGGCAATAATTCACAATAATACACTAAATGGGACAAAAGGGTATTTTAGTAATTTTCACACCAATGATTTAATTCTTCCTTTAATAATGCGCAAGGGCATTTTAGACTTCTCATTTCTATCATGAAGGGCATTTTAGACATTGGCCATAACCCTTAAGGTTTAGGATTTAGCATTTTAGGGTTTAACCCTAACGATTTTGCGACTAAAATTCTAAGATTTTCTAATTAGATTTTAAAAAATAGAAAATCTTGATTTTAAAATTATAATTAGGGATTCCTAATTATATTATAATTCCTTAATCACATTATGACTTTAACTGATTAGGATTAATATTTCCTAATTTATATTGCTAATTTAGCAATTAATTCCATAACTGTACAATAGGGTTCATGACAGAACAATTAGGGTTCAAAAATTCTAAAATTAGGATTTGCTAATTAATCAGGCTTTACCCTAATTATTATTATAATTAATAGCACTTAAGCATTATACTTATCCGATAATTTCTCGGATTAGGGTTTTTAAATACTGAAATTAGGGTTTCGAATTCCCGGAACTGAAATTAGGGTTTCCATAACCGATTTCTAGGGTTTCTTATAAATCGTAATAATTTTATAACTGAACGTGGACGTTCTTAATATATACGATTAGGGTTTGACACAGATGTAATTTATCTGGTCATCCATTGACCCTTAACCACTTTTGTACACATAATACTATAATCCTGAATAATTTACCAAAAGAAATTTTGAATTCTCAAAATTCCTTCCTGAAAATATCAAACGCATACACTTATTTTCTGTCTAGGCCTATTATGTGACCTTAAATCAATCATTTAAGATTTTAATAAATTTTTTAAATTCTTGGGTCGTCACAGATCTGTTAAGGAATAACAGCATTATTAAACCTGGAAGAGATGTACCAGCTACAGAGTCCCAAAACTTTGTGGCTGATGAACCAAATGAAGATCCATAGTCAGTAGGAACGTCTCAAAACATACTACTGATAACCTTTCAACCACCCAATCCATAATCGTGAAAGTGCCTACGATCAAACACATGATCGTAGTGTAAGAGCTGAAGGACACCACGATTTAAGCAATGCAGATATCGAGAGCTGGCAGAAAAATCTCCCTATCAGAAAAGGTTCAATGAGATGTCATTGAAAATCACTGCCTTAGTATTCCATCTGAAAAGTGCCTCAGGGACAAACCTGACCTTTAACTAACACTAAGAGGTCGGCCCTTCCTGAGCTACCTTATCCAAGAAGGAATGCTCGATCTAGTTCATCTCAAAAGGACCAAGTCAGTTAACGATCGTAGAGTTGAGATTGAAGAAAACTTAACGATCGTAGTGCAACCTCAGCGATCGTAGAGGACAACTCAACGATCGTAGTCCTACCAAAGGGTATTCCAGTTCACAAGGGGCATGAAGAATGAGACATCTGCTAAGCCATTCAAGCTGAGGAGATAAGCTCGAATACATCAGTGATTGAGCTATGCTACATCGAAGTAAGGAGAAAAGACAAAGCCATACACTGCAGCATCTCTTAGAAGTTGATCGTCGAGTCAACAAAGGAAATCGTAGAGTCTATAGCTGCCTCATCATGCCAAAAGGTCAACGGTCAAAGCCACGTCAATTAAATGTCCACTCTTTAAATAACTGAAAAGTTATGGGGAGTTACAGCTCATTACTGGGCAACGTGCAACCAATGGACAATTGACACATCACTGAGTATGCAGAGTTAGAAGGAACTGCCATAAAGATGAGTTCAAATCTGCTGACAGTTACCAAAAGATATCAAACCTTTCTCCCTCCCATTTTCAAAACCCTAGAAAGCTTTTCAAAAGCAAAATCAGTTAACCCTCCAGAGCCTTACCAAATCTCAATTAGCCATCTCGCATAATCTCTCTATATCTAACACCCACATTCTTCAAACTACTCAAAATGGAAAACTGGCAAGTAATCACTGGTATTCAGCTTGGAACCAAATCGTTTGAGAAATCTGAAAAGAAGTTCAGGGATATTCTCGAGCTCGTAAAGAAGGCTGGATTTTCAGAATGCCTTGAGGCAAATACTTGAGTCTACTACAGCCTGGTCAAAGAATTCTACTCAAACGTCTCTATAAACTCGAAAACCCTTACTACCAAGATTAAAGGTCAGTCTCTCAAGTTAAAATTTTCTGACCTCAATAAATGCCTAGGGTTTCCTAACCAAGGGTTAAAGAACCTTGATAATGTCAACACTGAACTAGCAAAGGGTATCAAAGAAACCCTAGTTTCAAGGACATGAAGAAGAAGGAGTTTCCTGAGCAATATGAGTTCCTTGCTGAGATAGTTGGAAAATGCATACTGTGCAAGAACACTGCTCATGACACAGTGATCGACCAACAGTTGAAAATCATGTCAGCAGTAGTTCTGAAGAAACAACTCGACTTTGGAGCTATCTTGTTTGATCAGATCTCCAAGTGGGTAGAGAAGGCTGAGAAAAAGCCCCTGACCAAGGTATTTCATGGGAAGCTGCTGAGTATCATACTGAAGAAACAGCTAGGGGGAAAGATCAAGGATGATGAGGGAGAAGTCCTAAATGTGCACAAAGTAATGTCTCCACAGTTATTTGAGAACTGGAAGAAGAACCCCAAGGAGAACAAAAGGCTGACAGCTGGGAGCAGCAGTAGAGCCTCTGCAAAGAAGAGGAAGATAATAAAGATAGAGAGCTCTGAGTCTGATGACTCTACAGCAGCTGAAATCACACCAGCCAGGAAGAATTCAAAAATGGTGAAAAGAGTTGGTGATGTAAAGAAAGCCCAGGCCCCACCAAGGAGAGTCTCCTCCTTGAACAAGAATAAGGAAGAAAAGGACCAAACTGCTGAAATCACAAAGAGAAGAAGCAGCAGGTTGCTTCAAGGGCCAGTCAGCAAGAAAGCTAAGGTGGATGACAAACCAGCCTTGGCTTCTCAAATCAAAACATCTGCTGAAGAAAGGGACGTAGAGTCTACAGAAGAGAAAGAAACTGAAGATGTAGTCCAGTCCCCATAGTCAGCATCCAACAATGAGAATGAAGTTGATATAATAAAAGAAAGTGCAGAATCTGCTGATGAAGAAAAGTGCTCAAGCCCCATGGCCAATCCTCAGAGCAGTCACTCTGATAAAGAAAAGGAAATTCATGATGATCAAAGTCCATCCCCAAATGCAACTGCCCCGACAAGCCCAGAGAAAGGGTCAGAAAATGCTATTCAAGAAGAAAAAGAAGTACATGTCCCCTCAAACCAAGAAAGCTCTCA
>CM029023.1:18617472-18803245 GCA_016801055.1 Panax notoginseng | reverse complement strand
GTCGGGGTTACTGTAAGACCCCAACTTTTATAAATAAAGATGAATTTTCTATAAATATCATTTTTGAATATTATGGAGTTAATTTGATATAATGTTATAGTTGTGGGTAATATTATTAATTTTGCAAAGTACGCAAGTTGTTAATAATATTCGATTGTCGGGAATATTCCGTTTTAACAGGAATATTCGTACAACGCACAATCATTGGTGGACCCCCAAACGGAATTATTGTCGGATTGAGAAAACGACAAAAATATTTATTAAAAATAACGGCGGAATTTTACCATTGTTACTGTTGAACTACTCGGTAGTAAAAGTACAGTAATATACGTGTGTTGCATAGTAGCACACGGTATTGATTATTAATGCTTATGTGAGAAGTCACTCAGTTTGATTCTATTATTGTCAGTTAATAATATGAATTATTTAGCGATAATGACGTTTTGTTTTATTCGTATTATTAACGTAATAAAACAGAAACATCTTTTTATATAAAACAAAATACTTTATTAAAGTTATTCTATAAATAGAATATATTTTATTTTATTTAAAAGATTTTTCTTTAAATATGGACCGTCAGATTAAAGTAATCAATCTGGACCGTTCATGGATTAGTTACTATGCATTCTATTTTTCTATAAATAGCAGCTCATTCCTTCATTATTTCTTACGAATTCACTGAACTCAAGAGAGAGAAACTATAGAGAGAAACTAATAGAGAGAGAGAAGAAAGTATTTGCTACTTAACTACTTCTTACTTCAGCTCTTCTTTAAAACGGTAGGGAAATTATTTCTTTTATATTCATGAAGAGAACTTTGTTATTCATTCTTATTATTCTGTTGGAATAACCAGTATACGCGTCTACCCTATACTGTATTTTTGGTGAACATCTTCTATTATTCTGTTGGAACATCCTGTCTGTGTTGTACTAACCGGACCTGTTCCGTTTTTATTATCTATATTCTGTTGGAACATCCTGTCTGTGTGTTTTACACCGGACCTGGTTCCGTCTTGTTATTATTCTGTTGGAACATCCTGTCTGTGTGTTTTACACCGGACCTGGTTCCGTTTGTTATTATTCTGTTGGAACATCCTGTCTGTGTGTTTTACACCGGACCTGGTTCCATTATTTATTATTCTGTCGGAATATCCTGTCTGTGCGTTTACGCCGGACCTGGTTCCATTATTTATTATTCTGTTGGAATAACCTGTCTGTGCGGTCTATCGCATGCATGGTGATTTCTTTTGTTATTCCATTCTTTATTGTACTCAGTTGGTTAAGTTTTGACTTCTATACTCCATGAAATTTGTGGAATATCCTTGATAATTGCGTTTCATCCAGTATCTTTTCATGAAAATATTCTTCTAAGCATTCTTGAATTTTACTCCACAATGCAGTATCATGTTGACAATTTGCGTTGTTAATTCCTGGATAAATTAATTCTTGAACTTGTTTTATTGAATTCTTATATCATTGTCATCATCCTCATGTTTATAAAATGTTGAAAGTCATCTGTGCCTGTAGTGCATAGATGGACTTGGTATGATTATGACCAGGGATTATTCGGTATAATCATGACCGTAATGTTACAAATGATGTGGTAAAAGTCCTCATTGGCCCGTAGTGCATTGATGGACAGTTGTTGGCATGATCATGACCATTAATGAATACACGAATATCCTTGGCCGTAGTGCAGGGGTGATTCGATGATGTGGATTATTTTATTAAGCTGAGTCTCAGCGATCGCAGTGTTGAAAAACCTTTTAAATCATAAAAGATAGTAGAGTTTATTTTCTACTTGACTCTTTAATGGATTGCTTGTTCCGCTGCAGTTAAACTTGATGTCTATTATATTTTATCAGTTTAACATTGTTGAAGGCTAATGATAATTTATTCTGCATTATCTTAGTCATAATATTTCTTACTGGGCTAGTTGAGCTCACCCTTTCTTTCACTGTTCTCTTCAGGAAATGAGAACGTAGCTGGGACAAGTCGGGGTAACGGAGTGATGGTCCGAATGATAGTATTAGTTAGTAGTCCTCACTATTCTATGTAATGGTGTGTTAATAAATGTAATGAGGACTCCTTTTGAGTATGAATACTCTCTAGAAGATAATATTTGTATTCAAACTCACAGTTTATGTTTTGTCGTATTGTACACGACAGTTGTATTAGTAAGTTGTATTTGTATTCTGTACTATGTATCTGACGACCCAAGATGGGTGATGTATACCTAATTTTGGGGGCGTCACAGTTGGTATCAGAGCTTAGGGATATGATCCCTGGCTAAGATGTGAGAATAGAACTAGGAGGGGAGAGACGGGAATTCCTTCGCTAGTATGACCTACCTAAGTTTATTTGCATGGTATTTAATTGGTCGGTCATAATATAAGGATAATATATGACATATCAATTAATTTTTATTTTGTGGCAGTATCTGAAAATGGCATCTGAGAATGTGAGAATAGCAATGGAGCACAGACGACTGTTGATTCACCACATATCAATAATCAGGATAATGTGCATCAGGAAGGTGTCAATCCTCATGCAAACAACAACACTGACCAAATGATGAATGATCAAATGTTCAGAGGCTTTATGCAATTCATGCAACAACAGGTGAAAGCGGCTCCTGTCCACAACGTAGGTGGAAATACTGGAAACTCTCAGGCGGTCACCGCTAAACAGTTTAAGGAGCTGGGACCACCGGAGTTTAAGGGAGAACCCAAACCACTTGTAGCTGAAACATGGATAAAGCAGATCACCAAGATATTTGATGTCTTGGGTTGCTCCGAGGAGCAAAAGGTTCCTTTGCCGCCTTTATGTTGCGAGGAGAGGCAGATTACTGGTGGGAATCGATAAAGCGTACTCAACCTGCCGCACTGAAGATGTCTTGGGAGAAGTTCCAAGATCTGTTTAACGACAAATACTTTCCCGAGAGTATTCGTCACATGAAGGAGGTGGAGTTCATCAAATTGGAGCAGAATAATATGACCGTGTCGCAGTACGAGGCAAAATTTGCGGAGTTATCCCGGTTTGCGTCCCACTGGTGGATAATGAAGAAAGAATGACGCGGATGTTTTTAAGAGGTTTGAAGCCGGAGATACGTCAACATCTTGTTTCTCATAAACTGTGTTTGTATTCAGATGTTGTAAATAGGGCTCAGTTGGTGGAGCGCGATAACGAGATAACGCAACCAAAAGAGAGCAGCCGGCAAAATGATAATACCAGTGAGAGCAGTCATCGAAGCGGTGACAACAAGCGTGGAGGGAATCAACAGGCCAGAAATGGTAACCACTTCGGTGGTAATCAGGGCCAAAACAATAAGAATGGACATTTCAAGAAGAGGAGATTCAACAATGATGGAAAGACGTCAGCACCAGCACCTGTCGTTAAGGAAGGAGAACGACCACCTATCATATGTTTCAAATGCGGAGGGGAGGGGCACATCAGTCCAAACTGCGCGATGCCGTCCAAAGCATGTTATAATTGTGGAAGAGAAGGTCATTTAGCCCGATTTTGTCGTTTACCGAAGACAAATTCAGCTAGGATGGAGGCACCAAAGGCCGTCCCAGAAAAGTCAAAACCGTTGTGCAAGGGAGAGCGTTTGTTGTGACCTCCCAGAAAGCAAGGAACCCGAATGAGGTCATCACGGGTAAGCTTATCATAAACTCTAACGAAGTCTATACTTTATTTGATACCGGTTCAACCCATTCTTTTATTTCTCCTACTTGCGCTCATCGATTAAATTTGATTCCGGAGAAATTAGACTTTGACTTAGCAGTTGAAACTCCATTGGGAGAAACCTTCATTACATCCACGGTTTATAAGTCTTGTTTGGTTCAAGTTGGTACCCACACATTACCTGTCGATCTTATTTCATTAAAAATACTTGCATTTGACGTGATTCTAGGGATTGATTGGTTAACTACTCATCATGCAAAAATTGATTGTTTTCGTAAGGTTGTTAGCTTTCATATTCCTAATCGACCTATTATGCGAATTCAAGCAACCAAACCATTAAAATCAATCGCTGTCATCTCAAGCCATAAAGCTATTCGTTTATTGAAAAACGGATGTCAAGCTTTCTTAGCTCATGTCACAGATCTAAACAAAAATACGTCAGCTTTGAATGATATTTCTGTTGTTAATAAATTTCCTGACGTATTTCCCGAAGAACTTCCTGGCCTACCCCCAGAGCGTGAAATTGAATTTTGTATCGACCTTGAACCCGGTACAAAACCCATTTCCAAAGCCCCATATCGAATGGCTCCTATTGAACTTCAGGAGTTAAAGACCCAACTGCAGGAATTGTTAGACATTGGTTTTATTCGTCCTAGTACTTCTCCTTGGGGTGCTCCTGTTCTGTTCGTGAAGAAGAAAGATGGAAGTATGCGACTTTGTATTGATTATCGGGAGTTGAATCATGTCACCATCAAAAACAGGTACCCATTGCCACGTATTGATGACCTGTTTGACCAGTTGCAAGGAGCACAATTCTTTTCAAAGATCGATCTTCGTTCTGGATATCATCAGCTGAAGGTTAGAACTGAGGATATTCCAAAGACGGCTTTTAGAACTCGGTACGGGCATTATGAATTCCTAGTCATGTCCTTTGGATTGACTAATGCTCCTGCTGCCTTCATGGATATGATGAACCGGGTATTCAAGGAATATTTGGATCACTTTGTGGTCGTCTTTATTGATGACATCCTTATTTATTCCAAAAGCCGTGAAGATCATGAGCAACACTTGAGGCTGGTACTCCAAAAGCTTCGTGAATACAAGCTTTATGCCAAGTTGAAGAAATGCGAGTTCTGGCTGGAGGAGGTAGCATTCCTTGGGCACGTAGTATCAAGTCGTGGAATATCGGTTGACCCGGCAAAGATTGAAGCTATTCAAAGCTGGGAGCAACCTAAATCAGTGACCGAGTACGTAGCTTTCTTGGTTTAGCTGGTTATTATCGGAGATTCGTGGAAGGATTTTCTCGAATCGCTACTCCATTAACTCAGCTGACTCGGAAAGATACAAAGTTTGGTTGGAGCGAAGAATGTGAGCAGAGTTTTCAAGAACTCAAGAGGAGACTCATTTCAGCACCTGTTCTAACAATACCATCTGGCTCGGAGGGATTTGTCATCTACAGTGATGCTTCGAGCAAAGGGTTGGGATGCGTTCTCATGCAACATGGAAAAGTCATAGCCTATGCATCAAGACAACTCAAGGAATATGAGAGGAATTATCCTACTCATGATCTAGAGTTGGCAGCTGTTGTCTTTGCACTTAAAATTTGGAGGCATTACTTGTATGGGGAGAAAGTGGAGATCTTTACGGATCATAAAAGCCTCAAATATTTCTTCACTCAAAAGGAACTCAACATGCGACAACGACGTTGGCTTGAACTGTTGAAAGATTATGATCATACCATTCAATACCATCCTGGAAAAGCGAACGTGGTAGCTGACGCATTGAGTAGAAGATCATATGCGGGTACAAGTGCAATATTAACAACGCAAAGGCCCATTTTGTGTGACTTGCAAAGGATGGAGATAGAGTTGAAGACTCCAGGGACCCATGTGATGATGGCGAATATACGAGTAGAACCGACTTTAATCGATAAAGTTAAAGCTGCTCAAGCTACAGACCTGGAGCTGATGCGTATGAAGAAGAAAGTGCAAGAAGGTGCTATGCCGGAAGCAAGAATCGATGAAGAAGGAATACTTCGAGTCAACTCCAGACTTTGTGTTCCTAACAACCCTGATTTAAAGTATGAAATCATGATGGAGGCGCACAACACACCGTTTGCAATCCATCCTGGAAGTACCAAAATGTATCATGATCTTCGTCATACATTTTGGTGGAGCAATATGAAGAGAGAGATAGCGTTGTTTATCTCAAGGTGTCTAACTTGTCAACGAGTCAAAGCGGAGCATCAAGTACCAAAAGGTCCATTGCAACCACTTGAAATTCCAGAATGGAAGTGGGAGCACATTACCATGGATTTCGTTACCGGTCTTCCTAGGGTTTCTCAAGGTATTGATGCGATTTGGGTCATTGTTGATAGATTGACCAAGTCTGCTCATTTCTTACCGATACGAGAAACTTATACACTTGAACGTCTTGCTCGTATGTACATAAACGAGATTGTAAGACTGCATGGTATGCCAGTATCCATAGTTTCTGATCGAGACCCAAGATTCACTTCACGATTTTGGGTTAGTTTACAAAAAGCTATGGGCACGGAGTTACGATTTAGTTCAGCATATCATCCTCAGACGGACGGACAATCAGAGAGGACTATTCAAACTCTTGAAGATCTATTAAGACTCTGTGTCTTTGACTTCAAGGGAAGTTGGGACAAGTTCTTACCATTGGTGGAGTTTTCCTACAACAACAGTTATCAAGCAAGTATTGGCATGGCTCCATTCGAAGCATTGTATGGAAGAAAATGTCGTTCTCCAGTATGCTGGGATGAGGTGGGCGAAGCAACGTTGTTGGGACCGGAGTTGGTACGTATGACTACAGAAAAGATTCAAACGATCCGACAACGTATAAAAACCTCACAAGATCGACAAAAGAGTTATGCTGATCTTCATCGAAAGGACGTGGAATTTGATGTAGGAGATCATGTGTTCTTACGTGTTGCTCCATGGAAAGGAGTTACGAGATTTGGAAAGAGAGGAAAGCTAAATCCTCGATTCATCGGTCCATTTTTAATCCTCGATCGAGTAGGAACTGTGGCTTATAGACTCGCTTTACCGCCAAGTATGTCTCGTGTTCATAACGTTTTTCACATATCCATGTTACGCAAATATGTGGAAGACCCGAACCACATTATTGAGTTAGAACCGGACGAAATAGCGGAGGATTTGACGTATGAAGAAGTTCCTGTTCAAATCTTGGATAAGAAGGAACATATTCTACGCTCCAAGGTTATACCTCAAGTCAAAGTTTTGTGGAGAAACCACGATGTTGAGGAAATGACTTGGGAGTTAGAATCAGAAATGAAATCAAGGTATCCTTACCTCTTCGACATACCAGGTACGTACCCTAATTTCGAGGGCGAAATTTCATAAGAAGGGGAGGTTGTAAGACCCCAACTTTTATAAATAAAGATGAATTTTTTATAAATATCATTTTTGAATATTATGGAGTTAATTTGATATAATGTTATAGTTGTGGGTAATATTTATAAATTTTGCAAAGTACGCAAGTTGTTATATAATATTCGATTGGTCGGGGAATATTCGTTTTAACAGGGAATATTCGTACAACGACACAATCATTGGTGGACCCCACAACGGAATTATTGTCGGATTGAGAAAACGACAAAAATATTTTATTAAAAATAACGGCGGAAATTTTACCATTGTTACTGTTGAACTACTCGGTAGTAAAAGTACAGTAATACGTGTGGTTGCATAGTAGCACACGGTATTGATTATTAATGCTTATGTGAGAAGTCACTCAGTTTGATTCTATTATTGTCAGTTAATAATATGAATTATTTAGCGATAATGACGTTTTGTTTTATTCGTATTATTAACGTAATAAAACAGAAACATCTTTTTATATAAAACAAAATACTTTATTAAAGTTATTCTATAAATAGAATATATTTTATTTTATTTAAAAGATTTTTCTTTAAATATGGACCGTCAGATTAAAGTAATCAATCTGGACCGTTCATGGATTAGTTACTATGCATTCTATTTTTCTATAAATAGCAGCTCATTCCTTCATTATTTCTTACGAATTCACTGAACTCTAGAGAGAGAAACTATAGAGAGAAACTATAGAGAGAGAGAAGAAGAGTATTCTGCTACTTAACTACTTCCTTACTTCAGCTCTTCTTTAAAACGGTAGGGAATATTATTTCTTTTATATTCATGAAGAGAACTTCTGTTATTCCATTCTTATTATTCTGTTGGAATAACCAGTATACGCGGTCTACCCTATACTTGGTGACATTCTTCTATTATTCTGTTGGAACATCCTGTCTGTGTGTTTTACACCGGACCTGGTTCCGTTTTTATTATTATTCTGTTGGAACATCCTGTCTGTGTGTTTTACACCGGACCTGGTTCCGTCTTGTTATTATTCTGTTGGAACATCCTGTCTGTGTGTTTTACACCGGACCTGGTTCCGTCTTGTTATTATTCTGTTGGAACATCCTGTCTGTGTGTTTTACACCGGACCTGGTTCCATTATTTATTATTCTGTCGGAATATCCTGTCTGTGCGTTTACGCCGGACCTGGTTCCATTATTTATTATTCTATTGGAATAACCTGTCTGTGCGGTCTATCGCATGCATGGTGATTTCTTTTGTTATTCCATTCTTTATTGTACTCAGTTGGTTAAGTTTTGACTTCTATACTCCATGAAATTTGTGGAATATCCTTGATAGTTGCGTTTCATCCAGTATCTTTTCAAGAAAATATTCTTCTAAGCATTCTTGAATTTTACTCCACAATGCAGTATCATGTTGACAATTTGGACGTTGTTAATTCCTGGATAAATTAATTCTTGAACTTGTTTTATTGAATTCTTATATCATTGTCATCATCCTCATGTTTATAAAATGTTGAAAGTCATCTGTGGCCTGTAGTGCATAGATGGACTTGGTATGATTATGACCAGGGATTATTCGGTATAATCATGACCGTAATGTTACAAATGATGTGGTAAAAGTCCTCATTGGCCCGTAGTGCATTGATGGACAGTTGTTGGCATGATCATGACCATTAATGAATATACGAATATCCTTGGCCGTAGTGCAGGGGTGATTCGATGATGTGGATTATTTTATTAAGCTGAGTCTCAGCGATCGCAGTGTTGAAAAACCTTTTAAATCATAAAAGATAGTAGAGTTTATTTTCTACTTGACTCTTTTAATGGATTGCTTGTTCCGCTGCAGTTAAACTTGATGTCTATTATATTTTATCAGTTTAACATTGTTGAAGGCTAATGATAATTTATTCTGCATTATCTTAGTCATAATATTTCTTACTGGGCTAGTTGAGCTCACCCTTTCTTTCACTGTTCTCTTCAGGAAATGAGAACGTAGCTGGGACAAGTCGGGGTACGGAGTGATGGTCCGAATGATAGTATTAGTTAGTAGTCCTCACTATTCTATGTAATGGTGTGTTAATAAATGTAATGAGGACTCTTTTTGAGTATGAATACTCTCTAGAAGATAATATTTGTATTCAAACTCACAGTTTATGTTTTGTCGTATTGTACCCGACAGTTGTATTATTAAGTTGTATTTGTATTCTGTACTATGTATCTGACGACCCAAGATGGGTGATGTATACCTAATTTTGGGGGCGTCACAGTTACTATTCATGAGTTACTATTCACGAGTTACTATTCACCGAAAAATAAAATTTTCTTCTTTTCGTCCAAAATATCTATTCTGGGTACTAGCTTTGATTGTATCCATGTTTTGATCATTCTTGAATTCTACTTCACTATGAATAATTATAAAGTATTTTTGGACATGGATAAATCGAAATACGAATCCTTAATATTTGTTATTTTGTTTCACTGGATTCATTTTCTTTAAGATATTTTTCATCATCCTCAGTCCTAAATGATGATATTACTGAATATCTTTGGCCCGTAGTGCAAAGATGAATGATTAACTGATGAATATCTTTGTCCCGTAGTGCAAAGATGAACAGGTGTTGAGATGAACATGACCGACTGGTGATACAAATGAATATCTTTGGCCTGTAGTGCAAAGATGAATATTTGATTAAAGATGGTTATTGATTGTTGTTACAGGGATAAAATATTGATGATGGACTTTTAAATCTTAGAAGATAGTAGAACTCATTCTCTACTTGACTCTTCTAATGGTTTGCTGTTTCCGCTGCAGTTATTGATTTAAAACTTGTTGTCTATTGTATTCTATTAGATTTTTCCCTGTTGAAGACTAACGATAATTTGTTCTGTATTATCTTAGTCATAATGTTCTTTACTGGGCTAGTTGAGCTCACCCTTTTCCTTTTTGTTCCATTTTTCTCAGGAGGCGAGAATGTAGCGAGTACTAGTTGGGGTATGGAATGATGGTTCTAGAAGTTACTTTAGTAGTCCTCACCATTTTTGTGAAATAATGTATCAATAATTGTAATGAGGACTTATTTGAGTGTGGATATTGTCTAAATGACAATATTTATATTTAAACTCACAGTTCTTGTGTTGTAATAATAAAGATGTAGTTGTTTCTGTACCATGTATTTTGGCGACTCAGAATGGGTGTTGTATACCTATTTTGGGGGCGTCACAGTAGCTACACAAGATCGGCAGAAGAAATACACAGATTTGCATCGTCAAGACCGCGACTTTGAAGTCAGAAGTTATGTGTACTTGAAAGTATCTCCCTGGAAGGGAAAAATACAATTCGACAAGAAGGGAAAATTGAGTCTGAGGTTCATAGGACCATTCGAGATATTGAAGCGAGTGGGTGAAGTGGCATACAAAGTTACATTACAACCTGAGTTGGAGCACATCCACAACATGTTTCACATCTCCATGTTGTGTCTGTACAAGTCCGACTACAAACACGTGATTTTCTACGAGCCCGTTCAAGTGGAGAATAATCTGGCGTATGAAGAAATTCATGTCCAGATATTAGATAGGAAAAAGTATACATTAAGAAATAAAGTTATATCTTCTGTAAAATTACTTTGGCGAAACCACGATGCCGATGAGGCCATATGGGAATTAGAGGATAAGATGAGGAGGGACTATCCCCATTTATTTGTGTAACTTGGTACCAATTCCGAGGACGGAATTTTTATAAGGGGGAGGATGTAATACTAGAGAATTTCTGAATATTATTAATGAATAAATTAATGAAAGTCGAATATTTATTTGAATATAAATAAATATTGTTGTAGCATGAGTTATAGAAACTCGATTCAATTGAGTAAGTATTGAGATCGATATGACAGCAAGGCATTGTGATGAGACTGGTGAAGATCTTAATGTAAAGCCTATGAGAATAGATTAGACATAATAAAGGACTGAGAAAAATCACTAAGTGAATTAAGAAAGAAACGATTTAATAAGAGAAAGATTAATTATGTGTAATTGTATAATTCCATGCATGGAATGAATAGGATCTTTAACTAGTAGTATTATGAATTTGGGATTTAATTCATGTTATGTGAAACTAGTATGATGATAGAAGTCGGAACTGGCATGAAGCTAAACAAGTTTGACACTGCCAAGGACCGGCGCAGCTGCGCCCTTCCTGCAGTACAAACTGGCGTAACTGTGCCAGTGGCTAAATTGGGAGAAGTTAGTTATTATAGTGGTTATTTAATGGGACATTATTTTAATGTGTGAAATTATTAAAATCATATGATAGGAGTACATTTAATGGTATGAAGTACCAAATAACACAATAAAATCATGTGTGACATTTTAATACAGAAATAATTGATGAACTGTGCATCTCATAAATTTCGGAAAGGAATTGAATGTTTGAAAAATAAACATTTAACATTGAATATTTGCTATAATGTTGATATGTGAGTACTAATAATATCTATGGAGAATAATCGGTTAATAATACCTAACTGTCTTATTTATCTGCATTACATATTAAATTATGTGAACCCAATGTACATGGATTATATGATATGGGTGCATATATAATCCTTAACTTTTCATTATGTAGTAACATTTGTACATTAGAATCATATGAGGGAACAAAAAGGGAATTAAATTAACCACAATTGAACCAAATGTTGAGAATTTAAAAGCCTTGTTCCATTTCAGTTACCAAACAGTAACCTATACCTACCTTACATAAAATGCAAAGTTAAGCACAGTGGCTACAACCTACGTGATAATGGCTACACAAATGGCTAAGGAGTGGTGGTTGATCTACTCCTTAATATCCATTGTCTTCTTCTTCTCCACCATGGATTCCAACCTTAGTGTAAACCCATTAACCAGTCAACCATTATTCTGTAAAAAGGCTGCTTCATTTCCATTTCCCGTTCCTGAGAATTATTTGTTAAATTCCAAGATTTAGAGTGTAAGTTACTTGTTGTTTAAGGAGGAGTCTAGGATTTACAGAAGGAAGGAACTAAGTTAACTAAACTTCATAGAAGGTAAAATTCTTGTTTTTAATTCTTAATTCTAAACTTGGTAAATCATAGAAATTCTACTCAATTCTTGTAAACTTGAATTGGAAATTGCTACCAAAGTGTTTATAAAGTTTATATGTATGTATGGAACTTCAGAGAATAGGTTTAAGCATGTTTAGAATGAAAAAATGAAAGTTGGGTTTGATACTCTACAGAACAGAGCTCTTTCCTAGTTCTGTCCAGGAAGGGCGCAACTGCGCCTAGTTTGTACTAGGGTACAACGCAGCTGCGCCAGTCCCCAAAACCAGATTATGGCTTCTATTGTGCTGTGATGTTTCTAGCATGCTAGTTTGGCTTAGATATACATGAAAACAGACCTAATTTGTGACTTAAGTCCCTTTATATATCATGAGAACTTTAAATTGCTTTAATATGTGTTCTTAAAGAGGACTTAGAGGTTTAAAAGAAAAACCTTGATGAAAGTAGTAATGTTTCAATTCTGACTTTGTGGACTTGTAGATATACTCTAAGGATGCATGAGTTATGATTCTAAGAAGTCTTGGTATCACTAGAATGTATGGTTTAATTGTTTAAAATGATGTATAAAGATGGATTCAGACTTTTTGTAAACTAGTACTATAGACATGGTCATGGTCAGTTGCTGCACATCTAAGATTTCATACTAATACCCTAATCATGATCAATATGTGTATCTATCTAGTATGACATGACATAAGATCGTTTAAACGTGAATTAAACAAGTTTCCAAAGAATGAACAAGACTAAATATGTGCATATGATGAAAATCTTTATGAGCATGCATACTAACTAATTTCATAACTATCTCTTATGTGTATATGGTGAGCATAGTAGTCCTTGCGATTCATGACCTCAATTGGCCTTGACTTATTAGAAATCCCAAACTAAGACCATGATGTGTAAAAATGAACTTAGAATGGCCATACATGTATGTAAAGTCCTCTAACATGTATGCATGATAAGTGTTAATGTCTTAGTATGTAAAAGAATGGGATAGAACCAGGAACTACAAAGCTCAACTCTGGTCAGGCCAGGGGACAGCGTAGCTGCACCATCCTTAAGCCTAACCAGGGCGCAACTGCGCCACCCTGCAGTGTAGTCTGTCTATTCTATTTATGATCTGAGAATTGATGCATGCTTGTATTATTGTCTTAATCTGTAATACATGTCTAAATACAGTATTCAAATTATCAATAAGCATGCTAACGACAGAATCATATATTTGATAAGTGTTTATAAACTTTCAAACGTTAAGTCAAAAGATGATTACGAACTATGTTATTTGATTTCATAGTGTCTTATAAACTGATTTTGTGTTATGTGTATGTAAGGTACGTGATGACATACATATGGAATTATAAGACTAAGTTTGACTCTTATGTATGAGTTAAACTTACATATCAAGTATGAGTATTGAATATACGTAACTAATGAATATCCTATACGTGTAACTATATTATAATAGGATTCGAAAAGTGTTGATAAGCTATGCTTTAGTAAACTACGCTTGAGGCAAGTTTCTAACTTACACAACTTTGAATATTGTGCAAGTATCTAAACCTTATATCTTTGATGCAAGTTTCTAGCCCTATTCTTTATGGAGCATTATTTAAGCTTGTGCTATTATTAGTCGTACAAATAAACCATTGAAAGTAAGATTCATATCTTATGACTTAATGCTTTGTAACTTAAAGATAAATTTGTTTACATTTTTTGAACTTTGATTTCATTTGTTGAACTTATAATTATTCGTATATACTTTGAAAGAAAGCGGTCTAGGCCATTTGATTCGGCTAGACCTAAATCATGAATTTGAAAGCTATCTAAACCAATCGAATTGGTGCGGACTCTTATAATTGACTTAGATGGACAACCCTCTTTAAAGGGGAAACTATATAATTGTCGGGAGACCGACGTGCGCACATGAGTATGATTAAATGTTATGCATAACATGGGGTACTTTAGGCTTATCACCTGTTGTACTTATTTTTAATGGATTATCAGCATATTACTATTAATTATAGTAGAAGTTCATAGTCCTTAGTGACTGCTCAGTATTCATTATTTGAAATTTTAAAATGATTAAGCATTGAATCTTGTTGATATCTTTTAGTCTATACCGACCTTTATTGAGAATTGTTGATAATTCCTGAACTATTATTCACTGTCATACCCTTGAGATTCGAACTCTATAAATGTTCACCCTTATTGTAATATTACTTGCTGGGCAAATTTGTTGATCATCCTTGCTTTCCTTAAAACTTTTAGTTAAAGCAGAACGTGATGAACCCTCGGGCAAGGACAAGGGTAAAGAGAAGGCTTCAGAATAGCTTTATTTCCTAGTGTTAGGAATTTACTATTATTATGTTGTATGAAGACTTAGTTACTATGATGTAATAAGTTATGTTTAAATTAATTTGTAATGTTGTAGTAGCGTTTGTGAGACCTTGGGACAAGAATAATTATGTTATGACAATATAAATTATTCTATTTTCCGTTGTGTGAGATTTATTATTATTATTAAAATTAGCACGTAATGAACCAAATTCGAGATATGAGTGTCTAAATTTGGGGGCGTCACAACAACCCTAAGATAAAAAAGAAGTTGATTAAGTTCAAGTAGTACATGGCATTTTGCAGCATTAGGGAGTTTAAAGATGACATAAGAGACTACTCTATTGCTAATGGGAGGAAGTTGTGGTATCCCGTTAATGACTCCATAACATTGCAAGTGAAATCTATTTTGGACATTCATAATTGTTGCAGGAACTTCAAAAACAAGCTGGCTACAGTTAAGTACTTGGCAGAGTACTATGGCAATAAGATTAAGAGGAATCCCAGCTGGAAACTAAGGGAAATGCAAGAAGAAATAAAACTTAAACTAAAGTTGGATGTAACAGAGGTTAAGTGTATGAGGGTTAGACAGTTGGCATTGCAAGGGATTCAATAGGTGATGAAGGACCATTATGCAAAGGTGTGGGACTTTGGTGGTGAGATAGTAAAGAGTAACAAAAGCAATACAATTAATATCAAGACAACTCGATTGAATCCAGAAGATGTGCCTAGATTTAAAAGGTTTTATGTGTGTTATGATGCATTGAAAAAGGCTTGGAAAGAAGGATGTAGACCTGATCTTGGATTGGATGGTTGCTTTCTGAAAACAGTTTGTAGTGGTCACCTTTTGTCTGCAGTTAGTAGGGATGGAAACAATCAAATGTTTCTAATAGCTATGGGGGTGGTGGGTAAAAATTTGGATAGCTAGAATTGGTTCCTTCAATTATTGGTGACTGACTTGGATTTGGGGGGTGGGTATGGGATCACTCTCATATCTGATCAACAAAAGGTGAATGTTAACATTTTTTAATTACATTCATTTTTTGTTTTAACAAGTTGGAATTTTTTAACAATCTCGTATGATGACTGTTGCAGGGACTAAAAGCAGCTATTCAGGACCTTTTTCCTCATGTAGAGCATAAAAACTGTGCAAGGCACATCTATGCAAATTAGAGGAAAAAATATCCCTCACAAGCACTAAAACAAGCATTCTGGGAGGCATCCATGGCTACACACCCTATAGCTTTTAAAAGGACAATGACAGAGGTAAAAATATTGTCTGCTCCTGAACATTACAAGCTAGCTGAGCAAGATCCAAAGGTATGGTCCAAAGCATTTTTTGAGACTCATTCAAAAAATGACAATGTAGAGAACAACATGAATGAGTGCATTAATGCATGGATAATTAAGGCATGATATATGCCATTTATTCCAATGATAGCTGAAATTCATGACCAACTTATGATGAGGTTGCATCAAAAGAGAGATACAATGCTAAAGACCGAGGAGTTAATATGGCCAAGGATTAAAAAGAAATTAGATGCTAACATTTTATAATCTGCACACTGTTATGCTCTATGGGATGGACAATCCAAGTTCTAAGTGAAGGAGAAAGGAAAAGGAGGGTACACTGTCAACCTAGAGGAGAGAAGTTGTGCATGCATGATGTGAGATTTAACAAGAATCTCTTGTGCTTATGCAGTTAGAGCCATTCATTCTATATATGGAAACCCTATAGAATATGTTGCTAAGTGGTACACTAGGGATACATATATTAAGACTTATCTCACACACTAGAAGTTCTAAATGGGGAAGACTTTTGAGATTTTACTAAGTGTGATATAATGCTACCACCACCAATGAAGAAAAAGTTGAAGGGAATACCACAAAGATTGATAAGGAAGGAGCACTGAGAAGATGAGACTACTAGCAGTAATGTGGCTAGGGTGTCAAGGAAAGGGAGGAAGATGCATTGTAGCTTGTGCAAGGAAGATGGTCACAATCGAGTTAAATGTCTAAAGCACCCAACTCTGCCTGGGCACAAAAAGGAGAAGGAGGTAATTCACATTATATATATACCTATTATATGTTTCTCTGTTTCTAAATATATGCTTGCCACAATCAAATTTGATATACCTATTATATGTTATTTTTGTAAGTAACATTTCATTCATTCAAAAAGCAATGTAAGTTTTTAAAAATGGGTCCATTAATGTCAGAATTTGATATAGCTATTAACTTTATTTTTGACATGTTGCTTTATATAGGCTATTGACATTATAAAGGGAAAAGAGATGGTGGTTGGCACTGCTAAGGAAAAGGAGAAGATGGTTGACTCAGGAAAAGAAAAGGAAAAAATATTTGTAAGTACAATTTCATTCATTCAAAAAGTTGTATTAATTTCACTTAGGGTAACTAATAATGAGTTATATTGTAGATGCCAACTCCTAGACTTGTAAGAAAGAAGCAGTTTTCACAAACAACAGTACAAGGATGCACTCCACCTGCTTCTACACCACCAACCCAGATAAATACAAGGAAAAGGCAAGTAAATCAACAAACTTCATAGAATTCAACTAGTAGACCATTCAAGGCTCCAAGGAAGAAGGGTGGAACCCCTGCTAAATAGTTACATTTAATTTATTTTATAGCCCACTAGTAGTTCATGGCATGGTAGTTTAATAGGTATTTGGTATAGCTCTATTTTGGTATATATATCTTAACTTTTGTAATCTTTTGGTATAGTTTTTTATTTGGTGTACCTTGACTGCTAGAATATTGGGAATACTTTTAGGGGATAAATTTGTATACTTTTGATATAATTATGGTGTAAGACCCCAACTTTTATAAATAAAGATAATTTTTTTATAAATATCATTTTTGAATATTATGGAGTGAAATTGATATAATGTTATAGTTGTGAGTAATATTTATAAATTTTACAAAATACGCAAGTTGCTATATAATATTCGATTGGTCGGAAAATATTCGTTTTAACAGGAAATATTCGTATGACGACACAATCATTCGTGGACCCCACAACGGAATTATTATCGAATTGAGAAAACGACAAAAATACTTTATGAAAATAACGGCGGAAGTTTTACCATTAATACTGTTGAACTACTCGGTAGTAAAAGTACAGTAATATGCATGGTTGCATAGTATCACACGGTATTGATTATTGATGCTTACGTGATAAGTCACTCAGTTTTATTTTATTGGTATTATTAATGTAATAAAACAGAAAAGCTTTTTATATAAAACAGAATACTTTTATAAAGTTATTCGTTTTATTAGGCTAATAGTAAAATCTTTTTATATAAAACAGAATACTTTTATAAAGTTATCTGTTTTATTAGACAATAATTAGAATATATTATATATTATTATGCATAGTATTTGTATAGTGCCTGCATAGTATTTTTATAGTAAAATCTTTTATAAAGTTATTCGTTTTATTAGATTATAAATAGAATATATTATATTTTATTTAAAAGATTTTGCTTTAAATATAGACCGTCAGATTAAAGTAAATTAATCTAGACCGTTCATGAGTTAGTTACTATTGTAAGACCCCAACTTATTAATGAATAAAATCAAATTTTCTCTAAATATTATTGTGAATAATAAGGGGTTAATTTGATATAATACTTTGGTTATGGGTGAAATATGCAAATTTTGTAAAATAAGCAAGTGGTTATAAAATATTTATTTTTAGTCGGTGAATATTCGGTTGGTCGTGGAATATTCTTGTTGTCGGGGAATATTCGTACGACGACGCAGCCTTGTGTGGGCCCCATAACGGAAAGCGATTGGATGAAGAAAACGACAAGTATAAGTTGTTTATAAATAACGGCGTAGTTGTTACCGTTAATACTGTTGGAATACCCGGTGGTTAAAATACAGTAGCACACGGTATTGCACCAATTATTGATTCTTACGTAAGAAGGCACTACTCAATAATTGTTACAGTAGTTATTATTCAATATTTTATTTTATTGATTCAATAATTGCTGCGTTGATATTTTATATTATTGTTGTTTCAATAATTGTTGCTGCACAGTATTTTCATTTATCAGATCAATAATTCATATTATTTGAATAATATTATTAGATAACATTATTGGCAATGTCTAGAAAGTTCTGTCTAAGGAGAGGTTTGGTCATCTAATTGCGCGCCAGTAAGGAGAAATCCTTATTGGAAAGCCCCCTCTTTCCTGGGAACGGCCTGGTTGTCATAAATGTGATTCTGTAATATTATTTGTGAATAATTAATTATTGATTCATATGATAAGGAAATATTTATTTTATGTGGATATAAATGAGGGATATATTTTTGTGGTTAAAAATGAAGGAGTTAATGTTGAGGTTTTTGTCAGTATTTTTGTCGGAATGGAGGTATTAAAAATCAGGGTTTTTGAGATAGTTTGCGGGGGTTATAATTTTTAATCCGACCGTTGGATCGTGGTAATTTTTGGATATGTTATACATATATAAGTTGAGTATATGTCCACAAATTTTGAACCGTTAAAAATGAACGTATGATTTATTACGAATTTTACAAGATGACTGGTTCAGAAATTGTTGAATTTTCGGAGTTTATCATTTTGGTGGAAAATTCTAGAATTGGTGGGCCCCACTTGTGGTTGGTGAAGAAATGTGCTGAATTATATTTCAAATGTGGTGGGTGGGAATAGTAGCAGGTAAAGCCATCAGGTTGCAGGTCAAACCTACCAAAATTTTCCTATAAATAGAGGGCTAAGTTAGAATTGAAAATCACACCAGAAACAAGTTTTCTCTCTTTCTCTCTCTAGATTATTGAGTGTATTTTGTGAGTATTTAGATACTTTGAGAGTTTCTATTCATCAGAGCAAGTTTCTTTCAGCCTTATACCGGTATTCCGACCAGAAGTACTGATATTTTGAGGTAAGGGATATTATTTTCTTCTTAAATGATATTATTTTCTTCAATATCATTATGCTGAAATATTGATATGAGTTTTTATCAAATTTGGAACTTTTTGTGTCGGGGTTACTATTCACGTATACGGCACTATTCACGTATACGGCACTATTCACGAATACGGCACTATTCACCGAAAAATAAAATTTTTCCTTTTTGTCCAAGATGTCTATTATGGTTACTATCTTTGATTGTATCCATGTTTTGATCTTTATTTTTGAATTCTGCTTCACAATTGATTATTATGAAGTATTATTGATCTTGGATAAACTGTTATACGAATCCCTACTATTTGTCCTTCTGTCTCATTGGATTCGTTCTCTTTAAGATATTTTTCATCATCCTCAGTCCTAAATGATGATATTACTGAATATCTTTGGCCTGTAGTGCAAAGATGTATAATTACTTGATGAATATCTTTGGCCTGTAGTGCAAAGATGAACAGGTGTTGAGATGAACATGACCGACTGATGATACAAATGAATATCTTTGGCCTGTAGTGCAAAGATGAATATTTGGTTAAAGATGATTATTAATTGATGTTACAGGGATAAAATATTGATGATGGACTTTTAAATCTTAGAAGATAGTAGAATTCTTTCTCTACTTGACTCTTCTAATGGTTTGCTGTTTCCGCTGCAGTTGTTGATCTAAAACTTGTTGTCGATTATATTTTATCAGATTTTTCCCTGTTGAAGACTAACGATAATTTGTTGTATATTATCTTAGTCATAATATTCTTTACTGGGCTAGTTGAGCTCACCCTTTTCCTTTTTGTTCCATTTTTCTTCTCAGGAGGTGAGAACATAGCAGGATCTAGTCGGGGTATGGAGTGATGGTTCTAGAAAGATGTATTAGCAGTCCTCACTATTTCTGTAAAATAGTGTTTGAATAATTGTAATGAGGATTTATTTGAGTGTGGATATTGTCTAGAAGACAATATTTGTATTTAAACTCACAGTATGTGTTGTCGTATTTTGCACGACAATTGTATTATTGAAGTTGTAGTTTGCTTTCTGTACCATGTATTTGGCGACTCAGAATGGGTGTTGTATACCTATTCTGGGGGCGTCACAGTTGGTATCAGAGCTTAGGGATATGATCCCTGGCTGAGATGTGAGACAAGAACTAGGAGGGGAGAGACGGGGAATTCCTTCGCTAGTATGACCTGACTAAGTTTATTTGGTGTTTATTTGGTCGGTCAGAGTATAGGGATAATATATGACATGACTATTAACCCTTGTTTTATGGCAGTATTTAAGAATGGCAGCTGAGAACGTTAATAATGGAGTAAATCAGACCGTGGAGACACCTTTGATCACCACCCAGGGGAACGTGCAACAGGAAGGCAATATTCCTCCTGTAAACAACGTTACCGAGCAAACGATGAATGATGGAATGTTTAGGAGCTTTTTGCAGTTCATGCAAAATCAGACGAGGGAGACTCGTGTGCAGAATACGGGTGGAAATGATAACGCGCGGTTTGTCACAGCTAAGCAGTTCAAAGAATTGGGACCACCAGAATTTAAGGGAAAGCCGGATCCGATCATGGCGGAAACGTGGGTCAAGCAAATTACCAAGATATTTGATGTCTTGGGATGCACGGAGGAACAGAAGGTTCCATTCGCCACATTTATGTTCCGCGGTGAGGCAGACTACTGGTGGGAGTCTGTGAAGCGTACCCAGCCTGACGCACTCAACATGTCCTGGGAAACATTTCAAAAACTGTTCAATGACAAGTACTTTCCTGAAAGTATTCGTCATATGAAGGAGGTTGAGTTTATTAGACTGGAACAAAACAACATGACGGTGTCCCAGTACGAGGCGAAGTTTGCAGAGTTATCCAGGTTTGCACCTCATTTGGTCGAAAATGAGGAACGAATGACAAGGATGTTTCTGAGAGGTCTAAAACCCGAGATTCGGCAATATCTTATCTCTCATAAATTTTCTTTATATTCAGATGTTGTAAACAGGGCTCAATTATTAGAGCGAGATAATGAGTATGTGCAACCGAGGGACCACAACCAGGGTCATACCGGTGGCGGCAGTCATCGAAGCAATGAAAACCAGCAGGGAGGAAAACATTCGGACAAAAGCGGTAACCACTCTGGTGGTAATCGTGGTCATGATAATAGAAGGAGCGAGTCGGGAGGAGATTTCAAGAAGAGAAGGTACAACAATGATAACGTGAAGACGTCAGCACAAACATCAACTGTTTCTAGGGGAGGAGAACGACCACCGGTCGTATGTTACAAATGTGGGAAAGAGGGACATATCAGCCCAAACTGCCCACAACAATCCAAGGTATGTTATAACTGTGGAAAGGAAGGTCATATAGCTCGAGAGTGTTCTGTAGCAAAACCAAGTTCAGCGGGGATGGTGACTCCAAAAGTTATCCCGGATAAGTCGAAATCAGCGGTTCCTGGAAGGGCGTTTGTCGTTACTGGCCAAAACGCGAGAAACCCGAACGAGGTGATCACGGGTAAGCTAATCTTGAATTCTTGCGAAGTTTATACTTTACTAGATACCGGTTCTACCCATTCTTTTATCTCTCCTGCTTGTGCTCAACGTTTAAACTTGACTCCGGAGAAATTGGACTTTAACTTATCTGTTGAAACTCCGTTGGGTGAAACCTTCGTTACATCTACAGTTTATAAATCTTGCATGATCCAAGTTGGCACTATCACATTACCTGTTGATCTTATCTCTTTAAAGATACTTGCTTTTGATGTGATTTTAGGAATTGATTGGTTAACCACTCATCATGCTAAAATTGATTGTTTTCGTAAGGTTGTTAGTTTTCATATTCCTAACCAACCTGTCATACGAATTCAAACTACTAAACCACTAAAATCAGTCACTGTCATATCAAGCCACAAAGCTATTCGTTTATTGAAAAACGGATGTCAAGCTTTCTTAGCCCATGTTATGGATTTGAACAAAGACAAGTCAGATTTGAATAATATTTCTATTGTTAGAGAATTTTCCGATGTATTTCCTGAAGAACTTCCCGGTCTACCCCCAGAACGAGAAATTGAATTCTTTATTGACCTTGAACCCGGTACAAAGCCCATTTCTAAAACCCCATATCGAATGGCTCCTATTGAACTTCAGGAGTTAAAAGTCCAACTACAGGAGTTGTTGGACATCGGTTTTATTCGTCCTAGTACGTCTCCTTGGGGTGCTCCTGTTTTATTCGTAAAGAAGAAAGACGGGAGTATGCGACTTTGTATTGACTATCGAGAATTGAACCATGTCACCATCAAGAATAGGTATCCGCTACCTCGCATTGATGACCTGTTTGACCAGTTGCAAGGAGCACAATTCTTTTCAAAGATCGATCTTCGTTCTGGATATCATCAGCTGAAGATTAAAACTGAGGATATTCCAAAGACTGCCTTCAGAACTCGGTACGGGCATTATGAATTCTTAGTAATGTCTTTTGGATTGACTAATGCTCCTGCTGCCTTCATGGATATGATGAACCGTGTATTCAAAGAATATTTGGATCAGTTCGTTGTTGTCTTTATTGATGACATCCTCATCTATTCCAAAAGCCGTGAAGATCATGAGCGCCATTTGAAGCTGGTACTGCAAAGGCTTCGTGAAAACAAGCTATATGCCAAACTGAAGAAATGCGAGTTCTGGCTTGAGGAAGTAGCATTCCTTGGGCACGTGGTGTCAAAACATGGAGTATCTGTCGACCCGGCGAAGATTGAAGCCATACAAAGTTGGGAGCAACCGAAGTCGGTAACCGAAGTACGTAGCTTTCTGGGCTTAGCTGGTTATTATCGGAGATTTGTGGAAGGATTTTCTCGAATCGCTACTCCGTTAACTCAGCTGACTCGGAAAGATACAAAATTCGTATGGAGTGAGGAATGCGAGAAGAGTTTCCAAGAACTCAAGAGGAGACTCATTTCGGCACCTGTTTTGACAATACCATCTGGTTCGGATGGATTTGTTATCTACAGCGATGCTTCAGGCAAAGGGTTAGGATGTGTTCTCATGCAACATGGGAAAGTCATAGCCTATGCCTCACGACAACTCAAAGAATATGAGAGGAATTATCCTACTCATGATTTGGAGTTGGCAGCAGTCGTTTTTGCGTTGAAGATCTGGAGACACTACCTGTATGGGGAGAAAGTGGAGATCTATACAGATCATAAAAGCCTCAAATATTTCTTCACCCAAAAGGAACTCAACATGCGGCAACGACGTTGGCTTGAGCTGTTGAAAGATTACGATCATACCATCCAATACCATCCTGGAAAAGCAAACGTAGTAGCTGACGCATTGAGTAGAAGATCATATGCGGGTACGAGTGCAATGTTTTTAACACAAAGGCCCATTTTGTATGACTTGCAAAGGATGGAGATAGAGATGAAGGCTCCAAGTACCCACATGATGATATCAAATATACGAGTAGAACCGACTTTAATCGATAAAGTTAAAGCTGCTCAAGCTACGGATATAGAGCTGATGCGTATGAAGAAGAAAGTGCAAGAAGGTGCTATTCCAGAAGCAAGAATCGATGAAGAAGGAATACTTCGAGTCAACTCCAGACTTTGTGTTCCTAACGATTTTGACTTGAAGCATAGAATAATGATGGAGGCACACAACACACCGTTTGCAATCCATCCTGGGAGTACCAAAATGTATCACGATCTTCGACATACATTTTGGTGGAGCAATATGAAAAGAGAGATCGCGGAGTTTATCTCGAGATGTTTAACTTGTCAACGTGTAAAAGCGGAGCATCAAGTACCAAAGGGTCCATTGCAACCACTTGAGATTCCGAAATGGAAGTGGGAACACATTACTATGGATTTTGTTACAGGTCTTCCCAAGGTTTCTCAAGGCATAGATGCGATTTGGGTTATTGTTGATAGATTAACCAAGTCCGCTCATTTCTTGCCGATACGTGAGACTTATTCCCTTGAACGTCTTGCTAGTATGTACGTGAACGAGATTGTGAGATTGCATGGCATGCCAGTATCCATAGTTTCGGATCGTGACCCAAGATTCACTTCACGATTTTGGGTTAGCTTGCAGAAAGCTATGGGCACGGATTTACGATTCAGTTCAGCATACCATCCTCAAACGGACGGACAATCAGAGAGGACTATTCAAACTCTTGAAGATCTATTAAGACTTTGTGTCTTAGATCTCAAAGGGAGTTGGGATAAGTACCTACCATTGGTGGAATTCTCCTACAACAACAGTTATCAGGCGAGCATAGGTATGGCTCCATTTGAGGCGTTGTATGGAAGAAAATGTCGTTCTCCAGTATGCTGGGACGAGGTGGGTGAAGCAACATTGTTGGGACCAGAATTGGTACGCATTACTACAGAGAAGATCCAAACGATTCGACAACGTATACAAACGGCACAGGATCGACAAAAGAGTTATGCGGATCTTCATCGGAAGGACGTGGAATTTAATATTGGGGATCATGTATTGTTACGTGTTGCACCATGGAAGGGAGTTACAAGATTTGGGAAGAGAGGAAAGCTCAATCCAAGATTTGTTGGTCCATTTGAGATTCTTGAGCGAATAGGAAATGTGGCATATAGACTCGCATTACCTCCAAGCATGTCTCGTGTTCATAATGTTTTTCACATATCTATGCTTCGTAAATATGTTAAAGACCCGAACCACATTATTGAGTTAGAACCAGACGAGATAGCTGAAGATTTAACGTACGAGGAGGTACCTGTTAAGATCTTGGATAGGAAAGAGCATGTCCTACGCACGAAGGTTATACCACAAGTTAAGGTTTTGTGGAGAAACCATGCTATTGAAGAAATGACCTGGGAGTTGGAATCAGAAATGAAAGCGAGGTATCCTCACCTTTTTGAAACATCAGGTACGTACGTCAATTTCGAGGACGAAATTTCATAAGGAGGGGAGGTTGTAAGACCCCAACTTATTAATGAATAAAATCAAATTTTCTCTAAATATTATTGTGAATAATAAGGGGTTAATTTGATATAATACTTTGGTTATGGGTGAAATGTGCAAATTTTGCAAAATAAGCAAGTGGTTATAAAATATTTATTTTTGGTCGGTGAATATTCGGTTGGTCGTGGAATATTCTTGCTGTCGGGGAATATTCGTACGACGACGCAGCCTTGTGTGGGCCCCATAACGGAAAGCGATTGGATGAAGAAAACGACAAGTATAAGTTGTTTATAAATAACGGCGTAGTTGTTACCGTTAATACTGTTGGAATACCCGGTGGTTAAAATACAGTAGCACACGGTATTGCACCAATTATTGATTCTTACGTAAGAAGGCACTACTCAATAATTGTTACAGTAGTTATTATTCAATATTTTATTTTATTGATTCAATAATTGCTGCGTTGATATTTTATATTATTGTTGTTTCAATAATTGTTGCTGCACAGTATTTTCATTTATCAGATCAATAATTCATATTATTTGAATAATATTATTAGATAACATTATTGGCAATGTCTAGAAAGTTCTGTCTAAGGAGAGGTTTGGTCATCTAATTGCGCGCCAGTAAGGAGAAATCCTTATTGGAAAGCCCCCTCTTTCCTGGGAACGGCCTGGTTGTCATAAATGTGATTCTGTAATATTATTTGTGAATAATTAATTATTGATTCATATGATAAGGAAATATTTATTTTATGTGGATATAAATGAGGGATATATTTTTGTGGTTAAAAATGAAGGAGTTAATGTTGAGGTTTTTGTCAGTATTTTTGTCGGAATGGAGGTATTAAAAATCAGGGTTTTTGAGATAGTTTGCGGGGGTTATAATTTTTAATCCGACCGTTGGATCGTGGTAATTTTTGGATATGTTATACATATATAAGTTGAGTATATGTCCACAAATTTTGAACCGTTAAAAATGAACGTATGATTTATTACGAATTTTACAAGATGACTGGTTCAGAAATTGTTGAATTTTCGGAGTTTATCATTTTGGTGGAAAATTCTAGAATTGGTGGGCCCCACTTGTGGTTGGTGAAGAAATGTGCTGAATTATATTTCAAATGTGGTGGGTGGGAATAGTAGCAGGTAAAGCCATCAGGTTGCAGGTCAAACCTACCAAAATTTTCCTATAAATAGAGGGCTAAGTTAGAATTGAAAATCACACCAGAAACAAGTTTTCTCTCTTTCTCTCTCTAGATTATTGAGTGTATTTTGTGAGTATTTAGATACTTTGAGAGTTTCTATTCATCAGAGCAAGTTTCTTTCAGCCTTATACCGGTATTCCGACCAGAAGTACTGATATTTTGAGGTAAGGGATATTATTTTCTTCTTAAATGATATTATTTTCTTCAATATCATTATGCTGAAATATTGATATGAGTTTTTATCAAATTTGGAACTTTTTGTGTCGGGGTTACTATTCACGTATACGGCACTATTCACGTATACGGCACTATTCACGAATACGGCACTATTCACCGAAAAATAAAATTTTTCCTTTTTGTCCAAGATGTCTATTATGGTTACTATCTTTGATTGTATCCATGTTTTGATCTTTATTTTTGAATTCTGCTTCACAATTGATTATTATGAAGTATTATTGATCTTGGATAAACTGTTATACGAATCCCTACTATTTGTCCTTCTGTCTCATTGGATTCGTTCTCTTTAAGATATTTTTCATCATCCTCAGTCCTAAATGATGATATTACTGAATATCTTTGGCCTGTAGTGCAAAGATGTATAATTACTTGATGAATATCTTTGGCCTGTAGTGCAAAGATGAACAGGTGTTGAGATGAACATGACCGACTGATGATACAAATGAATATCTTTGGCCTGTAGTGCAAAGATGAATATTTGGTTAAAGATGATTATTAATTGATGTTACAGGGATAAAATATTGATGATGGACTTTTAAATCTTAGAAGATAGTAGAATTCTTTCTCTACTTGACTCTTCTAATGGTTTGCTGTTTCCGCTGCAGTTGTTGATCTAAAACTTGTTGTCGATTATATTTTATCAGATTTTTCCCTGTTGAAGACTAACGATAATTTGTTGTATATTATCTTAGTCATAATATTCTTTACTGGGCTAGTTGAGCTCACCCTTTTCCTTTTTGTTCCATTTTTCTTCTCAAGAGGTGAGAACATAGCAGGATCTAGTCGGGGTATGGAGTGATGGTTCTAGAAAGATGTATTAGCAGTCCTCACTATTTCTGTAAAATAGTGTTTGAATAATTGTAATGAGGATTTATTTGAGTGTGGATATTGTCTAGAAGACAATATTTGTATTTAAACTCACAGTATGTGTTGTCGTATTTTGCACGACAATTGTATTATTGAAGTTGTAGTTTGCTTTCTGTACCATGTATTTGGCGACTCAGAATGGGTGTTGTATACCTATTCTGGGGGCGTCACAGTTATGCAGTCTATTTTTCTATAAATAGAAGCTCATTCCTTCATTATTTTCTTACGAATTCACTGAAACTATAGAGAGAAAGAAGAAAAGTATTCTGCTACTTCACTATTCCGATATCAAGTTTCTTTTACGGTAAGGGATATTATTTGTTGTACTCGTAAGGAGTATTATTTTCTTTTGTATTCATGAAGAGAATTTCTGTTATTCCATTCTTTATTATTATGCTGGAATAACCAGTATACGCGGACTACCCTATACTTGGTGACATTCTTCTATTATTCTGTCTTTATTATTATTCTGTTGGAATATCCTGTCTGTGCGTTTTATGCTGGACCTGGTTCTGTCTTTACTATTATTCTGTTGGAATATCCTGTCTGTGCGTTTTACGCCGGACCTGGTTCCATTATTCATTATTCTGTCGGAATATTCTGTATGTGCGTTTACGCCGGACCTGGTTCCATTATTTATTATTATGTCGGAATATCCTGTCGGTGCGTTTACGCATGACCTGGTTCCATTATTTATTTTCCTGTTGGAATAATCTGTCTGTGCGGTCTATCGCATGCATGGTGATTTCTTTTGTTATTTCATTCTTTATTATATTCAGTTGGTTAAAGTTTTGACTTTTATACTCCATGAAATTAGTGGAATATCCTTGATATTTGCGCTTCATCCAGTATCTTTTCATAAAAATATTCTTCCGAGCATTCTTGAATTTTACTCTACAAAGCAGTATCATGTTGACAATTTGGACGTTATTGGTTCCTGGATAAATTAATTCTTAAACTTGTTTTATTGAATTCTTATATCATTGTCATCATCCTCATATTTATATTCTGTTGAAAGTCATCTGTGGCCTGTAGTGCATAGATGGACTTGGTATGATTATGACCAGGGATTATTCGGTATAATCATGACCGTAATGTTACAAATGATGTGGTAAAAGTCCTCATTGGCCCGTAGTGTATTGATGGACAGTGGTTGGCATGATCATGACCATTAATGAATACACAAATATTCTTGGCCCGTAGTGCATGGATAATTGTGATAGTGATACTAAAGAATATCCTTGGCCGTAGTGCAGGGGTGATTCGATGATGTGGATTATTTATTAAGCTGAGTCCCAGCGATAAAAGTCATGAAAAACCTTTTAAATCATAGAAGATAGTAGATTTTATTCTCTACTTGACTCTTCTAATGGGTTGCTTATTCCGCTGCAGTTAAACTTGATGTTTGTTATATTGTATCAGTTTAAAACTGTATAGACTAATGATAATTTATTCTGTATTATCTTAGTCATAATATTTCTTACTGGGCCAGTTTAGCTCACCCTTTCTTTCGCTGTTCTCTTCAGAAAATGAGAATATAGTTGGGACGAGTCGGGAACGGAGTGATGGACCAGACGATAGCATTAGTAGTCCTCACTATTCTATGTAATAGTGTGATAATAAATATAATGAGGACCCCATTGAGTTTGTATATTGTCTATCTGACAATATTTGTATTAAAACTCACAGCATATGTTTAGTCGTATTTTACACGACCGTTGTATAATTAAGTTGTATTTGAATTTTGTACCATGTATTTGGCGACTCAGAATAGGTGATGTATACCTATTTTTGGGGCGTCACATATGGGCTACTTAATGTGGCAAAAAATACAGGGAGTTTGTAAAAAGTACTTGATACTGATTGGAGTTATATTATAACAAGAATGATTTGCTTTTTGGGTAAAACAGTTTTGCTTTAATGTTTTGTTGTTAGTTGCCTTTTATTGTTGTATGGTTATGGTTGCAAAAATATTTGATATTGTTTTTGTCATTTTCTTTTCACTGGTTAAAGTTAAACTGGTACATGCTCTGATTTGGGTTGTGAATACATTGATGCATTGTAAATGATACATGCTCTGTTTTGGGTTTGTGAATATCAAGAGTTTCCTTCTGCTTTATTTAGTTCCATACACGAGTCTTGTTTCTAACAACAAAGCAGAGCTAAAAATGTGCTCATGTTTCATTTCCTTCAATACATGACTATAAAAGAACCATTAGTCAATTAACAACAAATTGAGATGATGTCACCATTAAGTCAAAAATAACAACAATAACACAAAAAGAGCTAAATTCTCTGCTTATTTATTTCCTTTAATCCATAAACACAACCATACATGATTTACAATCATCCACTCTTAGACATCTCTGAATTCACAACAAAAATAACAAAACAAAAAATATTTCCCCAATGTTGTTCTATATTACTATTACTAAAACATATAGAAAAATGAACCATGAACAAATTAAAATGATCCACATTTTCTTGAGTTTTTCAGTTGACTGAACATTTTCCATAATCAACTCTCTTACCACTTTTAACTCATTTCCATCTTCAATCAAGTTACGCCTTTGTACTTCTTTATTAGCAGTTATGAGCTCATCTCTCAATTTTTTGATAACTTCCCTTGATCTTTCAATGAATGGAGGGTCATACCACCTGAAAAATCTACAATACCTATTTTTATCCTTGTCAATAAAACAATAAAACAATTTTTGTGAGGGAAAATTAGCTAAAACAAACAAATCTGGTGAGGAAAAATTAGCTACAACCAAGAGGGAAAATATCTTGCTCGTTAACTTACCTTGTATCTGCTATAGCCAACGAATCATCTACCTGGATCTAGGGTTCCTTCTTTCCAAGCTTCCCACATGGGTGCAACTATTCCACAATGAAAAATGATTGGAGAAGAAAACGTGGACTCGCACTCAATATCTGAAGATTTACTCATCGATTTCCTTTTGTAAGAAGTGTCTACTCCACTTGAGATAGTCATCTCAAGTAACGCAACAACGGATTGTTAGTAGCAAATGATTTTTTGTTCGACTGAATCCAAGAACAACCATGAACCCTTTAATTTTGCCCCCTTATGAATGTAGTCGTTATTTATCTCGAATGATTTGTTGGGGTGGATCAGATCTTTATTGGGTCGATTAAATCTTTGTTAGGTAGGTTAGTTTTCTATGGGTGACTTATAACTTAGGTGTTAAAATCAGTTATAGGTAGACTCCAACTAGAATTAAGTGGGACCCTTCGTTTTACACGTCACTTTCTCGTTCAATTAATTAACGACTGTTACAAAAATTCAAATTTTTGTTAGTAAAAGTAATTCAGTGACCTATTTATAAGTTAACATAGTATAGTAACTTATAAAGAATTTAACCAAATACTTGTACATGTAGTTATGTATGTACAGGCTGTTAATTTTCTGTTTTATTACCCAATCTTCTCGTTCTCGCCCGCACAACGACCAGAGGTTCACCGATTCTCATGGAGGTCGCCGGAAAACCCCTTTCCTTTCACATTTCTTCCTATGCATTACTCCTTTTTCTTCATCCCTTCCAATTTCTCTCTCTTCCTAAAACATTTATTTCCTTGGATTCCGGCCAAAGGGGACTCTGTTCTTTACGCCGGAATTCTTGGAGTTCGCCGACGACGACCGTCAGGGTCTGTTTGGTTAGAGAAAAATTCATCCCCTAACATAGAAATCGCTGGTATGCCTTTCACACAGAAATTGGCACCTATTTGTTTGGAATACAGGGTTTTTTTTGGTTATTTATAAAACAAAAATATTTTGTACCCTAGAAATAGCCAAACGTGGATATATTATTGTTTGCTGCCTAGAAATTTGTTACGGAGAAAAATATTGAATTGCTATAAATTTCAGAATGAACACGAATACTTTATGGAATTAGAACCTTATTCATTTAGGAAAATGATATTTGCATAAGGGACATTGATATATCCGCAAGCCTTCCCTACTAGGACCCACGAATGAGGCCTTGAGAAAAGACCAAATTTTCCTTGTCGAAATAGCACTTCTCTTCTACTGAATCGGATCCTGTAGATATTTAACTTTAATGGCGCGGATATTTAACTTTAATGGCGCGGATCAGGTTACCATGAAAAGTTGGTCAATTGCTGACACGCAGAGGACACATGAAAACTTGTGTCGAACCGCTCCCAGTAAAAGCTAATATTCTTCGATGTCTATGAGATAAGTTTTGCATTTATGACATTCTTGTATTTGGGCCATGTTTTGGTCATAGTATGCATCATAAAAACGATGGACGTGGAAACCAGTCATGCAACATCTTTTGAGAGGATTTTAGTGCATGTGGGTTTTCATAGAGTTCAGTTAGGACACATGTCACTGCCTAATTTGGAAGTTTTCTCATCCCGGGGTTCGAGGACTCTTCTAGGACCTGACAACCTACTTTATTGGCAGAGTTGGGCTTTTCTGGCCAGGAAAAGTTAGGGGGTTGGTAGAGGGGGAGAGTATCATCTCTCTTGTGTTGTTTTAAGTTAGTTTTAACTTCTTTAGCATTATTGGAGTGGTAGTCTTGCACTGAATTTTAAGCAATTGTTTTTTGATTAATTTATGTGATGAAATTTGCAGGAACCAATTCTGAAACTTATTATTTTGTATGGCGTTTTCTTGATTAAATTGGCGGCCTCCAGACAGCGAGTTTACATTTTTCTTAAAGGAATATAGGTCACAGGGCTTTACTAATCATGGCTGAGAAAGCTGAAACATACCCATGTCAGAACAAGTGGAAATTTTCCTTCTGCATTTTTTTGAAGGATTTCAGGTACTCTTCTGTGTATCTTCTAATTTAGATTGTTTTGTACTTCAAATATTTTTTGTTAAGCTAGTACAATTATTTATTTTGTTTCAATAGCTGGCAACACAAAGGGATAAGTAGTGCTTCTGCTGCCCATAAGGTTTCATGGTATAACTACCCAAGGACAGCAGCTTGAAGTAGCTTGCAATTTAAATAGCTAGTACAGTTTGTGAAATATCAAAGAGTACCTTTGTGTATAGAGTCGTATGTGTTTGCATCGAGTATGGGTGTGTATATATGAAAATAGCTTCTATTCTTTTTTATCTATTTTTGTTTTATGCATTAAAATATTTTCATCAAGTCACACTTGGTAGTTCAATTTGCTAAATTTGACCAACACTTTTTTTTTTTGGTATATGGTGATTATTTGTACTCTGGCAATAGCTTTTTATTCTGTTTTAGTTACTTTCCTATGTTTAAAAACCAATCTTGGAAGAAACCCGACACTTTTAAAGAATTTTATTGTGCTAGGATGGCCTAATCATTGTACCATTATATATTTTAAGGTAGCCAGCGGTTTGAGTTAGCCTTAACTAATCCCTCAACAATCTTCAGAACGTGTTGACATATTCTCAAATTTGCAGCACAAGCTTACATACATATCCAAACATTTAAACACACAATTTAGGCACCCTTGTGGTATGGCATTACTTTATTGGACCCTTATTTTTAAAAGTGCAATTAAGAGCGTTTCATTTGTGTCTTGATATGCTTAGAGGCTTATAATCATTGTCTGCAATCATATGAGCAGATTAGTATTGAAAATGGATGAGCTTGGTTTAGAAATAGCAAGGATCGCTTTCCCAGCGGCACTAGCTTTGACAGCTGATCCTATTGCATCTCTTGTCGATACAGCATTCATTGGCCAAATAGGTACTTCCGTAACATTTTCTATCTTCATTTATCCGGTACATATTTTGTGCTCTAGTGTTGTTGTGTCACCAGAAGCTGTTGTGATTAACAAAATTACAGCATTCATTGGCCAAATAGGTACTTCCTTAACATTTTCTATCTTCATTTATCCTGTACATATTTTGTGCTCTAGTGTTGCTGTGTCACCAGAAGCTGTTGTGATTAACAAAATTACCTTTCTTGACTTACCTCATATATTTTATTTTGCAATCTGGAAATAAATGGAGTTCTTATCTGATTCGCTTTGCCTTCTGTATTATTTAATACAATTATATACGTTGTTCAGTTTTTAAACATCTAGAAAGTGTTTCTATATAATGTAAAATGACTATTACTAAGAAACACTTTTAAGTAGCGGTTCTAAGTAGCTCAGTGGATATGTATCATCATCATGTAGTTGTTGAGGGCTTTAGCCTTGGTACTTGCCACTCATATAAGTTAGAACTATCAGTTCTTAAAATATGTAAAACTTTTCTAGCACATAATGGCCGATTGTTTATAGTACTGCTTGAAACTAATATACTTTTTCTATTAAACCGACATCTGCCGAGACAATGTTATTTTGATTAGAATCATTAGACAATTAAAATACAACTAATGAAGAGTGATTGAATCTGAGGAAAGTGAAAACTATAGATGATAATTGAAACTTTTTCCTTAGAGGTTTATTCACATTAGCTTGCAGATTCGACTATAGTCATTTCTCTTGTGACACATGTATGTACAACCTAGAGAATCTAACAATCCTCTCTGACCAACCTTTTCGGCTTCATTGTATGATGGGACGAGAGAGATTTTGGCGTGCTATTGGTGTAGTGAGACTCCGCTTGCTTAGGTATTTGAGTATTTCCAGATATTCATTCAATAAAATGGATGTGTGGCAGATTGTGTCTCGATTGTTGGACTGGCTTTGGTCATCAATTTCAGGATTTGGACATGGAGTTGGTAGACTTCTTATTTATTTTCTTGGATATGATTTTGGTTCTATTCAAGGTCATAGAGACTATGATATGGAGAGGAGACATCAGGGATAATTTTCCAGTTAGCTCATTCTATAAATTGGTCAAGGGTCTGCCACATTCTCCTGGAGGGGGGATATGGAGGTCCTTGGCTCAGGCTAATAACGTGTTTTTTCTGTGGAGCGCAAAGGATCACTTAATGATAGTGAGATAGAGAATGGTAGACCACCTTCTGAAGTTGGAAGAGTACTTCTGCCTGAAATCAAATATCCTCTTACTTTTTGACAGATACAAGTATACAATACATCAAATTCTTGCAAACTTCTGACTAGAGTTTTAGCAGACTTTGGACTTGCTGCAAAATAAGAATATGATATAAAATACTAAATTTGTCAAAACATAGTTATGACAAAGAACTTTCATCTGTACATGCATATATATTACCTACTAAAGGTATTAGTTGTTTGGAGATTGGAGAGTTTAGTTCATTTATGAGGAGGTGAATGAACAAAAGCACACAATTAAGGATTCAAAGTTCAATTGTCAGAAGGACAATAATTACCTTATCAGTGTTCAATTTAAGTTGAAAGAAGACCAATTAGGTGTACAAATGTAAAAGCAATCCCCTTACAGATAAGAGAGGAACCTGAGGAAGAACAAAATGAACAATACAAGTGAACAAGCAGTAGCAGAGGTCCAGGAAATACAGTCTATAGTCTTGTTGTACTTATTCATACATGGAAGAAGGAAACACTTATACAGATGAAGCAAGACGCCAAAAAGTGTCTCTGACGTGTTGTAGAGTGTGCCATCTTCACCATGCGTGCATTAGATCAGCCAGTACACCCAAATTGGAAATGTTAAATGGTCGGACCACCATGAAACTCGTGTGGTGAGTTCATTAGTCTGTCAATGTTCTCCTGCTCTAGCTACAAATTCAAGTGCTTTGAATATGCCATCGCTCATTAAAGAATATTAGGGGTTTTGACCCTTTCAAGCGCATGTGGAAGCCAGATCTAGTTATGTGCTAGGATCCTACAACATATATAATTTTATTAAACAAGAACCTGCAGTGCTGGACGAAAATGAAGAACAAGACAACATATTTAGCAATGAAAAAAGAAGAACAAGACAACATTATCAATTTAATGTGGTTCGGCCAAATTTGTCTAGATCCACAGAGAATTAATCTCACTAGACTTGAAGAACTTAAGGTATAATACAAAGGTTTGCCTTTGTATTTGTCTCCCAATCCAACTCCTCAATCCCAATCCCAATCCCAATCCCAATCCCAACCCCAACCCCAACACCCAAAAACCCAAAAACCCAAACGCAAACCCATACCCAAACCCTTGTACACCTCTCTCAATCCCTTTGCAGAAACCTCTCTCTCACTGACAAGGGTTTTCCTCATGCTCTTTACATCTTGACTTGTTTTCTCAAAGAAAACCAATGGACCCCTTTTTATAGAACCAAGATGGCAGATTTCTAATCCATAATTGAATAAGAAAACCAAAATAATGGATTAGGAATATCGAATCATTCATGAATACTCATAATACTTAGCGATGATGGCCTGGAGTTGATGCCTAGTTCGCAATGAATGCCAAGCAAATTGTAGTGTTTAGACCAATCAAAATGTAAACTAGTTTACTTTCAACTATCAGCTGATAAATTAGGGAGTTAATATGAAATCTCTTGTTGTTAAAATAGAACTGAGTTTTTAACAAAGCTTTAGTTGAATCTGGACCCTAGGATTTGAGCTTTATATTATAGCTGACCTCACTGGAAAGCTAATCTTGGAAAGTTCAAAAGGAGCTTTAGGTGATACTACTATGAAGTTTTGTAGAAATTATTTTTATTTGGGTAAACGTCTTTTTCTCTCTTTGATATCTTGTCATTAACATTTATAAAGAAGAGAAACAATCTTACATACGATTACAAGACTTGATGCTTTAAACATATCCAAATGTATTCTGTGTGTAATTCCTCCATAACTTTGTTTCCACGTATGTACATCCTTAAATTCATTAGTGCTCATCTTTTAGTTATGATTTTTCCTTAAGACACATATTTAATTTAAATTATCCGTGTCAATGTAAACAGGTCCAGTGGAACTTGCTGCTGTAGGCATTTCTATCGCTATATTCAATCAAGTATCAAGAATCGCAATATTCCCCCTTGTCAGTGTCACCACCTCCTTTGTTGCAGAGGAAGATACTATTGCCCAAATGAATCGTGAAGAACAAAATAGCGAAAACTTGGAAATGGGTACAGTTGTAAGTACTGAAGATGAGAAGTTACTCTTGACGAAAGGTATGTTAGGTTCATCAATATTGGTCAGTTTCTATTGGGTGTCATTTAATGGCTTATACAACCTCCTAATATTAAACTTTTGTCTTGTGTTTGTACTCAGAGTCTGATGATAGTACTGACATGTTAGAGTCACGTGGTAGTAGCTGTGATGTAGCTGACATTAAACGTGGAAAAAGGCATATCCCATCAGCCTCATCTGCTTTAATAATTGGTGGCATCCTTGGCCTCATCCAAACCACATTCCTGATATCTGTAGCAAAACCTGCCTTGAACATTATGGGGGTCAAATCTGTAAGCAATTTGTGCAAAAGCAAGAAAAGACTCTTGCATTCACTACATTAGTTTTAGCTGAAGAGAAAAGAAAAGAATTGTAGTTCTTTATTCAATTAGACTATGTATATTTTTCCACTGTAAAGTGTAAACTAGCACCCAAATTTAATACTTTGTGATGGTTGATAGAGCTCACTTAAAACATGTAGGATTCACCTATGCTAAACCCTGCCAAACAGTACTTGACATTGAGGTCTATCGGTGCTCCAGCTGTTCTTCTCTCACTGGCCATGCAAGGTGTCTTCCGTGGATTTAAGGACACAAAAACTCCTCTCTACGCCACTGGTAAGTAAAATTATGAGATAGAATACTATGATTGTTAAAGCACAAACATAAGCACCCAAACACTAGGAAGAGTGTCTGAGGCCCACACTGAGAATTTGTAAAATTAATCCAAGTATAGGACTCGATTATTTAATAAAATCATAGGATCATGGTGTAATAATAATAAATAATTGATCAAGTAAAATTGTATTTGAAAGCCCTCCCTTTTGAGACAAGAATGCTAATTACATTAACTAGGAGGTTTGGAGTAATTTTATAGGAAAAATCCCTGTGGTTTGAAAAATTAGAGTTACTTCCCATGGACTAAATCTTGACTGAATGATAGGTGCAAACTTACAATTATGCCCTTTGTAATGTGTATGTGTATTAAGGTTTAAATAGACATAATTTCCTTTTTATGTAAAAAATATAGTATTTTAGGCATAGTTCTGGGAATTTTCATCTATATGTTTTAAGCATGTCTATACACACCTTAGTATTTTTAAAAGACTAAGTAGAACTCTTATTTCTAGACGCAAAGGCCATGTTTGTTTGCAAAAAACATGTTTGGGATTGAATAATTTGCCTTAATTTAACACTACTTTGGACTATTTATCCTTGATGGAGATTAATAGTCCTTTAAATAGTCTTATGGACTATTTTTTTTGTCATTCCTAAGGCTATTTATAAGGGATTATATAATCCCATGATGAATGTGGTTTTAAACTATCAAATGG
Organism: Panax notoginseng; assembly: GCA_016801055.1. NCBI lineage: Eukaryota > Viridiplantae > Streptophyta > Magnoliopsida > Apiales > Araliaceae > Panax > Panax notoginseng. The sequence continues at coordinate 18,765,226 of CM029023.1, read as the reverse complement.
CTTTATGGGACTAATAGTCCCACATTAAGGGACTAATGGTCCCTCGTTAAAGGATTAAATAGTCCGGAGTAGTGTTAAATTAAGACAAATAGTCCAATCCCAAACATGTTTTTTGTAAACAAACATGGGCAAATAATATTATTTTATTTCTGTGCCTTTTTTTGAAAAAATATTATTATGAATATATTTTCTTAACTTTATTCTTTGATGGTAAAAGAAAGAGTAAGCATTAATGTCAACCCTCACTGAAGAAAATTCCTGGCTACGCCTCTTCCCGAATGTGCAAGGTGTAGACAAGAAGAAATTTCAAAATATTGTTAAACAGATAGGTCACAGTCTATCTTTTCTCTTTCTCATCAAAAGCAAAAAATAAATATATAATAATAAAGAAGTAAAAGGATTTTCCTCTTACTATATGTGCTAGATAACTTCAATTTATTATAACCCATTTGTTTATTGGATCTAATTTAGTGACAGGAGACATAACAAATATAATTTTGGATCCAATATTTATATTTGCCTTTCGTCTGGGAGTCAGTGGTGCTGCCATTGCTCATGTTATATCTCAGTGAGTTACATCTGACCGCTTTCCACTATGCTAATACCATGCTTCTTGTATTGTGCTATGGTTTCTCTATGTCACACATTCTTTTTTCCAAACTTTAACTGTATATGGTGACCTAATTTCTTTTCTATTTCTCTCTTATTGGTACAATAGGTACCTGATCTCAGTTATACTATTTTGGAAATTAATGCAACAAGTTGAACTTTTACCTCCTAGTCACAAACATCTACAATTTGCTAAATTGCTTAAAAATGGTGAGGATTTTATTCTGCTTGAGTAACTTATGTGCCAGTGCATCACTATTCACATTCTTTAAGTTGTCTTTGAAATGATCTTGGAACCGTATGTACTATGGAAAGAACTCTTAGAGTTGAGCCAAGTTCAATGAATTAAAAATGTTAGCAATGAGTGAAACACGTTAGGGTTTTCCAGTTTAATTCTATTTCATTGTCTCTACAAAAGAATTAGCACTGTTTGTTTTAATTTATTTTTTATTTTTGTTTTTGTTTTTGTTTTTCATTCAAAGCTTGAAGATATCAACATTGTAAATTCATGTGTTTACGGTGGTTGGTGAGGGCAATTTCCGTAACCTATCGCCATTGTTATAAGATATCATATTTCACTGAGATTTATTGTTAATCAACCATGTGCATAAATTGGAAGTACTGAAACTTTTGTATGGTCTCTGGCTGTAATCGCGGAGCTTAACAAGTTCATGTCAAGTATGGATAACCTTGTTCTATCTATCATGCATTGAGTTTCAAAACTTCAATTTTTATCTATATCTTTTAAGTTGCTTCTTTCTTCTTAGGATTAAATAAGTAATTTAAAACTAATCATATTTAACTAGGATGAATTTTGAAGTTTCCCTTCCTTTTTTTTTCATTTTTTTTTCATTTTTATAGTTCTAATTCGATAAATTTCAGATTACATATAGAATTTTTTTATTTTTTTACATAACTCTGATTGTCATTGTTCCTCTATTTGTCATTACCGCAGGTTTACTATTGTTGATGAGGGTTATAGCTGTCACATTCTGTGTAACACTGGCTGCATCAATGGCTGCACGTCAGGGACCAACATCAATGGCCGCATTTCAGGTTTGCTTGCAGGTTTGGTTGGCAACGTCTCTTCTAGCTGATGGCTTAGCTGTTGCTGGACAGGTTAGAAATGATCACTTAGTAACTACTAACATTGTGACTATAATTCATAGTCTCACCTTTGAGAAGGACTGGATGAATTAGTTTGCTTAACATGTGAAGGAGCAGTTAATCACATACGTATAATAGACAATTCATGATGTTTTCAAGAAAAACTGAAATTTTTTTTTGCAACTTCCCAAACCCTTGTAGTACATTAAATTTTTGGTATAGCATTGAAGAGGAGCGGTAACCCAACTTCCCTCTAGGAAAGAAATAATATTGATGACTTCATGCATTGGATTTAAAAAGGAAACTTCATACATAAATGATTCCAAGAACTTCACATAAGAGTTCAACGACTAAGGTTTTTCCTTTCTTTTCATTTTGATTCTAGCTTTGGTTGTCAAATCATGAGTATTTAGCACTATTGCTCATACTTGTAAAACAGTGTTAAATATACCACAAATTTTAGCAACATCATTTAGAGTACTAATAGAACTACACACTGTACCTAAAATGTCTTTACGATAATTATTAACCTTAACCATAATTGGTTGCAAGGAATTCAACTACTTCTCAATCATATGACGCATAGCCCAAAGAATGACATGCAGAACAGCTATTAGGCATGACCTGGAGAATGAACAAAGAGATGAAACCCTCAAACAAAAACTGAAAATCTACTCTGATAACATTAAAACTTGTGAGATAGGTCATAAAAGTAAGGCGTGTAAACCAGAGTTACCGTATACTCTCATTGACCTAGCGAACCGCGTATGGGGTACTTACGTACCCAAACAGGGTACTTCTATGTATCAATACTCTAAATTTTGTGTACCAACAAATTTCTTTATTGTTTAACCTATTGTTGTAGAAATATCAATATTACATCTTAGTATTATATGCTCAAACATTAAATTTGTTCTAAATTATTTATAAAACAATCAATTTGTTGATTCAACTAAACACTTCTATAAAACTTAAGTTTATTATGTTTAGATTTTTAGAAAATTCCTAACTATAAGAACTTAGATGAAAATACCCTAGCGTACCGCGTTTTAGCATATCTGTATTTGTACCACGTATCGATACGAATCATGTTCCAGGTAACACTGGTGTAAACAACACAAATACACAGTTCAAAGAAGTAGGTCTGATGTCAAATGCTACATCGGATGGGGCCCAGAACCAAGGTGGGCCTTGAATAAATTAGCAAGGACGGATATTGAGGACAACAACCGAAGCTGAAATGATTACATACTCGGTCAAAACAGTACATTGGAAGCAATCAACAGACTCTATCTGAAAGAGCACAGGAGGCAAGGCCATGTAATTGGCTAAATCTTGGGAGGACCCCTAGGCTTTGGCCATCCCTTAGGGTTTGATCCCCAGGGTTCATTGTGATCCTAGACTTAAATTTTATTTTCCAACATTTTTAGCACATTTGTGCACTTATGGAACAAAATGATGTAGTGGCAGATTCCAGTTTAGAATAGGATTTAAATTGTGTTATTTTAATTTTAATAGTTTCCAACTACTTGTAGAAAAAGTTAATTAAAAGTTTTATTATCACTTTTAAAATAGATTAAGAGAATTATTTATTATCCTTTTCAAAGTAAATGTAGGAGAGTACGCCTGTAAATGTAGGCTGTCTTGAGATTCCTTATTCATTCAACTCATCTAATACACTTATTGTTTCTTTTGGAGAATTCGTTACTTTCCCTTGTGCGCAAGGTTTTATTTGCCTGTGTTAGTAGGATAAACTAAGCATTGTAATCCGCTGCATCACAAAAGACACTTTTATCACACAAACCGAAATGAAACCAAATAAGAAGTGTGAGAGCCCCTAGGATCCGGCCATAGGGCCTAGTAACTCCTCACACAAGTCAAATATCTCTTGTTTTCAAAGTTGACTGTCAGACCAAGTTAGAATCAAACCAAGAAATGCATAACATTCAGAGGCAAACAGGTCCACAATAAAATTAAGTGTGGAGGAAGACCAGTAAGGTCTAGCCTCTAAGGGTGGTTGCTAGGGTTCACACTATCCAGACTTAACATTTGGCCTCCTTTTAGTCATCCGTAGGAACAATTAGAAGGAACAAGAAGAATGCCCCCCAAAAAAACTAAGTGTGAAGAGAGAGGCCTTTGGGTCCAACCCATTTAGGGCTCTAACCCTTCAATGCTTGGCCACCATTTCGTCATCCGGAAGTCTGATCAGAAGATACAAACTGACATGGCCAAACCTGAGCAAATAAATACCGAGTACTGAAGAGTAAGATCCCTAGGATTCAAAGTCCCCTAGGGTCCACATCTTCCATACTTGGCCATATTTTTTGATACTATCATGATGTAGAAGCAGAACATGCAACGGAGACAGTTAACAAAACAACACTGACAAAGAAGGCACTATAAAAACTAGGTATGGGAATCCCTAGGTCCTAGGGTCCAAATATTTTATATTCAACAATAGAGACAGTTTTGTTCTGGTCCGAAAGACCTTTTAGATAGATAGAAGCAAAATCGAAACGAAATGGCAAAACCAGAGAAAAACACTACTGTTGAACCCAAGGGTCTAGTCTCCCTAGGGTCCATCCATTCCCCAAGTCTAGCCGTCAAGCAGTTTTCTTGCTCCACATAGTAATTTCTGGCTTCGATTTGTGAATACCGACCGTCCAATACGATCATCCGGATGTATGGGATGCTTTTCCAACTTCCGGTAGAGACCTTCCGATATTGTGATCTGGTGAGGGAATCGGTTTGGTGGTCAGAGAATTAGTTCAGGTTCTGGAATGGCATTCTCATGTCTACAAGTGACATAGGCATGATATAAGCATGTGGCATAAGTATGATGTGGGCAAATGTGAGGCAAATGGGGGCACCCCCATAGCTATAAATACCCCTCAATTCTTCCCCATCTAAATACCCCCATTTCTTCATCCTCGCACACAACTTTCCCTTTTTACGCCCCCAATTTGAGAGCTTCTCTCTAGAAGTGAGATTAGAACTCTAACTTCAGCACTTAAGTCTCCACAAGACTACCTACCCTTAAAACTAGTCTCCACAAGAATTAGTCGTTTGAGGACTTGGTCTCTATGAGACTCCCCTTTCTTATAATCCCCAACACACACTAGACACGACCCTCTAAAAGGTTCTGCCATTTGAATGCCAAACGGGGGTCACCTACATTCTCTCCCCTTGACCGTTACTCTGTCCAGATCCAGTTATCTTTATTGATTGCTAGCCTCACCGATCATTAAAGAACGTTTCACATTTTCCGATTCTACATAACCATACACCAATTTTTATAGCATCTTCCTTCTTGATCCTATCAACTTACATTCTCAAAACAATTTTGGCCATTCATTAGAAGGTTGAAACTTGACCTAGTTGGATTCCTAGCCCTGCACAAAGAACCTGACTTAGATGTGGAAGTTATAGCTAAAACAGGTCATTAGGTGTCATTGGGATGTAATCACCTTTTCTTTACCAAAGCAGATTTCATATTTGCGATAAGGTTATTTACAGAATCCATGATGAACTGAATAAAGGGGTTGAGGCTTGAAAAGTGCTTCCTCGAAAGGCGAAATTTCCAAATCCCCTCAACCTCAAGTGGGCAAAATTTCCAAACCCATTTTAATAGAAAGCTGAATGTCTGTTCTTAGAATTAGTTCTTCTCTTTAAATTGCAGAATGATGGTTTTGAAATGAAAAACTCCATGAATCTTCTTCTACATCTTTTTGGTTGTGGTTTGTGTTACAATTTTTTTCTAAAAATCTTCTCTTTGCAGCATAATTATATTCCAGTTTTCATACTGATGACATAATAATTGTTTCATAATCAAGTGTTGACTCTATTTTCATATTAGAAGCATAACCAGATATTCACTATTGTAGGCCATACTTGCGAGTGCATTTGCCAAAAAGGACTATGACAGTGCTACTACCACTGCAGCCAGAGTGTTGCAGGTGCTTAAATTATTTAATAAGAAGAGGAACACATTTCTTTTTCCTGTTTGTGATTCTCTGATGTTTTATATAAATCGATACTGCAGTTGGGACTGGTCCTTGGATTGGTTCTAGCCATCATCCTCGGAGTTGGATTACCATTTGGAGCAAGGATTTTTACAAAAGACGTCGACGTCCTCCACCTCATTAGTGTTGGCATCCCGGTAACTGTTCTTATCTGCAAACAGTAAAACAACATTACTAGTAGTCCAAGTCTAAGTATATTCAACCAATAACTTAGACATGAATATCATTTTTCTTCTTCTATATCAGTTTGTTGCAGCCACTCAACCAATCAATGCCTTGGCCTTTGTTTTTGATGGTATCAACTTTGGAGCTTCTGATTTTGCGTATTCAGCAAACTCTATGGTAACTCTACTGTCTCTAGGTCTTTGGGCCTCCTTTGCACCAAAGTAGAATAAAAATATAACGTCTCTTGTGCTTTTCACCAGGAATGAAAATGCTTGTATATGTTTATAACGAAATCATTTCTTGTCCAAAAAAATAATATTACCTCCCTTCTAAAGTATAAAATATACTTGCCTTTAATTTTACAAAGTTATGTGATCTTATAAACAGTTTTAAAGATGTCATGAGTTAAGTTCTCAGTCTTTGAGCTATCCCATGAGTACAGTCGTTTATTGTATGGAGTAATTTACCGGCTACTATCTAGTTTATTTTATGGAATATGGACATAAGATAAAATTTCCAACTAACTTAAGTTTTCTAACTGGAAAATTCGAAATGCTTAGAAAACCTGAGCCTAACGTTCCATGGGGCCGGGGATGGATGTACTATAGGGCTGGGGGGGGGGGGGGGCGCCCTATCCTGAAAGTTTTGAATTTTTCTTTTAAGCCGTTAAAATTTTTACATTTTTACATTTTTACATTTTTACATTTTTACTTCAGCCTCCCAAGATCTATGAAAAAGTTGAGAGTATATGCTATTTCGAAAAATATAAGAAATACTTCCTCTATTCCAAATATAAGAGTTAATTTAATTTTTGAAGTCAATTGGAAATATAGGAAAACTCATAAATATATCACTCTTTCCACGTTTTGGTATCGTGATACGAATATTCTTTCTTTGCTCCACTTTGTGTACTATAAAGGATCCATATATACTGCACTACAATGAAGTCCTATTTCAAGCTGTCCACAAAATTATTAATAACCTTATAGTGTTATGTCCACACACCCCCCCCCACCAAATTTTTTTTGGCTCGTCCCTGCATAGGGCTGACAAGAAAAATAATATGCGAGCTTAAAAGTTTAAAAGTGTAATGTAGTTTAGCTACCTGTGTTGTAACATATGCTGAATATGCATTTCATTTCTATATCTTTCTTAGTTCATATAAGCAATTTTAATTCACACCAGTAATGGTAAAAACTTGTGTAACATGTTCCTTCATCTACAGGTTCTGGTGGCTATATTCAGCATCGTATCTTTATTCATTCTTTCCTCCAGTCATGGATTTGTTGAACTCTGGGTTGGTCTAACTATATATATGAGCCTCAGAACATTTGCTGGTTTTTGGAGGTTAGTTTCCGTTGCTGAAAAATCCTCAAAGACGCACATACTAGCAGAAAATGCCTATGAATCAACTCATCTTTACCATATGATTCTGAAAATTCTGTCACATACTTCTCTTTACTCCCACTAAACAAGATTTGCGGAGAGATTAGCAGAAAAAATCAGACAAAAAACATATTGAGACCTTTTCTAATTTTTTGCTCCTACATTTGCAGAATAGGGACTGAAACGGGACCTTGGAGCTATCTCAGGAGCTAAATCCATGTTAGTTAATGTTCCATTATTGCTACCTCAGAGTTTAATCCCTGAAGACCCGACTCATTTTCCTTGGGTTTTCTTCATCTATAAAACACAGGCATCCTTTAAAGATGTCTCATGTTATTTTTAGCTTTGTAGCTGGTGATATTCAGTATTTTCTGGTTTCTTTTGTACTTGAAACTTTTGAGAGCTTTTCTTAGCAGTTAGCAGATTTATAGAGATAAGAGATATGTCAAGAATGAGCTCCAATATATTGTATACCATTATAGGGAAAATGCAATAGGAGGCTTATAGGAAGCAATTGCTCTTTATTTTAATGTCTCAATGGCTAACATTGATAATTAAGGTTCTACGTACGCCTAGGGGTGTAAATGAACCGAGTCGAACTGAGTATTGAGTTGCTCAGATTTGGTTCATAAAATTTATTGAGTTTCAAATAAGGTTTGATTTAGACTTGTTTAGCTTTCAAGTCGAGTACGATCTCGAATCGAGCCCGTACAGTTTGAACTATTCGAGCGAATATAATCTAAATATCAACAAAAAATTATAATTTGAAAAGTCTCGAGTAATTTATTGAATTTTAAAATTTGTTTATACTTGAAGCGTTTATATTTCGAGTCGAGTTCGAATTAAACTTATAGTCGAGCGAGTACGAATTAAGTTCGAACTGTTTGGTTTATTTTACGGCCTTATTTACATCCTCTCATCCACCCGACCTTGATAGTTAATAAATTAAGAAGGAAAAAATAAAGAAAATACATAATTTTTTTCTTAAAAAAATAAAATGGGCTATTGGTATAATGATCTTTTAAGTTATTGTTTACATCTTTGATAAGTATTAGGGTTGAAAATTTACCCAAACTAATTGGGTTCGAATTGGAAAAATTCAAGTGACAGATTCTTTAACAGAATGTTCTAAATATTGAGTAGGAAAAATAAAAGATGTTACTAGGGCAAAAATATACTCTACTACCCAAATTTTCAGTCATGAACATTGACCAATATATATATTTGAATTGATGCTAAATTAAGAAAATGTTGGCCTCATCTCCCTGAATAGGAAGAGGGATACTTTCCAAATACAGTTCATTACTTGCTTGCTTGCCATGTTCAAATCTGTTTACCTTTGCCTTTTTAGCAGAAAAGGCAAATACAGTTCATTTTTTTCGTAAAGGATATTTTTTTTTCCAATACTCGTAAGAAATATCATTTTTTTTCATACTCCATATTATGTAAGTGATATTATTTTATTTCATATTCCTAAATTTAAACTTACTATGGTAAATATTGCTTCTATAATTCCTGAAAAGATTAGAAATTTCTTAAGTTTTGCGCTTCATCTAATATCATTTCACTGGAATATTGAGCTGAACTTTCTTATTAAATTTTAATCTTTTCATGTTGGGGTACTATCCATACGGTACTATTACTACGGTACTATTCACAACAGAACTTAATTTTTTTTTTCTGTTAAAATTATTTTTGATACATGAATATCATTCTTGAATTTTACTCTACAATTAGTTATCATGTTGACAATTTGGACATTTTTGAACTCTGGATAAATTGAATTATAAATCTCTAATATTTATCCTTGATCTCACTTAATTGATTCTTTATATCGTTGTCATCATCATCATGCTTATATTGTACTGAAAGTCATCTTTGGCCCATAGTGCAAAGATGAACTGTTGATTGATATGATTATAACCAAAAATTGTATACTGGTATAATCATGACCTGTAATGTTACAGACAAATGTTTGTGGTGAAAGTCCTCTTTGGCCCGTTGTGCATAGATGAACAATTGTTTGGCATGATCATGACCACTGATAATATAAACGAATATCCTCAGCCCGCAGTGCATGGATAATTTATTGATTTGAAACATATATTGATTGGTGTTACATGGATAAAATATTGATGATGGACTTTTAAATCATAGAAGTTAGTAGACATCATTCTCTATTTGACTCTTCTAATGGATTGCTTGTTCCGCTGTAATTGTTGATCTAAAACTTGTTGTCTATTGTATTCTATCAGATTTTTCCCTGCTGAGGACTAAGGATAATTTGTTCTATATTATTTTAGTCATAATATTCTTTATTGGGCTAGTTGAGCTCGCCCTTTTTCTTTTGGTTCCATTGTTCTTCTCAGGGGGCGAGAATGTAGCTGAGACTAGTCGAAAAGTGGAGTAATGGTTCAAGATTGTTATTTTAGTAATCCTCACTATTTTGTAAAATAGTGTGTGACGCCCCCAAAACAGGTATACATCACTTATTTTTAGTCGTCAAATACATGGTACAGAATACAAATATAATCTTTAATATACCACAAGAGATTTGTGAGTTTCAATACAAATACTGTCTTCTAGACAATATCCACTCTCAGAATAAGTCCTCATTATATTTATTGTCACACTATTTAACAGAATAGTGAGGGCTACTAATACTATCATATGATCCATCACTCCGTTCCCCGACTCGTCCCAGCTATATTCTCATTTCCTGAAGAGAACAGTAAAAGAAATGGTGAGCTCAACTAGCCCAGTAAGAAATATTATGACTAAGATAATGCAGAATAAATTATCATTATCCTTAAACAGTGTTAAACTGATACAATATAACAAACATCAAGTTTAACTGCAGCGGAACAAGCAACCCATTAGAAGAGTCAAGTAGAGAATAAAATCTACTATCTTCTATGATTTAAAAGGTTTTTCATGACTTTTATCGCTGGGACTCAGCTTAATAAATAATCCACATCATCGAATCACCCCTGCACTACGGCCAATGATATTCTTAATATCACGACCACAATTATCCATGCACTACGTGCCAATAATATTTGTGTATTCATTAATGGTCATGATCATGCCAACCACTGTCCATCAATGCACTACGGGCCAATGAAGACTTTTACCACATCATTTGTAACATTACGGTCATGATTATACCGAATAATTCCTAGTCATAATCATACCAAGTCCATCTATGCACTACAGGCCACAGATGACTTTCAACAGAATATAAACATGAGGATGATGACAATGATATAAGAATTCAATAAAACAAGTTCAAGAATTAATTTATCCAGGAACCAACAACGTCCAAATTGTCAACATGGTACTGCTTTGTAGAGTAAAATTTAAGAATGCTCAGAAGAATATTTTCATGAAAAGATACTGGATGAAGCATAAATATCAAAGATATTTCACTAATTTCATAGAGTATAAAAGTCAAAACTTTAACCAACTGAGTATAATAAAGAATGGAATAACAAAAGAATTCACCAAGCATGCGATAGACCGCACAGACAAGTTATTCCAACAGAAAAATAAATAGTGGAACCATGTCATGCGTAAATGCACCGACAAGATATTCCGACAGAATAATAAATAATGGAACCAGGTCCGGCGTAAACGCACAGACAGGATATTTCGACAGAATAATAAATAATAGAACCAGGTCCGGTGTAAAGCACAGACAGGATATTCCGATAGAATAATAAATAATGGAACCAGGTCCGGCGTAAAGCACAGACATGATATTCCGACAGAATAATAAATAATGTAATAATAGAAGAATTTCACCAAGTATAGGGTAGCCCGCGTATACAGGTTATGTAAGACCCCAAATTATTAATAAATGAAATTTAAATTTTCTCTATTTATTATTTTGAAATAGTAAGGGTTAAATTGATTAATGAAGTTAGTTATGGGTAAAATGCGCAAATATTTCAAATAAGCAGGTGGTTATAAAATATTCATTGTTGTCGGAGAATATTCGTTTGGTCGTGGAATATTCTTCATGTCGGGGAATATTCGTACGACGGCGCAGTCTTTTGTGGACCCCATAACGGAAAGCGATTGGATGAAGAAAACGACAAGTATAAGTTGTTTATAATTAACGGCGTAGTTGTTACCGTTAATACTGTTGGAATACCCGGTGGTTAAAACACAGTAATACGCGTTGTTGCACAGTAGCACACTGTATTGCACCAATTATTGATTCTTACGTAAGAAGGCACTACTCAATAATTGTTACAGTAATTACTGTTCAATATTTTATTTTATTACTTCAATAATTGTTGCGTTGATATTTTATATTTTTGTTGCTCAATAATTGTCACTGCACATCATATCCATTATCAAATCAATAATTCATATTATTTGGAATAATATTATTAGATAACATTATTGGCAATGTCTAGAAAATTCTGTCAAGGAGAGGTTTGGTCACCTAATTGCGCGCCAGTAAGGAGAAATTCTTATTGGAAAGCCCCCTCTTTTCTGGGAACGGCCTGGTTGTCATAAATGTGATTCTGTAATATTATTTGTGAATAATTAATTATTGATTCAAATGATAAAGAAATATTTATTTTATGTGGATATAAATGATGGATATATTTATTTTTATGAGGATAAAAATGAAGGAATTAATGTTAAAGTGTTTTATTAGTATTTTATCGGTGTAAATGTATTACAAATCATCCGTTTGTAGATTTTGGATATTTTATGTTTGGAATTTGAAAAAATTCAAAGCTACAAAGTTGTAGAGAATTCGATTTCAGGCAGAATGGACATAAAATTTGTATTTTTCTGATAAACGGTCTATTTTCTATGAATTGTTAAAGTTTCAGAAAATAAAATATTTTTTATTAAATTATGGGTGGGACCCACTCTTGTTTGACAACACATGGGCTGCTGAAATTTTCAGCATTGAGGGGCTGGTCTTGAGTTTTGATTAGCATACGTAGAATGGTTGTTTAAAATAATATTAATTTATTATTTAGTCTCCTATGGCGTTCTAGCATTTTCCTATAAATAGACGCTTAGGTTAGAATTGAAAATCACACCAGAAACAAGTTTTCTTTCTCTCTATATTGTCGAGCGTATTTTAGTGACTATTTATATACTTTGAGAGTTGTTGTTCGGTACAAGTTTTCTTCGACTTTCTATCCTATATTCCGATCAAAAGTACCGTTATTTTGAGGTAAGGGATGTTATTTTATTAAAAAATGATATTATTTCTTCAATATCATTATGCCGAAATATTGGTTAGAAATTTTTATCAAATTTGAAACTTTTCATGTCGGGATTACTATTCATGAGTTACTATTCACGAGTTACTATTCATAAGTTACTATTCACCGAAAAATAAATTTTTCTTCTTTTCGTCCAAAATATCTATTCTGGATACTAGCTTTGATTGTATCCATGTTTTGATCATTCTTGAATTTTACTTCACTATGATTACTTATAAAGTATTTTTGGACATGAATAAATCGAAATACGAATTCTTAATATTTGTTATTTTGCTTCACTGGATTCGTTTCCTTTAAAATATTTTTCATCATCCTCAGCCCTAAATGATGATATAACTGAATATCTTTGGCCTGTAGTGCAAAGATGAATGATTTCTGATGAATATCTTTGGCCCGTAGTGCAAAGATGAACAGGTGTTGAGATGAACATGACCAACTGATGAATATCTTTGGCTTGTAGTGCAAAGATGAATATTGATTGATGTTACAGGGATAAAATATTGATGATGGACTTTTAAATTCATAGATAATAGTAGATTTCATTCTCTACGTAACTCTTCTATGAATTATTATTTTTCGCTGCGAATATTGATTTAAAACTTGTTATCTATTGTATTCTATTAGATTTTTTTTCCTGTTGAAGACTAACGATAATTTGTTCTGTATTATCTTAGTCATAATGTTCTTTACTGGGCTAGTTGAGCTCACCCTTTTTCTTTTTGTTCCATTTTTCTCAGGAGGCGAAAATGTAGCGAGTACTAGTCGGGGTATGGAATGATGGTTCTAGAAGTTATTTTAGTAGTCCTTACTATTTTTGTGAAATAATGTATCAATAATTGTAATGGGGACTTATTTGAGTGTGGATATTGTCTAGATGGCAACATTTATATTTAAACTCACAGTTCTTATGTTGTAATAGTAAAGATGTAGTTGTTTCTGTACCATGTATTTTGGCGACTCAGAATGGGTGTTGTATACCTATTTTGGGGGCGTCACAGGTTATTCCAACAGAATAATAAAGAATGGAATAACAGAAGTTCTCTTCATGAATAAGAAAGAAAGAATACCCTTTACGAGTACAACAAATAATATCCCTTACCGTAAAAGAAACTTGATATCGGAGTAGTGAAGTAGCAGAATACTTTTCTTCTTTCTCTCTATAGTTTCTCTCTCTAGAGTTTCAGTGAATACGTAAGAAAATAATGATGGAATGAGCTTCTATTTATAGAAAAATGGACTGTATAGTAACTAACTCATGAACTGTCTAGATTGATTTACTTTAATCTGACGGTCCATATTTAAACCAAAATCTTTTAAATAAAATATAATATATTCTATTTATAATCTAATAAAACGAATAACTTTATAAAAGATTTTACTATACAAATACTATGCAGGCACTATACAAATACTATGCATAATAAAATATAATATATTCTAATTATTGTCTAATAAAACAGATAATTTTATAAAAGTATTCTGTTTTATATACAAAATTTTTCTGTTTTATTACGTTAATAATACTAATAAAACAAAACTGAGTGACTTATCACGTAAGCCTCAATAATCAATACCGTGTGCTACTATGCAACCACACGTATTACTGTACTTTTACTACCGAGTAGTTCAACAGTATTAACGGTAAAACTTCCGCCGTTATTTTCATAAAATATTTTTGTCGTTTTCTCAATCCGACAATAATTTCGTTGTGGGGTCCACCAATAATTGAGCCGTCGTACGAATATTCCCCGACAAAAATAATATTTCCCGACCAATCGAATATAATACAACAACTTACATACTTTGTAAAATTTATAACTACTACCCACAAATATAACATTATCTCAAATTCATACCACAATATTTAAAAAAGAAATATTTTGAAAAAAATTAAATCTTTATTCATAAAATCTGGGGTTTCACAATCTCCCCTTCTTATGAAATTTTGCCCTCGAAATTTACGTACGTACCTGGTATGCCGAACAGATGAGGACACTTCGTCAGATTCTAACTTTTGAGGTATAACCTTTGAGTGTTGAATACATTTCAGGATTTTAACAGGTACATCTTCATACGTTAAATTATCCACTATCTCGTTCGGTTCTAAATCAATAATGTGGTTCGGGTGGTCCTCATATTTACGTAACATCAATACGTTAAAAATGTTATGAACACGCGACATACTTAGCAGTAAAACGAGTCTATAAGCCACAGTTCCTACTCGATCGAGGATTTCAAATGGGTCAATTAAATCGAGGGTTGAGATTTCCTCTCTTCATCGATTCTTGCTTCTAGAATAACGCCCTCTTGAACCTTCTTCTTCACATTCATCAGCTCTGAGTATGTAGCTTGAGCGGCTTTAACTTTATCGATTCAAGTCGATTCTACTCGTATATTCGCTATCTTCACGTGGGTCCCTAGAGTCTTTAACTCTATCTTCATCATTTGTAAGTTATACGAAATGGGTCTTTGTGTTAACAACATCTCACTCGCATACGATCTTCTACTCAACGCGTCAACTACCACGTTCGCACTTCCACGATGATATTGAATGGTACGATCGTAATCTTCAACAGCTCGAGCCAACGTCTTTGGCGCATAAAACATTCGTTTTAGTTGAAAAAATATTTGAGGGTTTAAGAAATGAGTTTTGTACTGGGGTCAATACAAAATTCGATTTCACGCTCCGGGGTAGGCTAAGAAGTCTTCAAGAATACGTCAAGAACTGTATTAATAATAGAAATATCGTTCAAAACTGTGACCCTCATCCAAGACTTGGATAGCACGTCACATTGATACCTATCAACTTGTCATCGTCATCCACGACGCCTACAGAAAGTCTGGCTTCGGTGCATTCCACACAAGAAAGTCAACAACGAAAGGATCGGGGCTCTTTACTTATGGCTTGATATGACAATGATTGACTTTAGTGGTTTGGTTGCTTGGATTCACATAACAGGTTGGTTAGGAGTATGAAAGCTAACAACCTTACGAAAAGTATGATGAGTAGTTAACCAATCAATACCTAGAATTACATCAAATGCAAGTATTTTTAATGAAATAAGATCGACAGGTAATGTGAGGGTACCGATTTGAACCAAACAAGACTTATAAACAGTGGATGTAATGAAGGTTTCTCCCAACGGAGTTTTCACAGATAAGTCAAAGTCTAATTTCTCCGGAGTCAAATGTAATCGTTGAGCGCAAATAGGAGAAATAAAAGAATGGGTAGAACTGGTATCAAATAAGGTATAGAATTCGCTAGAGTTTATGATAAGCTTACCCGTGATGACCTCGTTCGGGTTCCTTGCTTTCTGGGAGGTGACAACAAACGCTCTCCCTTACACTACCGATTTTGACTTTTCTGGGACGGCCTTTGGTGCCTCCATCTTAGCTGAACTTGTCTTCGGTGAACGATAAAATTGGGCTAAATGACCTTCTCTTCCATAATTATAACATACTTTGGACGGCATCGCGCAGTTTGGACTAATGTGTCCCTCCCCTCAACATTTGA
Organism: Panax notoginseng; assembly: GCA_016801055.1. NCBI lineage: Eukaryota > Viridiplantae > Streptophyta > Magnoliopsida > Apiales > Araliaceae > Panax > Panax notoginseng. Next base: position 18,749,165 of record CM029023.1, on the reverse strand, counting down.
AGCATATGATAGGTGGTCGTTCTCCTTCCTTAACAACGGGTGCTGGTGCTGACGTCTTTCCATCATTGTTGAATCTCCTCTTCTTGAAATGTCCATTCTTATTGTTTTGACCATGATTACCACCGAAGTGGTTACTATTTCTGGCATGTTGATTCCCTCCATGTTTATTATCACCGTTTTGATGACTGTTATCACCGGTATTATTATTTTGCCAGCTGCTCTCTTTTGGTTGCGTTGACTCGTTATCGCGCTCCACTAACTGAGCCCTATTTATAATATCTGAATACAAACACAGTTTATGAGAAATAAGATATTGACGTATCTCTGGCTTCAAACCTCTTAAAAATATTCGCGTCATTCTCTCTTCATTATTATCCAAGTGGGACGCAAATCGGGACAACTCGGCAAACTTGGCTTCGTACTGCGACACGGTCATGTTGTTTTGCTCCAACTTAATAAATTCCACCTCCTTCATGTGACGAATGCTTTCGGGAAAGTACTTGTCATTGAACAGCTCCTGAAACTTCTCCCAAGACATCTTGAGTGCGTCAGGCTGGGTACGTTTTATAGATTTTCACCAGTGATCTGCCTCTTCACGCAACATAAAGGTGGCAAAGGGAACCTTTTGCTCCTCGGAGCATCCCAAGACATCAAATATCTTGGTGATCTGCTTTAACCACGTCTCAGCCTTAAGTGGTTCTGGCTTTTCCAAAAACTCCGGTGGTCCCAACTCCTTGAATTGCTTAGCGGTGACCAACCGTGGGTTGCCATTATTTCCTCCTGCATTATGAACAGGAGCCGGCTTCGCCTGATGTTGCATGAATTCTAAAAAACTCCTAAACGTGCTGTCGTTCGTCAATTGATCAGTGTTGTTGTTTACATGAGGATTATTATCTTCCTGTTGCACATTGTCCTGATTATTGATCTGTGGAGACTCAACGGTCTCTTGTGCTCCGTTGCTTATCTCAATATTTTCAGATGTCATTTTCAAATACTGCAACAAAACAAGGGTTAATTAACATATCACATATTATCCCTATACTCTGACCGGCCAATTAAATACCAAATAAACTTAGGTAGGTCATACTAGCGAAAAAATTCCCCCGTCTCTCCCCTCCTAGTTCTTGCCTCACATCTCAGCCAGGGATCATATCCTTAAGCTCTGATACCAACTGTGACGCCCCCAAAATAGGTATACATCATCTATTTTGAGTCGCCAAATACATGGTACAGAATACAAATACAATCTTTAATATACCACAAGAGAGCTGTGAGTTTCAATACAAATACTGTCTTCTAGACAATATCCACTCTCAGAATAAGTCCTCATTACATTTATTGTCACACTATTTAACAAAATAGTGAGGGCTACTAATACTGTCATCTGATCCATCACTCCGTTCCCCGACTCGTCCCAGCTATATTCTCATTTCTTGAAGAGAACAGTGAAAGAAATGGTGAGCTCAACTAGTCCAGTAAGAAATATTTTGACTAAGATAATGCAGAATAAATTATCATTATCCTTAAACAGTGTTAAACTGATACAATATAACAAACATCAAGTTTAACTGCAGCGGAACAAGCAACCCATTAGAAGAGTCAAGTAGAGAATAAAATCTATTATCTTCTATGATTTAAAAGGTTTTTCATGACTTTTATCGTTGGGACTCAGCTTAATAAATAATCCACATCATCGAATCACTCCTGCACTACGGCCAATGATATTCTTTAGTATCACGACCATAATTATCCATGCACTACGGGCCAAGAATATTTGTGTATTCATTAATGGTCATGATCATGCCAACCACTGTCCATCAATGCACTACGGGCCAATGAGGACTTTTATCACATCATTTGTAACATTACGGTCATGATTATACCGAATAATCCCTGGTCATAATCATACCAAGTCCATCTATGCACTACAGGCCACAGATGACTTTCAACAGAATATAAACATGAGGATGATGACAATGATATAAAAATTCAATAAAACAAGTTCAAGAATTAATTTATCCAGGAACCAACAACGTCCAAATTGTCAATATGATACTGCTTTGTAGAGTAAAATTCAAAAATGCTCAGAAGAATATTTTCATGAAAAAATACTGGATGAAGCGCAAATATCAAAGATATTCCACTAATTTCATGAAGTATAAAAGTCAAAACTTTAACCAACTGAGTATAATAAAGAATGGAATAACAAAAGAATTCACCAAGTATGCGATAGACCGCACAGACGGGTTATTCTAACAAAAAAATAAATAGTGGAATCATGTCATGCGTAAATGCACCGACAAGATATTCCGACAGAATAATAAATAATGGAACCAGGTCCGGCGTAAACGCACAGACAGGATATTCCGACAGAATAATAAATAATAGAACTAGGTCTGACATAAAGCATAGACAGGATATTCTGACAGAATAATAAATAATGGAACCAGGTCCGGCGTAAAGCACAGACAGGATATTCCGACAGAATAATAAATAATGTAATAACAGAAGAAGTTCACCAAGTATAGGGTAGCCCGCGTATACAGGTTGTTCCAACAGAATAATAAAGAATGGAATAACAGAAGTTCTCTTCATGAATAAGAAAGAAAGAATACCCTTTATGAGTACAATAAATAATATCCCTTACCGTAAAAGAAACTTGATATCAGAGTAGTGAAGTAGCAGAATACTTTTCTTCTTTCTTTCTATAGTTTTTCTCTCTAGAGTTTCAGTGAAATCGTAAGAAAATAATGAAGGAATGAGCTTCTATTTATAGAAAAATAGACTGCATAGTAACTAACTCATGAACGGTCTAGATTGATTTACTTTAATCTAACGGTCCATATTTAAAGCAAAATCTTTTAAATAAAATATAATATATTCTATTTATAATCTAATAAAACGAATAACTTTATAAAAGATTTTACTATGCAAACACTATGCAGACACTATGCAAACACTATGCATAATAAAATATAATATATTCCAATTATTGTCTAATAAAACAGATAACTTTATAAAAGTATTCTGTTTTATATAAAAAGTTTTTCTGTTTTATTACGTTAATAATATTAATAAAACAAAACTGAGTGACTTATCACATAAGCATCAATAATCAATACCGTTTGCTACTATGCAACCACACGTATTACTGTACTTTTACTACCGAGTAGTTCAACAGTATTAACGGTAAAACTTCCGCCATTATTTTTATAAAATATTTTTATCGTTTTCTCAATCCGACAATAATTCCGTTGTGGGGTCCACCAATAATTGTGCCGTCGTACGAATATTTCTTGACAAAAATAATATTCTCCGACCAATCGAATATAATATAACAACTTGTATACTTTATAAAATTTATAAATACTACCCACAACTATAACATTATCTCAAATTCACACCATAATATTTAAAAAAAATATTTTGAAAAAAATTAAATCTTTATTCATAAAATCTGGGGTTTCACATAGTGTGACAATAATTGTAATGAGGATTTTATTTGAGTTTGGATATTGTCTACGAGACAATATTTGTATTAAAACTCACAGCGTATGTTTTGTCGTATTTTACACGACAATTAATAGTTGTATAAATGAAGTTATATTTGATTTTTGTACCATGTATTTGGCAACTCAGAATGGGTCGTGTGGACCTATTTTGGGGGTGTCACACCATAGATGTCTTCCGATGCTGAATGTTTAAGTCCCCCAAGAACCCCTCGAACTTTGAACCCACAAACTGACGCCCGTTATCAGAAACCACCACCATCGGTATTTCAAACCGGAATACCACAAATTCTTTTAAGAATTTAAGACACTCATGTTCTGTGATCTGTCGAAGGGGTTTCGCTTCAACCCACTTAGTCATATAGTCAATTGCAACGATCACAAAGTTGACATGCCCTTTTGTCTTCGGCAACGGACCCATAATATCGATTCCCCAAACAGTAAAAGGAATTGGAGATAAGACCGATTACAACTCTTCTGGTGGTAGATGGATAATGGGACTATTCAACTGACATTTCAAACACTTCTTTACATAGTCCGTTGCCTCCTTGAAAATGGTCAGCCAATAATACCCTTGCCGAAGCACATTATACGCCAACGCCTTAGCTGCCACGTGATCACCGCAAATCCCCTCATGAACTTCTCGGAGCACATACTCAGCTTCAAATGGCATCAAACACTTAAGTAGAGGAGAAGAGCAGACTCTTTGATACAGATCCCCGTCTATCAATACAAAATTTGAACTCCTATGTTTTACCTTCTTCGCCAACATCCGATCCGAATGTAGTATGCCGTCAGCCAAATAATCTAAATAAGGAGCCATCCAATAAGTTGACCGCTCCAGACTCATAGCCTCTGCATGTTAAACACTCGGCTGATAAGATTTCTAAATAAACCGACCCACCGAATGTGTTAGCGTCAGTCATAGCTAACCTCCCCAAAACATCTGCTATAATATTGTCAGACCTGTCCACTCCATGAAAAGTAAACGAACTGAAGTACTAGAGCCGATTTTTCACCTCTGCCAAATACTTCACCATCTTTGCCCCCTGGCCTCGTACTCCCCCAAAACTAGCTTGATCACCAACTGAGAGTCACTAAAAATTAATATTCTCTGAGCTTCTAGACTCTTTGCCAACCGAAGACCTGCCAAAATCGCTTCATACTCACCCTCGTTGTTAGTAGCTTTAAACCCAAAATAGATCACCTGCTGCACTCTGAATCCCTCTGGACTTGTCAGAATAACACCAGCACCACTGACTTTCAAAGAAGAGGATCCATCTACATAAATCATCCACGAACTTTGAATTGATTGAGCACTGGTTACTGTCCGAACGACCCCTTCCAAACTGCCTTTTATCTCAAAAAATGAACACTTCACCACAAAGTCAGCCAAAGCCTGACCTTTTATTGCCATCCGAGGATTATACTCTATTATAAATTGTGATAATTACATAGCCCACACTGCAAGCCGACCCGAAACCTCTGGTTTTCCCAACACCTTTTTCAATGGCTGATCCGTGTATACTACTATTAACCGAACCTGGAAGTACTGTCGAAGCTTCCTACTCGCTATCATCAGTGCATAAGAAAACTTCTCAAGGTTCAGATATCTTGTTTCTACATCCCTAAGAGTGCGGTTTACATAATAAACCGAGTGCTGCTTACCCCCAATCTTCCGCACCAAAATTGCTCTTACGGCCAAAGAACTCGCAGCTAAATACACATACAAAGGCTCAGTTAGAACTGGTTTCACCAACAAAGGGGCTAAAGATAAATACCTTTTAATTCCTTGAAAAGCATCCTCACCCTCTGAAGTCTACTGGAAAGTCTTCTCATTCTTCGGCCCTTTCAGAGTATCAAAAAATGGTAAACACCTTTCTGCCGATTTAGACATGAATCTCCTCAAGGCTGCTATCCAACCAGTCAGACGTTGAATATCTTTATATAATTGAGGAGACTTCATATCTAATATTTCCTTGATCTTCTCTGGGTTCACCTCAATTCCTTGCTTGTTGATCAAATAACCCAAAAATTTCCCTATTCCCAGTCCGAAGGTACACTTCGTCGGGTTCAATATGAGCTTATGGTGCTGAATTGTTTGAAAGAAATCCTCTAAATCATCCAAGTGTCATCGTACCGACATGCTCTTGACAATCATATCATCTACATAGACCTCCATACTCCGACCCAACTGCTTCGCAAACACATAGTTCATTATCCTCTGATAAGTAGCCACTACATTCAACAATCCGAAAGTCATCTTCTTATAAGCGTAGACCTAACGATGTGTAATGAAGGCAGTCTTCGGGACATATTTCTTGTGCATCAAAATCTGATGGTAACCCGAAAATGCGTACATAAAATTGAGCAAAGCATACCCCGAAGTGGAATCAATTAAATGGTCAATATGGGGAAGTGGGTAGAAATCCTTCGGACATGCCTTATTTAGATCTGTATAATTAATAGAGACTTGCCATTTCCCATTATGCTTTTGAACCAATACCACATTCGCCATCCACTTCGGGTAGTCAATCTCAAAGATAAAATCAGTTGCCAAAAGCTTAGCTATCTCCTCATCTGTTATTTTCTGCCTCTCTGAGGTGAAGATTCTACTTTTCTGTCGAACTAGTTTCTTTGTCGAATCCACATGTAACCTATTCACGACCACCTTCTGATCAACCCCAGACATGTCGTTGGGAGTCCACGCAAAGATATCGACATAACATTGTAGCAATTCCACCAAACTGGTTCAAAAAGGCTCCTACAACCCGGACCCAATCTTTACTGTCTTGTCTTTCTTGCCAGGAATTAATTCCACGTCCTCGATCTCTTCAGTCGGCGTGACCAAAGGTTCTAAAATACCCTCGGTAAAAGGTTCGATCTTTATTGACATCGTCTATTTATGTTTGCTAACTCCTACTCCCGAAGAGATCAATACATTCTTTTAACATCTCCTTGCTAGATCAAGATCTCCAGCCACCTCCCCAACTCCGTTCGGTGTGGGGAACTTAATCTTAAAGTGAGGGATCAAAGTCACCGCCTGAAGAGCTGTTAGAGTCGGCCTCCCCAATATGGCATTGTACGCCGAATCCACATGCACTACAAAAAATCGACAAACTACCTCCACCTGACAATGAGATGTCCCAAAAATAACTAGTAGCTCGATCGTCCCTGTAACCTTGACTGGATAGTTGCTGAACCCGTACAGAGGAGGCTCTTGACCAACCTCTAATTTTTGACCCTTCAAATCCATCCTTTGGTAGGCATGAGTATACAAAATATCCACCGATGAGCCATTATCGACCATCATCCTCTTCATGTACATTGAACCTACTTCTGCTATAATTACCAAGGCCTCTTCATGGGGTTCAATTGGCTCTGAAGGAAAATTATCATCAGTAAAAGAGATTACCGATCCGGGGTATGGTCTTTCACGCCTAATAGGCTGAACAGACACCGTCAGTACCGCATCCATATATCCTCTTCTCTTCTTTCCTGCAACCTTCCCAACCGACCCACCAATGATCACATCCACCACTCGGCGTACTACTTGGGTTTGATCCTGTTGTTGAGGCTAGGGGTACGGTTTTGATGTCGAAGCATTGTTTGCCCGTTGTGTCCCCGAAGCGTCTCGTCGTGCAACATATTGAACCTAATTCCCATTCTGGATGTTCTTCTCGATCAGGTCCTTCAAGTTCCAATAAGCTTTTATAGAATGCCCAATCCTCCCATGATAGTCACAATACATATTCGAATTTCCTCTTTTAATCTTCGAGTTGTACTTGGCTAGCTCATAGTATGACTTGTCCTTCATATGCTCCAAAATAGTAAACCAATCAGTGTTTAACTTAGAGTAAACTTTTTCGACCCTCTGACTCGGGAAAGGCGGACGTCCTCCTCCCGACCCGCCATTGTTGTTGTTGTACTTCTTTGGGTAGGCCCCGACCTATCATTGTTGTTATTCCCTGTATCCTTTTCTTTCTCCTTCGACCTTTCTGTTGAGTTCTGCTTCAGACCAAGGCTTCGGTCAAGCTCTTTGGATGGTTGAACATCAACTCCTTTACCTGCTTTTTAGATTTAACAAGATCTAACCCGTTCTGAAACAGCCATACTGCCTAAAGGCCGTTCAAATCCGAGACATGTCCTATTGCTTCCCGGAATCGTTTCACGTACTGTCCCAAAGTTTTGTTTGAGTACTGTCGGATCTGGGACAAGGAACCGGTGGGCTTTCCTCTCCTTTTATTGCTGCCGAACCTTGCATGAAAGTTACCACTGAGCCCTCTTCATGACGATATCGAGTTCAGGGCAAGAGTCATCATCCACTGTCGAGCGTCTTTCCTCAAAGTCGTCATAAACATCTGACACTTGGCAGACTCTGAGTAGTCATAATAGTCCATCAGGCGGTCATATGCCTAGTTATGCTAATAAGGATCCCCCGAGCAATCATAACTCTCCATGTGAGGAGGTTTCTTATTCGAATCTACCTTTTACTGCATGATCTCGGAGGTGAAAGGCAACGAGTACTTAACGGAGTCACATTGCTTGAATTTTCCTTTTCCCACTTGACTTCGGCTAGCTGTTTCTCCGGTTCGGCCAACATTTTGGCCAACTCTTCTATCCCGCTTTTTAGGGGTGAAGGGTTCCTTTGGCCCCTACCTCCATCAGGAGATGCCTCTCGCTTCGGGCGAGCTGTCTGTCGCTTGCTATCAGAACTCGCTGGCCTGGATCAACTTCTTCTCTTGTTTCCACTGGGCATAGGTGTAAAACCCCAATTTTTTTTTTGAATAAAGATGAATTTTCTATAAATATTATTTTTGAATATTATGGAGTGAAATTGATATAATGTTATAGTTGTGGGTAATATTTATAAATTTTGCATAGTATGCAAGTTGTTATATTATATTCGATTGGTCGGGGAATATTCGTTTTAGCAGGAAATATTCGTACAACGGCGCAATCATTGGTGCACCCCGTAACAGAATTATTGTCGGATTGAGAAAACGACAAAAATATTTTTATGAAAATAACGGCGGAAGTTTTACCGTTAACTGTTGAAACACCCGGTGTTAAAAGTACAGTAATACGCGTGGTTGCATAATAGCACACGGTATTGATTATTAATGCTTAAGCAAGAAGTCACTCAATTTTGCTTATTTTATTGACCCCAATTTACTTATTTTTTTTTCAAAATAATCGGTAGAAAATTATTTTATATAATTAGGTGGGGGCCCACTGTGGGGCCCGTGTTTGAAATTAAAGAGGGAAGTTGTCTGATGTTTTCCACGGGAGTTGTTTTATTTGATAGGTAATGTAATGTTTATATATATATATATATATATATATATATATATATATATATATTATTTTTATTTAAAAGATTTTGCTTTAAATATGGACCGTCAGATAAAGTAAATCAATCTAGACCGTTCATGGATTAGTTACTATTCATTCCATTTTTCTATAAATAGAAGCGCATTCCTTCATTATTTTCTTACAAATTCACTGAAACTCTAGAGAGAGAAAATTTTAGAGAGAAAGAAGAAAATTTTTTTGCTACTTAACTACTCTTATATTCAGTTCTTTTACGGTAAGGGGTGTTATTCTTTCTTACTCATAAAGAGAAATGTTGTTATTCCATTGCTTATTATTCTGTTGGAATAACCTGTATACGCGGTCTACCCTATACTTGGTGATATTCTTCTATCATTCTGTTGGAACATCCTGTCTGTGTGTTTTGCACCGGACCTGGTTCCGTCTTTATTATTATTCAATTGGAACATCCTGTCTGTGTGTTTTACACCGGACCTGGTTCCATCTTATTATTATTCTGTTGGAATATCCTGTCTGTGTGTTTTACACCGGACCTGGTTCCGTCGTTATTATTCTGTTGGAACATCTTGTCGGTGTAAATTTTACCTGACCTGGTTCCGTTATTATTATTCTGTTGGAATAACCTGCCTATGCGAAGTACCGCATGCATAGTGATTTCTTTTGTTATTCCATTCTTTATTATACTCAGTTGGTTAAAGTTTTGACTTCTATACTCCATGAAATTAGTAGAATATCCTTGATAATTGCGCTTCATCCAGTATCTTTTCATAGAAATATTCTTCTGATCATTCTTGAATTTTACTCTACAAAGCAGTATCATGTTGACAATTTGGACATTATTAGTTCCTGGATAAATTAATTCTTAAACTTATTTTATTGAATTCTTATATCATTGTCATCATCCTCATATTTATATGTTTTTTAAAGTCATCTGTGGCCTGTAGTGCATAGATGGACTTGGTATGATTATGACCAGTGATTATTCGATGTAATCATGACCGTAATGTTACAAATGATGTGGTAAAAGTCCTCATTGGCCCGTAATGCATTGATGGACAGTTGTTGGCATGATCATGACCATTAATGAATACACAAATATTCTTGGCCCGTAGTGCATGGATAATTGTGGTCATGATACTAAAGAATATCCTTGGCTGTAGTGCAGGGGTGATTCGATGACGTGGAATATTTATTAAGCTGAGTCTCAGCGATAACAGTGATGAAAAACCTTTTAAATCATAAAAGATAGTAGATTTTATTTTCTACTTGACTCTTTTAATGGATTGCTTGTTCCGCTGCAGTTAAACTTGATGTATATTATATTTTATCAGTTTAACATTGTTGGAGACTAATGATAATTTATTCTGCATTATCTTAGTCATAATATTTCTTGCTGGGCTAGTTGAGCTCACCCTTTCTTTCACTGTTCTCTTCAGGAAATGAGAATATAGCTGGGACGAGTCGGGGAACGGAGTGATGGTTCAGAGGATAACATTAGTAGTCCTCACTATTCTGTGAAGTAGTGTGATAATAATTGTAATGAGGACTCCTTTTGAGTTTGTATAATCTCTAGTAGACAATATTTGTATTCAAACTCACAGTTTATATTTTGTCGTATTGTACACGACAGTTATGTTAGTAAGTTGTATTTGAATTCTGTACCATGTATCTGGCGACCCAAGATGGGTGATGTATACCTAATTTTGGGGGCGTCACAGTTGGTATCAAAGCTTAGGGATATGATCCCTGGCTAAGATGTGAGACTAGAACTAGGAGGGGAGAGACGGGGAATTCCTTCGCTAGTATGACCTACCTAAGTTTATTTGGTATTTAATTGGTTTGTCAAAGTATATGGATAATATGTTATATGTTAATGAACCTTTGTTTTGTGGCAGTATCTGAAAATGACATCCGAGAATGTTGAAAATAGCAATGGAGCACAAGAGACCGTTGAGTCTCCACATATCAATAATCAGGAGAATGTGCATCAGGAATGCGATAATCCTCATGCAAACAACAACACTGACCAAATGATAAATGATGGAATGTTCAGAAGCTTTATGCAGTTCATACAACAGCAGGCGAGAGCGGCTCTTGTCCAAAATATGGGTGAAAACCCTGAAAACTCTCGGACGGTCACCGCTAAACAGTTCAAGGAGCTGGGACCACCGGAGTTTATTGGAGAGCCAAAATCACTTAAGGCAGAAACGTGGATAAAGCAGATCACCAAGATACTTGATGTCTTGGGATGCGCCGAGGAGCAAAAGTTTCACTTTGCCACCTTTTTGTTGCGAGGAGAGGCAGATTACTGGTGGGAATCGGTAAAGCGTACTCAACCTGCTGCACTGAAGATGTCTTGGAAGAAGTTTCAAGAACTATTCAACATCAAGTACTTCCCCGAAAGTATTCGTCACATAAAAGAGGTAGAGTTCATCAAGTTGGAGCAGAATAATATGACCGTGTCGCAGTATGAGGCTAAATTTGCTGAGTTGTCCCGGTTTGCGTCCCACTTGGTGGATAATGAAGAGTGAATGACGCGAATATTTTTGCGAGATTTGAAACCTGAGATACGTCAACATCTTATTTCTCATAAACTGTGTTTGTATTCAGATGTTGTGAATAGGGCTCAGTTAGTAGAGCGCGATAACGAGTCAACGCAACCAAAAGAGAGCAGCCGGCAAAATAATAATACCAGTGAGAGCAGTCATCAAAGCGGTGACAACAAGCGTGGAGGGAATCAACAGGCCAGAAATGGTAACCACTTCGGTGGTAATCAGGGCCAAAACAATAAGAATGGACATTTCAAGAAGAGGAGATTCAACAATGATGGAAAGACGTCAGCACCAGCACCCGTTGTTAAAGAAGGAGAACGACCACCTATCATATGTTTCAAATGCGGAGGGGAGGGACACATCAGTCCAAACTGCGTGATGTCGTCCAAAGCATGTTATAATTGTGGAAGAGAAGGTCACCTAGCCCGATTTTGTCATTCACTGAAGACAAGTTCAGCTAGGATGGAGGCACCAAAGGCCGTCCCAAAAAAGTCAAAGCCAGTAGTGCAAGGGAGAGCGTTTATAGTGACCTCCCAGAAAGTAAGGAACCCGAATGAGGTCATCATGGATAAGCTTATCATAAACTCTAGCGAAGTCTATACCTTATTTGATACCGGTTCTACCCATTCTTTTATTTCTCCTACTTGCGCTCAACGATTAAATTTGACTTCGGAGAAATTAGACTTTGACTTATCTGTGGAAACTCTGCTGGGAGAAATTTTCATTACATCTACGATTTATAAGTCTTGTTTGGTTCAAGTTGGTACCCACACATTACCTGTCGATCTTATTGCATTAAAAATATTTGCATTTGATGTAATTCTAGGGATTGATTGGTTAAATACTCATCATGCAAAAATTAATTATTTTCGTAGGGTTGTTAGCTTTCATATTCCTAACCAACCTATTATGCGAATTCAAGCAATCAAACCATTAAAATCAATCACTATCATCTCAAGCCATAAAGCTATTCGTTTATTAAAAAACGGATGTCAAGCTTTCTTAGCTCATGTCACAGATCTAAACAAAAATACGTCAGTTTTGAATAATATTTCTATTGTTGATGAATTTTCTGACGTATTCCCTGAAGAACTTCCTGTCCTACACCCAGAGCGTGAAATTAAATTTTGTATCGACCTTGAACCCGGTACAAAACCCATTTCTAAAGCCCCAAATCGAATAGCTCCTATTGAACTTCAGGAGTTAAAGACTCAACTGCAGGAATTGTTAGACATTGGCTTTATTCATCCTAGTACTTCTCCTTGAGGTGCTCCTGTTCTATTCATGAAGAAGAAAGATGGGAGTATGCGACTTTGTATTGATTATCGGGAGTTGAATCATGTCACCATCAAAAATAGATACCCATTGCCACGTATTGATGACCTGTTTAACTAGTTGCAAGGAGCCAAATTCTTTTCAAAGATTGATCTTCGTTCCGGGTATCACCAATTGAAGATTAGAACCGATGACATTCCAAAGACGGCTTTCAGAACTCGGTACGGGCATTATAAATTTATAGTCATGTCCTTTGGATTGACTAATGCTCCTGCTGCCTTCATGGATATGATGAACCGAGTATTCAAGGAATATTTGGATCACTTTGTGGTCATCTTTATTGATAACATCCTTATTTATTCCAAAAGCCGTCAAGATCATGAGCAACACTTGAGGCTGATACTCCAAAAGCTTCGTGAATATAATCTTTATGCCAAGTTGAAGAAATGCGAGTTCTGGCATGAGGAAGTAGCATTCCTTGGGCACGTGGAATCAAGTCATGGAATATCTATTGACCCAACAAAGATTGAAGCTATTCAAAGCTGGGAGCAACCAAAATCAGTGACCGAAGTACGTAGCTTTCTCGGCTTAGCTGGTTATTATCGGAGATTCGTAGAAGGGTTTTCTCGAATCGCTACTCCACTAACTCAGCTGACTCGGAAAGATACAAAGTTCGGTTGGGGCGAGGAATGCGAGAAGAGTTTTCAAGAACTCAAGAAGAGACTCATTTTAGCACCTGTTTTGACAATACCATTTGGTTTGGAGGGATTTGTCATCTACAGTGATGCTTCGGGCAAAGGGTTAGGATGTGTTCTCATGCAATATGAAAAAGTCATAGCCTATGTTTCACGACAACTCAAAGAATATGAGAGGAATTATCCTACTCATGACCTAGAGTTAGCAGCTGTGGTCTTCGTACTTAAAATTTAGAGGCATTACTTGTATGGAGAGAAGGTGGAAATCTTTACGGATCATAAAAGCCTCAAATATTTATTCACTCAAAAGGAACTCAACATGCGACAACGACGTTGACTTGAACTGTTGAAAGATTATGATCATACCATCTTGGAAAAGCGAACGTGGTAGCTGACGCATTGAGTAGAAGATCATATGCAAGTACGAGTACGATATTGTCAACACAAAGGCCCATTTTGTGTGACTTTCAAAGGATGGAGATAGAGTTAAAGACTCCAGGGACCCATGTGATGATGGCGAATATACGAGTAGAACCGACTTTAATTGATAAAGTTAAAGCTGCTCAAGCTACAGACCTAGAGTTGATGCGTATGAGGAAGAAAGTGCAAGAAGGTGCTATACCGGAAGCAAGGATCGATGAAGAAGGAATACTTCGAGTCAACTCCAGACTTTGTGTTCCTAACGACCCTGATTTAAAGTATAAAATCATGATGGAGGCGCATAACACACCGTTTGCAATCTATCCTGGGAGTACTAAAATGTATCGTGATCTTCGTCATACATTTTGGTGGAGCAATATGAAGAGAAAGATAGCGCTGTTTATCTCAAGGTGTCTAACTTGTCAACGAGTCAAGGCGGAGCATCAAGTACCAAAAGGTCCATTGCAACCACTTAAAATTCCAAAATGAAAGTGGGAGCACATTACCATGGATTTCATTACTGGTCTTCCCAAGGTTTCTCAAGGCATTGATGCAATTTGGGTCATTGTTGATAGATTGACCAAGTCTGCTCACTTCTTACCAATACGAGAAACTTATACACTTGAACGTCTTACTCACATGTACATAAACGAGATTGTAAGACTGCATGGTATGCCAGTATCCATAGTTTCTGATCGAGACCCAAGATTCACTTCACGATTTTGGGTTAGTTTGCAAAAAGATATGGGCACGAATTTACGATTTAGTTCGGCATATCATCCTCAGACGGATGGACAGTCAGAGAGGACTATTCAAACTCTTGAAGATCTATTAAGACTCTGTGTCCTTGATTTCAAGAGAAGTTGGGATAAGTTCTTACCATTGGTGGAGTTTTCCTACAACAACAGTTATCAAGCAAGTATTGGCATGGCTCCATTCAAGGTGTTGTATGGAAGAAAGTGTCGTTCTCCAGTATGCTGGGATGAGGTGGGTGAAGCAACTTTGTTGGGACCGGAGTTGGTAGGTATGACTACGAAAAAGATTCAAACGATTCGACAACGTATAAATACCTCACAAGATCGACAAAAGAGTTATGCTGATCTTCATCGAAAGGACGTGGAATTCTATATAGGAGATCATGTGTGTTACGTGTTGCTCCATGGAAAGGAGTTTCGAGGTTTGGAAAGAGAGGAAAGCTCAATCCTCGATTCATTGGCCCATTTTTAATCCTCGGTCGAGTAGGGACTGTAGCCTATAGACTTGCTTTACCGCCAAGTATGTCTCGTGTTCATAACGTTTTTCATGTATCCATGTTACGTAAATATGTGAAAGACCCGAACCACATTATTGAGTTAGAACCGGACGAAATAGCGAAAGATTTAACGTATGAAGAGGTTCCTGTTCAAATCTTGGATAAGAAGGAACATATTTTACGCTCCAAGATTATACCTCAAGTCAAAGTGTTATGGAGGAACCACGATGTTGAGGAAATAACCTTGGAGTTAGAATCTAAAATGAAATCAAGGTATCTTTACCTCTTCGATATACCAGGTACGTACCCTAATTTCGAGGGCGAAATTTCATAAGAAAGGGAGATTATAAAACCCCAATTTTTTTTTGAATAAAGATGAATTTTCTATAAATATTATTTTTGAATATTATGGAGTGAAATTGATATAATGTCATAGTTGTGGGCAATATTTATAAATTTTGCATAGTATGCAAGTTGTTATATTATATTCGATTGGTCGGGAAATATTCGTTTTAGCTGGGAATATTCGTACAACGGCGCAATCATTGGTGGACCCCACAACAGAATTATTGTCGGATTGAGAAAATGACAAAAATATTTTTATGAAAATAACGGCGGATGTTTTACCGTTAACTGTTGAAACACCCGGTGTTAAAAGTACAGTAATACGCGTGGTTGTATAGTAGCACACGGTATTGATTATTAATGCTTAAGCAAAAAGTCACTCAATTTTGCTTATTTTATTGACCCCCATTTACCTATTTTTTTTTCAAAATAATCGGTAGAAAATTATTTTATATAATTAGGTGGGGGCCCACTGTAGGGCCCATGTTTGAAATTGAAGAGGGAAATTGTCTGATGTTTTCCACGGGAGTTGTTTTATTTGATAGGTAATGTAATGTTAATATATATATATATATATATATATATATATATATATATATATATATTATATTTTATTTAAAAGATTTTGTTTTAAATATGGACTGTCAGATTAAAGTAAATCAATCTGGACCGTTCATGGATTAGTTATTATGCATTCCATTTTTCTATAAATAGAAGCTCATTCCTTCATTATTTTCTTACAAATTCACTGAAACTCTAGAGAGATAAAATTTTAGAGAGAAAGAATAAAAGTTTTCTGCTACTTAACTAGTCTTATATTCAGTTCTTTTACGGTAAGGGGTGTTATTCTTTCTTATTCATGAAGAAAACTGTTGTTATTTCATTGCTTATTATTCTGTTGGAATAACCTGTATACGCGGTCTACCCTATACTTGGTGACATTCTTCGATCATTCTGTTAGAACATCATGTCTGTGTGTTTTACACCGGACCTGATTTCGTCTTTATTATTATTCTATTGGAACATCCTGTCTGCGTGTTTTACACCGAACATGGTTCCGTCTTTATTATTATTCTATTGGAACATCATGTCTGTGTGTTTTACACCGGACCTGGTTCCGTCTTATTATTATTCTGTTGGAACATCCTGTCTGTGTGTTTTACACCGGACCTGGTTCCGTCGTTATTATTCTGTTGGAACATCTTGTCGGTGTAAATTTTACCTGACCTGGTTCCGTTATTATTATTCTGTTGGAATAACCTGCCTATGCGAAGTACCGCATGCATAGTGATTTCTTTTGTTATTCCATTCTTTATTATACTCAGTTGGTTAAAGTTTTGACTTCTATACTCCATGAAATTAGTAGAATATCCTTGATAATTGCGCTTCATCCAGTATCTTTTCATGAAAATATTCTTCTGATCATTCTTGAATTTTACTCTACAAAGCAGTATCATGTTGACAATTTGGACATTATTAGTTCCTGGATAAATTAATTCTTAAACTTGTTTTATTGAATTCTTATATCATTGTCATCATCCTCATATTTATATTTTTTTAAAGTCATCTGTGGCCTGTAGTGCATAGATGGACTTGGTATGATTATGACCAGTGATTATTCGGTGTAATCATGACCGTAATGTTACAAATGATGTGGTAAAAGTCCTCATTGGCCCGTAGTGCATTGATGGACAGTTGTTGGCATGATCATGACCATTAATGAATACACAAATATTCTTGGCCCGTAGTGCATGGATAATTGTGGTCGTGATACTAAAGAATATCCTTGGCTGTAGTGCAGGGGTGATTCGATGACGTGGAATATTTATTAAGCTGAGTCTCAGCAATAACAGTGATGAAAAACCTTTTAAATCATAAAAGATAGTAGATTTTATTTTCTACTTGACTCTTTTAATGGATTGCTTGTTCCGCTGCAGTTAAACTTGATGTATATTATATTTTATCAGTTTAACATTGTTGGAGACTAATGATAATTTATTCTGCATTATCTTAGTCATAATATTTCTTGCTGGGCTAGTTGAGCTCACCCTTTCTTTCACTGTTCTCTTCAGGAAATGAGAATATAGCTGGGACGAGTCGGGGAACGGAGTGATGGTTCAGAGGATAACATTAGTAGTCCTCACTATTCTGTGAAGTAGTGTGATAATAATTGTAATGAGGACTCCTTTTGAGTTTGTATAATCTCTAGTAGACAATATTTGTATTCAAACTCACAGTTTATATTTTGTCGTATTGTACACGACAGTTGTTTTAGTAAGTTGCATTTGAATTCTGTACCATGTATCTGGCGACCCAAGATGGGTGATGTATACCTAATTTTGGGGGCATCACATGAGGGTCATCCGAACGATGAGTCCTGGAGTGGTCCCCGGGCGAACGACCTCTCGATCGACTCCTCCAACTATTCCTATCTCGAGAGCGACCTCGAAGCCTGCCCTCGATCTGTCTATTATTGCCCGGACGATGAGTCTTAGACTGAACCTTTGGCGACCTTCCTCGTTTTCGGTTGTGACTGGTGGCACCATCCTTGTTTCTAGTGATCAGAAGCTCCATCTGCTGATCAATCTCCTTGCGTTGCGCAAGCAGAGCCCTCAAAGCGTCATCGATCTCCTGGGCTTTTTTAGACAAGATCAACCTCCTTTCATCATGACCATCATCGTGGGGTTATGTTCGGGACGGAGCATCCTCAACACGAGCCCCATGGCCAGCGTTTTTGCTGGCAGTTGAGAACAACCTCCTCCTGACGTCCCCCCTGTCCATGTCCTTAGGTCCCACCGAACGACTTTGAGACCTTAATATGTCGTGGATACTTTTGGACGGTCTCAATCTGTCTTTAACTTATCCTCTTTGTCGAACGGATCCATCAGTTGTGGATTTTCGAACTCCTGAAACTGTCTTGCTGCTCACTATGGATCTTCCTGGCAAATTTTCAATGATAATTGAAAATCAACACTAGTTAACGCTAAGTTTCGTCCACGCCCCCCAATCACCAAAAACGCGTCCAATCCTGCACAGAAACGGTAAGCACACCAAAAGCTTGACGGCTTGCGCCACTGGGGAATAGCTCCGGTGTGAGAATAAGTACAGGCTGAACAAGATTTAACAATGGAGGCAAAAAGCTCTAGTGCTGAATAATACTAATGAGTTATGTGTACCTTAGAATCAGTATAAAGTCTTGTATTTATAGTGATTTCATCACCTTCTCAGAGTCCTTCCCCGTATTGAATTAGGGTTCCTCATTAGGTATAATTCCTTAATAGAACCAAATACAATTCCCTTAAGGAAAGGAAAATGATTAGGAACCTGACACTTTCCTTAAGAATAAATTAAATATAATTAAAAAAATTTATTTCTTTAAAATTCTCACTTGCTCAAACAGAGTCTCACATGGATAATACATTTTCGCATGTACCCTAGCCCACCATATAATTCGGGCCCAGACATTCAGGCCCCAACACACTCCATTTTAAGATGGGTCTTTTACCTAAGTATACAACAAATAGAAAGTAATTACAAAAAAATACATCAATCAAATAATTACAAAAAGAGTGTAATTATGACCCATATTACAAAAATAGTACAATTCACATTAATAAGGAAACCTAAAATCAAGGACAAATAACTGCCATAATTAATAATTCAAATTCAAATATTTGGATCTAACAACAAAAATAAATTCAAATTCAAAATAATAATTAAAATTTAAATATCTAAATTCAAATTTTCATCTCCCTCACATACACTTTGAAATAATAGTCCACCGCTACACCGTCGCTACACCGCCGCGAATCTCCGTTGTCCAAAACGTCAATGAGAATAAGAAGAAGATTCACCCTACAAAAAAATTAAAAATAAATAAATGTAACTATTAATGTTCTGAAATTTTTTTATAACTATTTTGTTACTCATAAATAATAAAATGGTTACCTTTGTATGAATGGTTGGCTACCAACTCCATCACATTCAAACGAAATTTATAACTTAATAAAACTGAATTGGTAACCAAACTTTTATACAAGGTAACCAAACTTTTATACCAAGATAACCAATCTACCTTCACACCTGCAGTATGAATTAGTTATCTTGGTCTGAAAGTTTGGCAATCAACTGCATGAAGGTTTGGCTATCAACTGTATTACATGCAAAATAAATTGGAAATGTAATAAAATAGAATTGGTTACCTTGGTATGAAGGTTTGGCTACCAACTGCATTATGAAAAAACTGCAGAAACAGAGCGATGGTAACGTCAGAAACAGAGCGATGGTAACGTCAGAAACAGAGCGATGGTAACGTTCTTTCCTTCTCCTTAGTCTCCACCCTCATCCCCGGTCCTTTATATTTGCCGTGTCCATTGCACCGTTTCAAGACTCCATTTTTTCCTCTTTCTCTCTTCTCCATCTTCATATAATTAAATTATATGGCCAAAGGGAGTGGACTCTCCATTGATCCTCCACATCCCCTCACATTATTTTTTCCCAACAACCCAACATCAACTGTCATCATCAATTCTTTTCCATTCTAAGACCACCGCCACCACCACAAGTGGAAGCTTGATCAACCGTCACCACCACCCCTCATGGATTCATCATCACCAAGCACTGTCCGATTTCCAGTCAACCTTAACTGCATCACCCATGATCGTTTCTCGCTTTCTTGTCGCTGCTCTCTTTCTTCTTTATTATTAAGGTTAAATTTGTTAAATAACTTGAGGAGAGAGAGAAGAAATTATAACTAATCCCTAAATTAAGAAATTTTAATTGAATTATAATTCCCTAAATTAAGGAATCCTAATTACATTAGAATATGTAAATAAATATGAAAATATATTAATTATATAAATATTATATGAGTGCACTATTAATTTAATTATTTTATAAATGTACTACAATATGTAATTGTCCTTTTAAGATTGTTGTTATAGGTTCCTTTAATTTGTAGGCTATTGCATTCTTTCGACCATTTATGAGTGTAAAACAAAATAGATCAAGAACGATCATTACACGTCACCGAATAATTGTTATTGTATAGTATATTGATATGTAAAGTCAAATTTTAAAATAACCGATAGTCATTAACATGCAAAACAATTAATCAGGTAATTATAAGTAAACCTAAGAAGAATATAATCCAAATGAATTCGTTTAAGATTATATTTATATAATAAAACAAAACTCATTTTAAATTTGAGCAAAAAAACACAAACAGTTCAAATTTATTTTAATTTTAATTTAAAATAATAATAATGATAATAATAACAATAATTATAATAATAATAATAATAATAATAATATTATTATTATTATAATAATAGTTCAACAACAACAACTTACTTTAAATTTTTTTGAATATCTATTTTTAAAGAAAAATTAATTATTATGATGATATTATTAATTATGATAATTGTTATTTATGATTATAAATTATTTTAAATTACAAAAAGTCTATAAATAATGTAATATTTTTTAAATTTTAATCTAATTTTTCGTTACGATATGCCGACAATTACCAGTAGTTTATATATCAAAATACTACATGAAATGTAAATGCAGGGGATTAGTTAGTCAGTCAGTCAGATATTATTGCAAACATTTTCTGCCTCTAAATCTTTCTCCATATGAATTCTATCGCATTATATTGATATCTAAATTTGTTGGTAATCATCATCAAGTAGCTATTGAATTTAAACTTCCAGAAAGCTATGAACTGGAGCATAATCCGAGGCATGAAATAACTGCTATCATAGGCTATGATTAATAGCAAGAAAAAATGTATACCTTTCTATGATCTCACTAATCAAACTAAGCAGTTTTTTCAGGCCATGACCAAAATTTTTGGAGTACAATCTAATTTCTGGTGATGAATATAGACTTGATGAGTATGCCATCCTTCCCTACACAGTCTCCACCAAAGCTATCAAAAACTTATTTCACTCCAAAGAATCAAAACTAGAGGGTTAACACCTGCCCCAAAATGAGAACCAAACTAAATTTAGAATCGACAAATATACCAGCACCCTCTACCATAAACCGATGAACTTCCACCAGACCCCTCCAACTCCAAGCCAGATAATAATATTGACAATGGAAATGAGGAATCCGTAGCCCCACCACTTAGCAAGAGGGACATAGCCTGCACCGTAGAATACAGGTGCTGACCCAATACCGTAGTGGGTGAGTCCACCCATGAGGTTGGAGAGGAAGGCAAGAACCATGGCTCCAAAGTATGATGGAGTACCAAGAGCACTAGCAACAGATAAGAAAGCTGTGAACATGGCACCAATGTGAGCGGCTCCACTTGCGAAAAAGTAGTGAGAATAGAAATAGAGTAGAACAAGAATGCCGAAAGATAGCTGCCACGAAAGGCCCAGACCGCCAACAAACTGCAAAGAGTAAATGAATGGTGTTAGTTGATAATAACTACATTTCACTGAGAAGAATATTCTATGTCCAAGTTTGGCAGTAGCTATGTTTGTTAACATAAAGATCGATGTATTAAACACGGGTATAAGCAGTAGCAAGTTGAGACGTATCATATCTGAAACCTAGCTAGTTGTTGAGGCTGAACACATAGAAAGACGAGTATAAGCTCAATTTTGAAAAGTAAACTCCAGGAAATAAAGACGTCTCATAGAACTTTCAAAACTTGGAAATCTAGCTTACCACCCCCCGCGGGGGTCGGGGGGGGGGGGGCGCTTACTCGCAACAAGTGGCTAAGCGTTATGAAGTAAACTGCAAAATGGTGTTCTGATTCAGAAAGATTTTCGATAGTGTTAAGAGTTGTAAAACCAGCAGTCCGAAATTACTTGCAGATTACCAGATTAACCTTAACGATTGTTTGGCCGAACCAGGAGAGAACGTATGGAATATACTTATCACAGCAATAAAACTATAAAAGAGAAGGTTTTGGCTAATGAAATCAGAAAGTAAAAGAAGACAAACCTTAACAACAGTTTGGCTGAACCAGGAGATGAGACCATATTTGTTTAAATATCCAGCCATTGCAATGAGCGCAGCAAACCATGTGAGGGTATCCCAGGCAACAGATTCAGCTAAGCATTCCTTCCATGTCACAACTCCACTCACAAGGAGGACAGACAATCCAAGAATGGCGGCAGTTACAGCATCCACATTCAGCACCCCTCCAAAAATCCAGAGCCCAACCTGATAAATGTAACAGCAAGAAAGGCAAGGAACTTATTTCTCGAGGAACACTAACAAATTCCTACTCAAGTCATGATTGATGATAGTGCATATGAATACATGCCATGATAAAATTTAACTCGCCAAGATGCATCTTAAATAGAATAAGATGTGCTTCAATTTGGTGTGGCAGCAAAAGTAGAATTGTTATTTGCTAGAAGTAACCCCCTTGCTAATATTAAGTTGGGCACCACCATCACTGGAATTAGTTTACCTATACAAATTGGTAGTAAATGGTCAATTAGAAACTTCAAACTAGAACCTTAGCATGTTCCAATTTGTGCATAAAGCACATTTACTGGAAATTTAGGCAAAGTGATAGTGCATATTTCATCCACTATTGTCAATTCTAGACATCATCATATAAAAACCTTTAAAAGAGAAACTGTTATATGATGCACGATGGTGTCAAAGTATCATACGACTCCTTTATAGGGGATCATTGCAAGGCTCCCACAAACAGAGAACCCTGCTAGCGGTTTCTCCTTATGTTATTAGAGATTGTCTGTATCATAGGCATAACTGTAAGCCCCAGGCCCTATATTGACTTGTGCCCACATTAAATGTGGGCATTGTACTAAGAAAATGAAACCTAGTCTCAAAGAGCAGTGCTCTTGAACCTTTAAGAATCTATTACAAAATTCACATATTGAGCTGATTGTTCCACGCAACATCTCTTCAATGTATTTCCAGACGATACAACTTGCATATGACCTAATCACCCCAGCACTCAATTATGTACCACATCTAGGCTGGCAGTATTACAGTTCCGGACCCCTTCCCCTCCCCAAAATTCCAATGTTATAAACACTCTATTTAGCAATAGCTAACATACCATAACCTAAAATAATTCCCATGCCCACTTTCAAATCATCAGTTCCGACTTCCAACTGCCCTGTGCACAAAAGATTATCCAGAACAAGGAGAAAGACCAACTTTTTTTACATGTCAAGATGGACAAACTAAAGAATATAAAGGAATTAAACTATGAATTCAATAAGCAGTTTTGTGGTCCACATTTTCAAAATAAACCATATACAGTACTATAGCTCCTTAGTCCCCTCCCCACCCACCCCTCCCCAAAAAAGAAAAGAAAAGAAAAGAAAAAAGAACACTCACAAAAAACTATTTTTCCTTTCACAGGGGAACTACAACTTTAAAGTCAATGATGCCTTTACTGTTATTAGTATTCAAATGCTTTCATTGGTCTAAACTGTTAATGCAACACACAAACTGAAAACAATGTATGAGAGAACAGAAAGTATATACAGCATTCAAAACATTAATAGAATAGAATTGCATAAACACGAAAAACAGCTATATACTAGGAGTTTTCAAGATTTATATACCGTCAGAAGCAGAGTTACAGCCATTATAATCTCATTCTTCGACATAGGACCCATCTTCTCCAACCTTTCTTTCGCGAGCTTCGGTGCATCAGGACTACTCTTGACTGAAGGCGGATAAATGATATACAACAACAATGGCACCACAATCAACGAAACCAAACCGGGCACAATTGCTGCCTTTGCCCAATCCGTCCACCCAATTGTCTGCTTAATGGTATTAAATGTCAAGTTAGCACTCAAGGGATTCGCAGCCATAGCTGTCAAGAACATAGCAGACGAAATCACAGAGGTCTGGAAACAAGTTAACATCAACCATGACCCCAACTTATCCTCTGTTCCATCACCCACATTACTCCCACAAGCAACACACAATGATTTCACCAGAGGTAAGAAAATCCCACCTGCTCTGGCGGAAACCGAGGGAATTGCAGGAGCTAACAATGCCTCACTGAAAACTAAACTGTACCCTAGCCCTAATGATGAGCTACCAAATAAAGAGACAAATTGGTAAGCAATTCGGTTCCCAAGTCCGGTTTTGATAAATCCTCTGGCGAAGAAAAATGCGAGGGCAATTAACCAGGGAATTGGATCACCAAAGGCGGAGAAGGCGGCGGCGAATGTTAGGGTTTTGGTTAGAACGCAAGCGCCTAAACCCATGAGGGCCACCGCACCAAGCGGCAGAGGTTGGGTGATGATTCCAACGATTGTAGCTAGAAAAATGGAGAGTAGCTGCCACGCATTCTGGGTAACGCCGGCCGGGACTGGAATTAGCCAGAGAATGATTCCGATGGCGATCGAAGCCATTAACGGGGCGATTGCGGCGCCGGCGGTTGGGGTTTTTGGTGGGTCGGGTTTTGCAGGGACTGATACTGGGGAAGCTGCTGCTGAGGCTTTGATGGTGAGTCCATTTCTGGGTGTTTTGGTGAGTTTGAGTGGAGAGAAATTGGTGGAGAATGTGGGGTTTTGGAGAGAGAAAGAGCGGTGTACGGCGGTGAATCTGTGGCGGTTATGGAGGTTTAACGGTGGCGATTGTTTTGCGAATGATCGGAGATTGAGGTTGAGAGGGGCGGTGAGAGGGAGGGACGCCATCGAAACGATGGCGTTTTGGAGATCTCTGTAATCTGTAGTGAGTGCGCTGTGTTTTAGGAGGAGAAGTGTGGAGGAACAAAAATGGACAAAAGGGAAATAAAAAGAGGAAGTCAGAGGGGTAATTTTGGGCCGTTGAATTTGAAGATCGGACGGTAGGGATGGGGTTTGGAATACACGGTATTTGAGGGGGCCAGCTTGGCGTTTTGTTGCTTGAACTGGTTGTGAACTCCGTCAGGAAACAGAATTTTGTAATGTCCGTCAGAGATTTGGAGGTTTTTGAAGGGCAAAGTGCTAACATGCGCTGGGTGAACAATGACACTCCTAAGGTGGTGTTTGATAGAACGAATAAAATGTAAAGTCGACCACAGGGGCTTGAAACTTGGATCCACTAACCACCTAAGCTAACAAGCTTAGCTCTTATAATTTTACAAAGATTAATATTTATAATTGAACAAATTATTTCCTTCAAATTAAAATAGATCCCCTTTCTTTAGATCTGTTATGAACATAACTAATTGCATAATAATAATAATAATAATAATAATAATAATAAACTAATAACAATAATAACAAAAATAAAAATATAATATAATAATTGTAAGACCCCAACTTTTATAAATAAATATGAATTTTTTATAAATAGCATTTTTGAATATTATGGAGTTAATTTGATATAATGTTATAGTTGTGGGTAATATTTATAAATTTTGCAAAGTATGCAAGTTGTTATATAATATTCGATTGGTCGGGGAATATTCGTTTTAACAGGGAATATTCGTACAACGGCACAATCATTGGTGGACCCCACAACAGAATTATTGTCGGATTGAGAAAACGACAAAAATATTTTATTAAAAATAACGGCGAAAGTTTTACCATTGTTACTGTTGAACTACTCGGTAGTAAAAGTACAGTAATACGTGTGGGTGCATAGTAGCACACGGTATTGATTATTAATGCTTATGTGAGAAGTCACTCAGTTTGATTCAATTATTGTCAGTTAATAATATGAATTATTTAGCGATAATGACGTTTTGTTTTATTCGTATTATTAACGTAATAAAACAGAAACATCTTTTTATATAAAACAGAATACTTTATTAAAGTTATTCTATAAATAGAATATATTATATTTTATTTAAAAGATTTTTCTTTAAATATGGACCGTCAGATTAAAGTAATCAATATGGACCGTTCATGGATTAGTTACTATGCATTCTATTTTTCTATAAATAGCAGCTCATTCCTTCATTATTTCTTACGACTTCACTGAACTCTAGAGAGAGAAACTATAGAGAGAAACTATAGAGAGAGAGAAGAAGAGTATTCTGCTACTTAACTACTTCCTTATTTCAGCTCTTCTTTAAAACGGTAAGGGGTGTTATTCTTTCTTATTCATGAAGAGAACTGTTGTTATTCTATTTCTTATTATTCTGTTGGAATAACCTGTATACGCGGTCTACCCTATACTTGGTGACATTCTTCTATTATTCTGTTGGAACATCCTGTCTGTGTGTTTTACACCGGACCTGGTTCCGTTTTTATTATTATTCTGTTAGAACATCATGTCTGTGTGTTTTACACCGGACCTGGTTCCGTCTTGTTATTATTCTGTTGGAACATCCTGTCTGTGTGTTTTACACCGGACCTGGTTCCATTATTTATTATTCTGTCGAAATATCCTGTCTGTGCGTTTACGCCGGACCTGGTTCCATTATTTATTATTCTGTCGGAATATCCTGTCTGTGCGTTTACGCCGGACCTGGTTCCATTATTTATTATTCTGTTGGAATAACATGTCTATGCGGTCTATCGCATGCATGGTGATTTCTTTTGTTATTCCATTCTTTATTATACTCAGTTGGTTAAGTTTTGACTTCTATACTCCATGAAATTAGTGGAATATCCTTGATAATTGCGGTTCATCCAGTATCTTTTCATGAAAATATTCTTCTAAGTATTCTTGAATTTTACTCCACAAAGCAGTATCATGTTGACAATTTGGACGTTGTTAATTCTTGGATAAATTAATTCTTAAACTTGTTTTATTGAATTCTTATATCATTGTCATCATTCTCATGTTTATAAAATGTTGAAAGTCATCTGTGGCATGTAGTGCATAGATGGACTTGGTATGATTATGACCAGAGATTATTCGGTATAATCATGACCGTAATGTTACAAATGATGTGGTAAAAGTTCTCATTGGCCCGTAGTGCATTGATGGACAGTTGTTGGCATGATCATGACCATTAATAAATACACGAATATCCTTGGCCGTAGTGCAGGGGTGATTCGATGATGTGGATTATTTTATTAAGCTGAGTCCCAGCGATAACAGTGTTGAAAATCCTTTTAAATCATAAAAGATAGTAGAGTTTATTTTTTACTTGACTCTTTTAATGGATTGCTTGTTCCGCTGCAGTTAAACTTGATGTCTATTATATTTTAAAAGTTTAACATTGTTGAAGGCTAATGATAATTTATTCTGCATTATCTTAGTCATAATATTTCTTACTGGGCTAGTTGAGCTCACCCTTTCTTTCACTGTTCTCTTCAGGAAATGAGAACGTAGCTGGGGCAAGTCGAAAAATGGAGTGATGGTTCGAATGATAGTATTAGTTAGTAGTCCTCACTATTCTATGTAATAGTGTGTTAATAAATGTAATGAGGACTCCTTTTGAGTATGAATACTCTCTAGAAGATAATATTTGTATTCAAACTCACAGTTTATGTTTTGTCGTATTGTACACGACAGTTGTATTAGTAAGTTGTATTTGTATTCTGTACTATGTATTTGACGACCCAAGATGGGTGATGTATACCTAATTTTGGGGGCGTCACAGTTGGTATCAGAGCTTAGGGATATGATCCCTGGCTAAGATATGAGAATAGAACTAGGAGGGGAGAGGCGGGGAATTCCTTCGCTAGTATGACCTACCTAAGTTTATTTGCATGGTATTTAATTGGTCGGTCATAATATAAGGATAATATATGACATATCAATTAAATTTTATTTTGTGACAGTATCTGAAAATGGCATCTGAGAATGTTGAGAATAGCAATGGAGCACAGGCGACTGTTGATTCACCACATATCAATAATCAGGATAATGTGCATCAGGAAGGTGACAATCCTCATGCAAACAACAACACTGACCAGATGATGAATGATGGAATGTTCAGAAACTTTATGCAGTTCATGCAACAGCAAGCGAGAGCGGCTCCTGTCCAAAATATAGGTGGAAACACTGAAAACTCTCAGACGGTCACCGCTAAACAGTTCAAGGAGCTGGGACCACCAGAGTTTAAGGGAGAGCCAAAACCGCTTATAGCGAAAACCTGGATAAAGTAGATTACCAAGATATTTGATGTCTTGAGATGCTCCGAGGAGCAAAAGGTTCCCTTTGCCGCCTTTATGTTGCGAGGAGAGGCAGATTACTGGTGGGAATCGATTAAGCGTACTCAACCTGCCGCACTGAAGATGTCTTGGGAGAAGTTCCAAGAGCTGTTCAATGACAAATACTTTCCCGAAAGTGTTCGTCACATGAAGGAGGTGGAGTTCATCAAATTGGAGCAGAATAATATGACCGTGTCGCAGTATGAGGCTAAATTTGCTGAGTTATCCCGGTTTGCGTCCCACTTGGTGGATAATGAAGAGCGAATGACGCGAATATTTTTGCGAGGTTTGAAACATGAGATACGTCAACATCTTATTTCTCATAAACTGTGTTTGTATTCAGATGTTGTGAATAGGGCTCAGTTAGTGGAGCGCGATAACGAGTCAACGCAACCAAAAGAGAGCAGTCGATAAAATGATAATACCAGTGAGAGCAGTCATCGAAGCGGTGACAACAAGCGTGGAGGGAATCAACAGGCCAGAAATGGTAACCATTTCGGTGGTAATCAGGGCCAAAACAATAAGAATGGTCATTTCAATAAGAGGAGATTCAACAATGATGGAAAGACGTCAGCACCAGCACCCGTTGTTAAGGAAGGAGAACGACCACCTATCATATGTTTTAAATACGGAGGGGAGGGGCACATCAGTCCAAACTGCGCGATGCCGTCTAAAACATGTTATAATTATGGAAGAGAAGGTCATTTAGCTCGATTTTGTCGTTTACCAAAAACAAGTTCAGCCAAGATGGAGACACCAAAGGCCGTCCCAGAAAAGTCAAAACCGGTAATGCAAGGGAGAGCGTTTGTTGTGACCTCCCAGAAAGCAAGGAACCCGAATGAGGTCATCACGGGTATGCTTATCATAAACTCTAACGAAGTCTATACTTTATTTGATACCGGTTCTACCTATTCTTTTATTTCTCCTACTTGCGCTCATCGATTAAATTTGATTCCGGAGAAATTAGACTTTGACTTATCTGTTGAAACTCTATTGGGAGAAACCTTCATTACATCCACGATTTATAAGTCTTGTTTGGTTCAAGTTGGTACTCACACATTACTTGTCGATCTTATTTCATTAAAAATACTTGCATTTGACGTGATTCTAGGGATTGATTGGTTAACTACGCATCATGCAAAAATTAATTGTTTTCGTAAGGTTGTTAGCTTTCATATTCCTAATCGACCTATTATGCGAATTCAAGCAACCAAACCATTAAAATCAATCGCTGTCATCTCAAGCCATAAAGCTATTCGTTTATTGAAAAACGGATGTCATGCTTTCTTAGCTCATGTCACGGATCTAAACAAAAATACGTCAGTTTTGAATGATATTTCTATTGTTAATAAATTCCCTGACGTATTCCCTGAAGAACTTCCTGGCCTACCCCTAGAGCGTGAAATTGAATTTTGTATCGACCTTGAACCCGGTACAAAACCCATTTCCAAAGCCCCATATCGAATGGCTCCTATTGAACTTCAGGAGTTAAAGATCCAACTGCAGGAATTGTTAGACATTGGCTTTATTCGTCCTAGTACTTCTCCTTGGGGTGCTCCTGTTCTATTCGTGAAGAAGAAAGATGGAAGTATGCGACTTTTTATTGATTATCGGGAGTTGAATCATGTCACCATCAAAAACAGGTACCTATTGCCACGTATTGATGACCTGTTTGACCAGTTGCAAGGAGCACAATTCTTTTCAAAGATCGATCTTCGTTCTGGATATCATCAGCTGAAGGTTAGAACTGAGGATATTCCAAAGACAGCTTTTAGAACTCGGTACGGAAATTATGAATTCCTAGTCATGTCCTTTGGATTGACTAATGCTCTTGCTGCCTTCATGGATATGATGAACCGGGTATTCAAGGAATATTTGGATCACTTTGAAGTCGTCTTTATTGATGACATCCTTATTTATTCCAAAAGTCGTGAAGATCATGAACAACACTTGAGGCTGGTACTCCAAAAGCTTCGTAAATACAAGCTTTATGCCAAGTTGAAGAAATGCGAGTTCTGGCTAGAGGAGGTAGCATTCCTTGGGCACGTAGTATCAAGTCGTGGAATATTGGTTGACCCGACAAAGATTGAAGCTATTCAAAGCTGGGAGCAACCTAAATCAGTGACCGAAGTACGTAGCTTTCTTGGTTTAGCTGGTTATTATCGGAGATTCGTGGAAGGATTTTCTCGAATCGCTACTCCATTAACTCAGCTGACTCGGAAAGATACAAAGTTCGGTTGGAGCAAAGAATGTGAGAAGAGTTTTCAAGAACTCAAGAGGAGACTCATTTCAGCACCTGTTCTAACAATACCATCTGGCTTGGAGGGATTTGTCATCTACAGTGATGCTTCGAGCAAAGGGTTGGGATGCGTTCTCATGCAACATGGAAAAGTCATAGCCTATGCATCAAGACAACTCAAGGAATATGAGAGGAATTATCCTACTCATGATCTAGAGTTGGCAGCTGTTGTCTTTGCACTTAAAATTTGGAGGCATTACTTGTATGGGGAGAAGGTGGAGATCTTTACGGATCATAAAAGCCTTAAATATTTCTTCACTCAAAAGGAACTCAACATGCGACAACGACGTTGGCTTGAACTGTTGAAAGATTATGATCATACCATTTAATACGAGAGTTTCTCAAGGTATTGATGCGATTTGGGGGTGTCACAATAATATCAATAACAGTAATAATAATAATAATAATAATAATAATAATAATAATAATAATAATAATAATAATAATAATAAAAATAAAATAATAATAATAATAATAATAATAATAATAATAATAATAATAATAATAATAATAATAATAATAATAATATTTAAACCCATATCGAAACTTCTCTTCGTGCTGAGTATGAAGCTGAAGTTTTAGCTGTTTTAGATGTTACCTTAGTCGAGGCAGTTTTCTTGCTCCTATCGAATTTTTGCAGCCAAGTATGATTAATATGCGACAGAAAATTAATCAAGTACTACCGTTTTTAAAAGATTATCGTTTAAGATTTTGACACATAGATTAAAAAAGTATTATTTACCAAGTAAAATTTATTTGAAATTCTATCACTACCCCTTTATTAGAAGTTGAAAATTAATAATACAAGAGAGAGAATTTCTTAGGATAAAAAAAAGGTAAGAGTAATATAAAAAAATAAATAATTAATTCTTCTTAAAAAACGATAATTTTTTAAGAACTGATAGAGTAGTACATAATATGACATCATAAATGTTGAAGTGAACTAATTAATGCTTTAGATGATAACATACCCATCTGTCATTTACAAGCACTTGTCATAGCCTGCAGGCTACAAAGAAAATGAGTTGCCTAGGGAGTCATTGAAGATGTTATTCTGAAATGAAACTGGAATTACGTATAAAAATATGGTGATATAATAAGTAGAAGAATTTCAAAATGTTCAATCTATCAGTACTACTACTACTACTACTACTACTACTACTACTACTAATAATAATAATAATTTATTAGTACTATTATTATTGTTATTTTTATTTTTATTATTATTTTATTTTATTTATTATTATTGTTATTATTATTATTATTATTGATATTATTATTATTATATTATAGTTTTATTTTTATTTTTATTGTTATTATTATTATTATTATTATTATTATTATTATTATTATTATTATTATTATGCAATTAGTTATGTACATAACAGATCTAAGGAAAGGGGATCTGTGACGCTCAAAAAATAGGTATACATCACCCATTTTGAGTCGCCAAATACATGGTACAAAATTCAAATACAACTTAATTATACAACAGTCGTGTAAAATACGACAAAACATAATCTAAGAGTTTTAATAAGAATATTGTCATCTAGACAATATCCACACTCAATGGAGTTCTCATTACATTTATTGTCACACTATTTTATAGAATAGTGAGAACTACTAAAACAATCATCTAGACCGTCAATCCGTTCCCCGATTCATCCCAGCTATATTCTCATTTCCTGAGGAGAACAGTGAAAGAAAGGGTGAGCTCAACTAGCCCAGTAAGAAATATTATGACTAAGATAATGCAGAATAATTTATCGTTAGCCTTCAACAGTGTTAAACTGATAAAATATAACAAACATTAAGTTTAACTGCAGCGGAACAAGTAATCCATTAGAAGAGTCAAGCAGAGAATAAAATCTATTATCTTCTATGATTTAAAAAGTTTTTCATCACTTTTATCGCTGAGACTCAGCTTAATAAATGAACCACATCATCCCTGCACTACGACCAAGGATATTCATTAGTATCACGACCACAAATTATCCATACACTACGGGCCAATGATATTCGTGTATTTATCAATGGTCATGATTATGCCAACAACTGTCCATCAATGCACTACGACCAATGAGGACTTTTACCAAATTATTTATAACATTACGGTCATGATTATACCGAATAATCCCTGGTCTATGCACTACAGGCCACAGATGACTTTCAACGTATTATAAACGTGAGGATGATGACAATGATATAAGAATTCAATAAAATAAGTTCAAGGATAAATTTTTAAAGATTTATAATTTAATTTATCCAGAAATAAATAACGTCCAAATTGTCAACATGATACTGTTTTGTGCAGTAAAATTCAAGAATGCTCAAAAGAATATTTTCATGAAAAGATACTGGATGAAGCGCAAATATCCAGGATATTCTACTAATTTCATGGAGTATAGAAGCCAAAATTTTAACCAACTGAGTATAATAGAATATATGAAACTGTAAATGAATTTTTGCCCGCCATGCGGAAATCCACATAGACAGATCATTTCCACAATTTAATAAGGAATGAATACGAAGGATCATTCACCATGCATGCGGTAATCCATATAGACTGGTTAGTCCAACATAATAATAAAGAATGGAATAACAACCCTTACGAGTATTGAAAGAAAATAACACTCTTCATGAATACGAATGAATAATGCCCCTTACCTTAAAAAAAAACTGGATACTAAAATAGTGAGGTAGCAGACTTCTCTTCTTCTTTCTCTTTATAATAATTGCTCTATAGCTTTTGTGAATTGGTGAGAAATGAAGGAAGAATGAGCTTCTATTTATAGGAAAATATAGTTTTGATAATTGCACATTTTGGGGCTCAAAATATTACAGTATAATATTCCTCTATTTTTCATTTTTAATTTAGTCCTGCAAGTATTATCAAACTTGCACCACCTCCCCTAATAGTAAATAATATGAATCAATAGTAAATCATGTGAATCAATAGTTCTAGACATGTGAAAATACGAATTACAGTATAGTACCTCCATCTATACCTCCATGTTTAACTTAGTCATGCAAATATTATTAATCTTGCACCACCACCCCTAATAGTACAAGAATGTGAATCAATAGTACACACATGTGAATAAATAGCTATAATCATGTGAATTAATATCAATTAATTGCTCATTTATCCGATTAATTACCCGATTGGTCAGTGTAACTTCCAGACATCAATTAATATCGAAATAAATTTTGATTTCTACTAACACTAATAATTCTAACACAATAGAACTATCAATTTCATCTTTAATCAACACGAACTTATTCATCATTAATATTATAACTCACAATATTTAACAACATGGTCATTCCCAGGAAAGAGAGGGTTTTTCGATAAGGATTTTTCCTTATTGACGAGCAATTAGGTGACCAAACCTCTCCTTGATAGAACTTCTAGACATTGTCAATATTACAAATAATAATATGAATAACTTTGTCGTCTCAATTATTGATTTAATAATAATAAATATTATGCAGATGATACTGTGACAATAATTGAATCAATAATATGAGAGATATGATGCAGCAATTACTATAACAATAATTGAGTATAACTGAGTGACTTCTCACGTAAGCATCAATAATCAATACCGTGTGCTACTATGCAACCACGCGTATTACTGTACTTTTACTACCGGGTAGTTCAACAGTTTTAACGGTAACACTTTCGCCGTTATTTTAATAAAAAGATAATTCTGTCGTTTTCTTACTACGACAATACTTCTGTTGTGGGGTCCACCAATAATTGTGTCGTTGTATGAATATTCCCTGTTAAAACGAATATTCCCCGACCAATCGAATATTATATAACCACTTGCTTACTTTGTAAAATTTATAAATATTACCCACAACTATAACATTATATCAAATCCATACCATAATATTCAAAAATATATTTCGAAAAAATTATTCTTTATTCATAAAAGTTGGGGTCTTACAGGATCTGTTTTAATTTGGAAAAAATGATTTGTTCAGTTATAAATATTAATCCTTACAAAATTATAACAGTTAGGCTTGTTAGCTCAGTTGGTTGGTGGATCCAAATTTTAAGCTAGAGGTCTTGGATTCGAATTTGGGCATCAACATATTTTTTGGGATTAAGTTCAATATTCACCACGTCACCCGTCCACGTGTAAAATAAAATAAAAAATACACACGTCAGATCTGCTACATAGGCGTAATGTCAACGCATATGTGGCGCCTAGGGCTCGAAGTCTAAATCTAAATTTTTTAATAGAAAGGGGATCAATTTGCGTTGACCAAAAGAAAAAGGGCTCAATACTCAAAAATTCCTAAAGTTCAGTGGTCGACTTTGCATTTTACCCTTGATAAAACTGAATGTTAAGATTTGAACAGTTTAGACATCTGAATAATGTAGATAATCTGAATAGAATTATATCTGAATAAAAAAATATTGTTTGATAATTATTTTTTTCAAAATATCTTAATAACAGTATTTTACTATTTTACCCTTGAATTATTTTTTTCTTTCTTATCAGCAGATTTTAATAGTTGCAACTATGTTCTTTTTTGGCAAAACTAATGATTTAGGCATCGAAGTTGATACGTTTTATTAAATATCTGATTGAACTTTTAATTTTTTAAATTAACTCATTGAACTAATTTTTTATTTTTAAATTGGATCATTCCGTTAAAAAAAGTTGACAGACGTTAATTATTTATCTACGTGGCGCTGACGTGGACGTAAAACAAAGAAAAAAAAAAGAAAATGACATAGAAAATAAAAGACAACATAAAAACTAAAAAATATTGCTTATGTGGCAAAAAAAACTTATAAATCAAAACATTTTTTTTGCAAATAATCTAATGAGACCTTGCAATTATCTCAGAAGCTTTACACGATTAAACCATTTCAAGCAAATGGGCGGAAAACTCCTCACGTGCCAATTCTCAAACCCTATTCGACTCAGATTCGCGCTCCTCTCCACCTCTGTCTCCACACATTTCTACAAATCTCCCCACATTAATCACTAAATCAATATCTTCACCATGTGAAAAATCCTTCACCAAATTTCTCTTTAAATTCGTTCTTCTCTCTTTAATTTTACCAAATTTCTAAACAAAAATCTCCATTTTCTGACTGTAGATCTGAATTTCAATGGAAGCTAAGCTCACAAACGAAGAACTCGGTACTAAACTCAGTACTCAACTCAGAACAGTTACCGAAAACGATGATTTATTCAAAGCTTGGCACCTACTCAGTGTTCTACTAACATTTGGCCATCCAGTTCGGCCGACAGAACTCGCATCCCGATGCACTTTATTCTGATCTTCACCGAAATTTGTCGAATTCCTTTGTTCAATACCTAATTCGCCTCTCTCCTTAACTGAAAATCTATTCGTCACTCTTTCTTCGGTTACATATGTGGCTTTCGGAAAGTTTGTGTCTAATTTAAACGCAATTTCAGCGTTTTTGCCTGGAATTAATATTGGACTCTTAGCTTCGAAGAGAGCATGGGCTGATGCGGCGAAAAAGTATTGTACGAAGAGGTAGAGGAAGAGGAAGAGGAAGAGAAATGGAACAGAATTGAATATTTGCCAGTTGTAAAAAAGGGCGCTTCTTTGCAAAATGTGGATGGTAAATAGAGTTATTTTTTATTTAATTTGTCTTGATATTTGTTTTTCTGTAATTTAATTTGTCTATTGGATGTTTTTTGGTGGTTAAAATCCAGAGGAGTAACATGATCAAAATGTAGTTTAATTTGTCTATTGGATGTTTTTCTGTGCTGATTTTGCAAAAAATTGTTTTGATTTTTTTATTTTTATTTTCAAGTTTTTTTTTGCCACATAAGTAATATTTTTTATTTTTTATGCTGTCTTTTATTTTTCATGTCATTTTCTTTTTTTTTCCTTTTTTTTACGTCCACGTCAACGCTACATAGATAAAAAATTAACGTCTGTCAACTTTTTTTAACGGAATGACCCAATTTGAAAATAAAAATTAGTTTAGTGAGTTAATTTGAAAAATTAAAAGTTCAATCAGATATTTAATAAAACGTGCCAACTTCGGCCGCTAAATCATTAGTTTTGCCGTTCTTTTTTCAAGTCTCAACATTTGCTCCCTGTTTTTCCCCAAAACTTTTATTTTCTCTCTTTCCATCGTCTTCTACAGATCAGATCAGATCACCAACCAGATCAGAGCTAAGCTGCCCCACGAAGTTGCCCCATCCCACCTAATCACCAACTAGATCAGATCTAAGCTACAGAGCATGGGTGGGCCGCAAGGAGGAGGTTGAGATGAGAACATGATGGAGAGAAGCCAGAATAGAAAGAGGCGGAGAGGAGAGGTCTGATGCGGCTATCGACTTCTGATCGTCAATTTTCATGACGTCAAATCTCCTCTACCCGTTCTTAAATGCATAATTTTCATCAAATATTATTTCAATTGATTTTTCCTACAAGTGATGCCACCAATCTCATCTACAGAGCTAAACCCATATGTATCTATAAGATTTTCCCCCTTATACTTTGTTTGTTGGAAAGATCTGATTTGTGACTCGATCTTTTTGTTTTGATAAATTTGTGACTCAATCTTTGCATTCAAGATTTTAATACTTTTCAATTGTCTTGTAATATATTTTTAAATTTATTCTATTGTCACCGTAGAATAGAAAAGGAGAAAAGGAGAAAAGGAGAAGAGAATGGAGTTATTGGTGCGAGAATAATATTGTCCAGATGTGGCTCTGAATGGTAAAGGGTGAAATTTTAATCTAACCGAATCAGATGTGACGCCCCAAAAATAGGTATACACAACTCATTTTGAGTCGCCAAATACATGGTACAAAATTCAAATACAAACTTCATTTATAAAATACGACAAAAACGTAGCTGAGAGTTTTAACACGGATATTGTAATAACCGAGAATTTCCGTGTATTATTAAATAAATATGTGAATGGAAATAAGTATTTATTTGAAAATGAACAGTTTCGTGTTACGAAATGAGATAACTCATATAATTGAATAATTGAGAATATGTGCAGTTTGCGATGAACTCGTTGAAAGCCTTGTGTGGCGCGATGATGGAAAATATTAATAGTAATATTAATTAATGAGGGAATTACCAAGTGAGCAATTAAGTAATATTAATTGAATATTAATGGTGGTTAATTAATAATATGTGATTATTAAATATTATTGTGAGTAAAGTAAACTGCATGACTTGAACGGTATGATTCAGTTAATTTATGTGTGCAAGACATGTGATCTTATATAGTTTTTACATTAAAAAGAAAATGTGGTATGACACATTAATATATTTAAACTATATAATAAAGTGTAGGAAATTATAAGTTACAAAAAACAATTGTGTATGTGACATTAAGCATGTGTGGAAACATAAAAAGATGTACTCTGTCAAAGAATTATAAACTATTCCAATAAGTTAATATAACTAGAATAATAAAGTTTAACGGAGATATTAATTACTAGTGGGTAATTAAATGGAGTCCCTACATATTATAAATAATAATTACACTGGAGTAAGGTACATGAATTGGATGATGTGAGTACATAAATAATCCCTAACTTTCTATGGTATAGTAGCATTAACTCATTAAAATTACATTGTGGGAACAAAGTTAGCATTATAAACCTAGTTGCTGAGATTTAATACCTTTGTCCCAAATTGGAGTCTCAGTTGCTAGTTACGCATTAGGCCAATGGCCTATCCCCTACCTATTACGTGAAACTCAGCAAAATGAAAAGGCTAGGAAGATGGCTGTGATGATGGCTACGGGATGGCAGTTGGCCAACTCTTCTTTATCCCACATTCCTTCTCAATTTCCGTTGGATCAAACCATGAAGCAATGCCATGAACTAGGCAATCCATCCTCTATATATAGCACCATCTCTATTCCATTCTCTGATTGCTTTAAATTGTCAGTTAAGTGTGAACTGAGAGTGTGAGTTGCTGAAATTGTAGAGGTATAATCAGAGTAGTAAGAGAGTTTAAATTCAAGCTTCAAGGAGGTATAACTTCTGTTTATGTTCATAATTTTAAAGTTTGTCAAATTCTTGCAATTATATGAAGTCTCTGTTAATTGATGAAGAATAGCATGCCATTGTGTTTTTTTGAGTTGGTACACATGTTTTGGAACATAGTAGCTGGTCTGGTTGCAAGTTTTGCATCTCATGTGTTGAGGCTCCGCAGAAGCAGAGCCATTTTTTTCTGTCTGCTCGAAGTGGCGCGGCCGCGCCACTTCCATAGGCTTATACCGCGCGGCCGCGCGTGGTGCTGTTCTTAGATGATGAGTTGAGGTTTCTGATTTGTTCTGAGCATGCTATGATAGTTAGGTTAAGCATATATATAACCCTAGCAGGTTCTTAGATATTGTTTTGAATATATTATGTTGTGCTAGCTTGATTTAAGTTAAGTTTTCAAGAAAACTTTAAGAGTTAGAAAACTAGAAATTATGAAATTGAAGTAATGAATATTCTGATCCAGCAAGCATGTTAGTATGGTTTTGAAATGCATGTCGGACATACTAACTTACGTATATGGACTTCATATTGAAACATGATCATGTTGGATTTAGTAGTAAGCTTTGTTAATAAAAATGCGAACTTTGAACGTGAATGTTAATGTGCTACTTTGAAAGTTAGAATCTGATGATTATGAACATGTTAGATAATACCCTTAGACACACTCATGTATCATAAATGTATATATACCATGCTTAGGTATCGTAATCATAAACAAAGCATATTTCAAAACAAAATAATGTTAAATACACGTATGTGATATGAATACTCACAAGCATGTCTAATATGAGTTATATGACCACTTTGTATGTTTAAGAACTAAGCGTGTTGAACTTTGTGGTTTCATAACCTTAAATTGTTTTAATTTGTTGAGATGTCCAACTTAGGACCATATTGTGCAAGACGGAACCTAGATTAAAACTATAAAGATGCGATAGGACCCTTAACATGTTAATATATGTTATGTATGTAAGGATGTGCAAGCTGGGCCAAGTAAATAATTGCTCAGCCCTGGTTTGAACTGGGAGCCGTGCGTCTCCTTAGTGCATATCAGGCGCGGCCGGGCCATCCTGCAAACTTGGAAGGTAACTTCTGTGATTTCTGAAGTATGTAGCATGCTAGTATAACTTCATTATGATTATGTCTGTCCATGATACACTAACAAAGGTAGATTTGCATGTTAACACTTATCTTAGCTTGAATTGACAATGTATTTTTAAATGAAAATGTCTAACGATAGATTCGAGCTAAGTAATAACATACGTATAAGGTTTCTTGATTTAGTCGTGTGTGTACACTTGATCTATATATATCAAGATTGTTTACTGAAAAGGTTTAACTAATGAATATCTCATATACGTATTACATCATGTTAGGATTTGAAAGAATATTGTTAAGCGATATTTTGGTAAACTACGCTTGAGGTAAGTTCTCTAACCTTACTCAAATCTATATTGAGCAAGTATCCTAAACCTTGGCATTACTTTATTCAACGAATATCGTAAGCTTATCTCATTGAATACGAGTTATCCTATTTATTAGTTCAATTGAGCTAGTATGTCTAAAACAATTGTTAAAACTATAAATCATGTCGAACTTAGTATTATTCTCCAATATTGTGAAAGTGTCTATGCTATTTGATTCAGCTAGACTATATGCATGTTTATAAAAACTGTCTAAACCAATTGACTGGTGCGGAAATCTTGAAAACTGAGTTGAACAACCCTTATGGTAAGGGAATTGTATGTTGTTGGAAACCCCAACACATGAATATATTATTACTTTGGCGTTATGCATAACGTAGAGTATTGTAGTCTGATCCTCTATAATACTTGTTCTTTTGGGTTATCAATTAAATATTGGTAATTCTAGTAGATATTCAATAGTCCTTAATGACTGCTCAGTATAATTGTTATCCAGTCGGATACCTTGATAGTCGTTAAATTCATATATCTCTGTTGATATATATTGAATTATCGTTCTTATTACAAGAATTATTGATATTCATTACTCATGATATTATTATGAAACTTTGAACTATCCTAGAAATGACACTTCGATATTTCAAATCTTGTGATATTATATCCTACACCCTTGTTGTATATTACTTGCTGGACAATTTGTGCTCATACTTGCTTATTTAAAACCTTTCAGTTAAGGAAGAACAGGGAGGTGTCTCTGGAACAGACAAGGGCAAGGGCAAGGCTACTGACTAGCTTGTCCCTTTTATGTTTAAGATTTTTATTGTATTAAGACTATGTTTAAACTTTAAGTAGGATTATGTAATAGGTTTTTATTCGATACTATTATGTAATCTTTTAAGTACTGTAGGTTGCGAGACTTGGAGGAATAATTATAATAAATCATTGTATATTATTCTCATTTAGATTTTCCGTTGTGAATGTATGATTTTAGTTATTATGGTAATTCTTTGAGCACGTGACGAACCGTATTCGGGTGACCAAGTGGAGGTCAGAATTTGGGGGCGTCACAGATATTGTCTCGTAGACAATATCCAAACTCAAATAGAGTCCTCATTATAATTATTATCACACTATTTCATAGAATAGTGAGGACTACTATAGCCACCATCTCGGATCATCACTCCGTTCCCCGACTAGTCCTAGCTATATTCTCATTTCCTAAAGAGAACAATGAAAGCAAAGGGTGAGCTCAACTAGCCTAGTAAAGAATATTATGACTAAGATAATGCAGAATAAACAACAAGTTTGCTTTCAACAATGTTGAACTGATAGAATACAATAGACAACAAGTTTAACTGCAGCGAAACAAACAATCCATTAGAAGAGTCAAGTAGAGCATGATATCTACTATCTTCTATAATTTAAAAGTTCATCATCAATATTTTATCGTTGTAACACAACTCAATAAATAATATACATCACTAAATTATCCATGTACTACGGACCAAGAATATTCATTAGTATCACATCCACGAATTATCCATGCACTACGGGCCAAGGATATTCGTTATTATCACCAATGGTCATGATCATGCCAACAACTGTCCATCAATGCACTACGGGCCAATGAGGACTTTTACCACATTATTTGTAACATTACAGGTCATAATTATACCGATACTTAATTTCTGGTCATAATCATACATTCATACCAATCAACAGTTCATCTATGCACTACGGGCCAAAGATGACTTTCATCACAATATAAGCATGAGGATGATGACAATGATATAAGAATTCAATCAAACAAGATCAAGGATAAATATTAAATATTTATAATTCAATTTATCTAGAGTTTAAGAATGTTCATATTGTCAACATGATAACTGCTTTGTGGAGTAAAATTCAAGAATAATATTCATGTAAAAATATCGGATATTATTTTGAGAAAATCTTGCACAAAAAGCTACACTCAAAGTATCCTTATACTCAAAAAAAATACTCACAATACTATAGAATAAGAATTTCTGATATTGAATGTGTGTTTTTAGGAAGGAGGGGTTACCCCTTATTTATAGTAAAATTCGGAGGAAGAATCAAAGCATTCTGCCTAACTTTCCTGCCTAATTTTTTTTTTCTTTCATGCCTAACCTTTCCTTTTCAATGGCCCACAATTTGGAGAATGCTTTGTAGGAGAAGAAATTGCATGAGAGGTTTCCCACCAAATTGGAAAAAAAACTACGCAAGATATCAGCACATGGTTTTAAAAGAATACCAAATCAAAATGATAACCTTCACTCCACTTTTATTCCCATGCTGAAAATTATATATTATAATAATAATAATATTACCAAAAAAATTATATTATTATATTATCACATTATTATAATATAATATTATAATAATATATTTGAATGAATATTTTATCGGAGAAAATAATTACCAAAGTCTCAACAAATTCTTTCATTTATATCAAAATTGAACCAATATCCACCACATAATAATTATTCATAATTTATATTATAAGCTCACAATATTAACAATAAGATCATTTCCAGGAAAGAGAGGGCTTTCCAATAAGGATTTCTTCTTATTGGCGCGCAATTAAGTGACCAAACCCCTTTCCTCGACAGAACTTTCTAGACATTGTCAATAATACAAATAATAATATGAATAATTTTGTCGTCTCAATTATTCAATTAATAATATAAAATATTATGATAATAATTGAATCAATAATGTGAAATACTATGCAACAATTACTGTGGCAATAATTGAATAAAACTGAGTGACTTCTCACGTAAGCATCAATAATTAAATATACTTACAATGTCGTGTGCTACTATGCAACCACGCGTATTACTGTACTTTTATCACCGGATATTTCAACAGTTAACGGTAAAACTTTTGTCGTTATTTTTATAAAAAGTTATTTATGTCGTTTTCTAAGTCCGACAGTAATTTTGTTGTGGGGTCCACCAATGATTATGTCATCGTACGAATATTCCTTGATAAAACGAATATTCCCCGACCAAACGAATATTTTATGACAACTTACTTACTTTAAAAAATTTGTAAATATTACCCACAACTATAACATTATATCAAATCCGCACCTTAATTATTACTCAAAATGATATTTAGTGAAAATTAATCTTTATTCATAAAAATTGGGGTCTTACATCAGAGGCTTGGAGAATCGGTCAAAGGCATTCAAAGTTGTACCAAACACACTATAGCTCTGACCAAAATTGATCTACTCCCATTAAGAGGCTATAAGATCCAAACAAACACTACCTAAGTATATTTGCGTTATATGAGCAAATTTTCACCTATTTTTTCACAAATTATAATGTTAACCAAAAAATTACAAAAAAAAAGTAACTTTATTTATTTTAGTTTCCTTTTTTAACTATTCGTGAAAAGAATAATTTTGTAAACTTTGAACTAATGTTACGTTTGACTTGAGGGAATGGAATAGAGTAATGAATGAAATAAAAAATAGTGTATTTGATGATTATTTTGGAGATAAATCATTCTAATGGAATGAAAATTCATTCAATCCCTTTTTATTTTTTATTTCATGTGGAGAATGTGGAATAAAATCTATTCAAATAGAATAGATATATATATAATAATTTTGTCATTATATGACAACACTTACCATTACTAACAATCAAATATATACTTAAAATACCTAAAAATTATTTTATTCAGTTTTTCATTTTATTCTTTTGATCCAA
The DNA here is from genome assembly GCA_016801055.1 of Panax notoginseng. Classification (NCBI taxonomy): domain Eukaryota; kingdom Viridiplantae; phylum Streptophyta; class Magnoliopsida; order Apiales; family Araliaceae; genus Panax; species Panax notoginseng. The sequence continues at coordinate 18,705,238 of CM029023.1, read as the reverse complement.
ATGTAACATAATAAAAAATTTGTATGGGATCCCCATAGGGAAATAGCCTAACACATGGCAAAATAGGAGTGTATATAAAGTTAGTTTATTTGGTGGTTAGGGTATAGACTTATAGGTGAGGAAAATGAGTTCAAATTGAAAGTGGACCATAAAAATGGTACAAAAAGCTGGGACTAAGATCCTCTCCATTTCAAAAGAAATGGAGTCTTCATTCTTTGTATATTTCACATCATCATCTTTCTTTCCCCTGTCAACTTGACATCATATTTCAACACATTTTAAATCTGAACCATGAAATGGAGAGAATTTTAATTCAAAAAGTTGAAAGCAGTGTCAGATCTAAAGATGAGAGAGAGAAATATTGGCCTAAATTAGCCTCTATTTCAATGCCAAATGTGATGCCCCCAAAATAGGTCCACACAACCCATTCTGAGTCGCCAAATACATAGTACAGAAACCAAATACAAACTTCATTAATACAACTGTCGTTCAAAATACGACAACACATATGATGTGAGTTTTAATACAAATATTATCTTGTAGACAATATCCAAACTCAAATATAGTACTCATTATAATTATTATCACACTATTTTATAAAATAGTGAGAACTACTAAAATAACTATCTTGGACCATTACTCCACTCCCCGACTAGTCCCAGCTATATTCTCGCCTCTTGAGAAGAACAATGGAACCAAATGGAAAAGGGTGAGCTCAACTAGCCCAGTAAAGAATAATATGACTAAGATAATGTAGAAAAAATTATCCTTAGTCCTCAACAGAGAAAAATCTGATAGAATACAATAGACAACAAGTTCTAAAATACAACTGCAGCGAAAATAACAATCCATTAGAAGAGTCAAGTAGAGCATGAAATCTACTATATTTTATGATTTAAAAGTCCATCATCAATATTTTATCCCTGTAACACCAATCAATAAATATTTCAAATCAACGAATTATCCATATACTACATGCCAATGATATTCGTTAGTATCATCAGTGGTCATAATCATGTCAAACACCTGTCCATCTATGCACTACGGGCCAAAGAGGACTTTCAACACAAACCTTATATGTAACATTAAATGTTATAATTATACCAATACACAATTCCTGGTCATAATCATACCAATCAACAGTCCATCTTTGCACTACGGGCCAAAGATAACTACCGGTATAAGTATGAGGATGATAGCAATGATATAAAGATTCAATCAAGTGAGATAAAAGATAAATATTAGAGAATTCTAATTCAATTTATCCAAAGTTCAAATATGTCCAAATTGTCCACATGATAACTATTTGTGAAGTAAAATTCAGGAATGATATTTATGTATCAAAAATAATTTAGACAGAAAAAAAAATTAAATTCTGTTATGAATAGTACTGTATGTATGAATAGTACCCAGACATGAAAAGTTTAAAATTTAATAAGAAAGTTCAAACTAATATTCCAGTGAAATGATATTAGATTAAGCACGAAACTTAAGAAATTTCTAATCATTTCAGGAATTATAGAAGCAATATTTATCATAGTAAGTTTAAATTTAGGAATATGAAATGAAATAATATCCCTTACATAATATGGAGTATGAAAAAAAAATATTTCTTACGAGTATTGCAATAAAATAATATCATTTACCTTAGTAGAAACTGGATTTGACTGGAATATCGGATATTATTCTGAGAAAATCTTGCACAAAAAGCTATACTCAAAGTATCCTTATACTCAAGAGAAATACTCACAATACTATAGAATAAGAATTTCTAATATTGAATGTGTGTTTTAGAAAAGAGGGGTTACCCCCTATTTATAGTTCAACGGAGGGAGAAAAAACAAGGCACTCTGCCTAACATTTCTTTTTTTCTCGAGGCCTAACTTTGCCTAACTTCTCATTTCTTTCTCTTTTCCTTGCCTAACCATCACTTCCTTAAGGGCCCACACAAATTTGGCAACAAAAGCTTTACAGGCAATTATTCCACCCATTTGCAAAGGAGGAGTGCACGGAAGGAATTCAAAACAAAAATGATAATCTTCACATGTTAAAAATTATATATTATAAAGATAATATTACCATTTAAATTATAATAATTAATATTATTATATTATCACATTATTATAATGTAATATTATAATAATATATATTCTATTAAAGAAGATAATTGTTAAACTTTCAACAAATATTTCATGCAAAATTCCTTTATTTATATCAAAATTGAACTAATATCCACCACATAATAATTATTCATAATTAATATTATAAGCTCACAATATTAACAACCAGATCATTCCAATGAAAGAGGGGGCTTTTCGATAAGGATTTATCCTTATTGGCGCGCAATTATATAATTTTTCCGACAGAATTTTTTAGACATTGCCAATAATGCTAACTAATAATATGAATAATTGTGTTGTGTCAATTATTGATTTAATAATATAAAATATTGTGCAGATGATATTGTGATAATAATTGAATCAATAATATGAGATATTGTGCAATAATTACTTTGGCAATTATTGAATGAAACTAAGTGACTTCTTATGTAAGAATTAATAATCAGAAATACTGTGTAATACTGTGCGCTACTGTGCAACCACGCGTATTACTGTACTTTTATCATCGGGTATTTAAACAGTTAACGGTAAAAGTTTTGTCATTATTCTTATAAAAAGGTTATTTCTGTCGCTTTCTATATCTGACAGTTATTCCATTATGTGGTCCATCAATGATTGCGTCGTCGTACGGATATTCTCCGACCAAACGAATATTTTATGACCACTTGTTTACTTTGAAAATTTTACACATTTCACCCATAACTAAAGCATTATATCAAATCAACACCTTATTTTTCAAAATAGTAATTAGAGAAATTATATCTTTATTCATAAAAAGTTGAGGTCTTACAATCTCCCCTTTTTATGAAATTTCGTCCTCGAAACGAAATCGACGTACGTACCTGGTATGTCGAAAAGGTGAGGATACCTTATTTTCATATCAGATTCTAACTCTCAGGTCATTTTCTCAATATCGTGGTTTCTCCATAAAACTTTAACTTGAGGTATAACATTTGAGCATAAAATATATTCCTTTTTATCCAAGATTTTAATAGGTACGTCTTCATACGTTAAATCTTCTGCTATCTCGTCTGGTTCTAATTCAATAATGTGGTTCGGGTCTTTCACATATTTACGTAGCATAGATATATGAAAAACGTTATAAACACGAGACATACATGGCGATAAAGCGAGTCTATAAGCCACAGTTCCTACTCGATCGAGGATTTCAAATGGACCAATGAATCGAGGCTTGAACTTTCCTCTCTTTTTGAATCTCATAACTCCTTTCCATGGAGAAACATGTAACAATACCTGATCTCCAACATTGAATTCCACGTCCCTTCGATGAAGATCAACATAACTATTTTGTCGATCTTGTGAGGTTTGTATACATTGACGGATCATTTGAATCTTTTTCGTAGTCATGCGTACCATTTCTGGTCCCAACAATATTGCTTCACCCACCTTGTCCCAACATACTTGCGAACGACACTTTCGTCCATACAACGCCTCAAATGGAGTCACACATATACTTGTTTGATAACTGTTGTTATAGGTGAATTCCACCAATGGCAAGTACTTGTCCCAACTTTCTTTAAACTCTAGGACACAGAGTCTTAATAGATCTTAAAGAGTTTGAATAGTCCTCTCCGATTGCCCGTCCGTCTGAGGATAATATACAGAACTGAATCGTAAATCAGTGTCCATAGCTTTCTGCAAGCTGACCCAAAATCGTGAAGTGAATCTTGGGTCTCGATCAGAAACTATGGATACGGGCATACCATGCAATCTCACAATCTCATTTATGTACATACGAGCAAGACGTTCAAGTGAATAAGTTTCTCGTAAAGGCAAGAAATGAACAGACTTGGTTAATCTATCGACAATGACCCAAATTGCATCTATGCCTTGAGAAACTTTGGAAAGACCGGTAACGAAATCCATGTTGATGTGCTCCCACTTCTATTTTAGAATTTCAAGTGGTTGCAATGGACCTTTTGGTACTTGATGCTCCGCCTTGACACGTTGACAAGTAAAACACCTTGAGATAAACTCTGCAATCTTTCTCTTCATATTGCTCCACCAAAATGTGTCGAAGATCATGATACATTTTGGTACTCCCAGGATGGATTGCAAACGGTGTGTTGTGTGCCTCCATCATAATTTTATACTTCAAATCGAAGTCGTTAGAAACACAAAGTCTGGAGTTGACTTGAAGTATTCCTTCCTCATCGATCCTTACTTCTAGAATAACACATTCTTATACTTTCTTCTTCATACGCATCAACTACGGGTCTGTAGCTTGAGCACCTTTAACTTTATTTATTAAAGTTGGTTCTACTCATATATTTATCATTTTCACGTGGGTCCTTGAAGAATTTAACTCTATCTCTATCCTTTGTAAGTCATATAAAATGGACCTTTATGTTGACAATATAGCACTCGTACCCACATATGATCTTCTACTCAACGCGTCAACTACCACAATCGCTTTTCCAGGATTGTATTGAATGGTATGGTCGTAATCTTTTAACAGCTCGAGCCAACGTCGTTATCGCATGTTGAGTTTCTTTTGGGTGAAGAAATATTTGAGGCTTTTATGATCTGTATAGATCTCCATTTTCTCCCCATACAAGTATTGTCTACAGATCTATAGCGCGAAAATAACTGCTATCAACTCTAGATCATGAGTAGAAGAATTTCTTTCATATTCTTTGAGTTGTCTGAGGCATAGGCTATGACTTTCCCATATTACATGAGAATATATCCTAAACCTCTGCTTGAAGCATCGCTGTAGATGACAAATCCCTCCGAACATTATAGTATTGTCAGAACAGGTGCTGAAATGAGTCTCCTCTTGAGTTTTTGGAAGCTCTTCTCACATTTCTCGCTCCATCCAAATTTTGTATCTTTTCGAGTTAGTTGAGTTTATGGAGTGGTGATTCGAGAAAATCCTTCAACGAATCTCCGATAATAAACAGCTAAGCCCAAAAAGCTACGTACTTCGGTTACTGACTTAGGTTGCTCCCAACTTTGTATTGCTTCAATATTCGCCGGGTCAACTGATATTCCATGCTTCGATATCACGTGCCCAAGGAATGCTATTTCCTCAAGCCAGAACTCGCATTTCTTTAACTTGGCGTATAACTTGTTTTCATGAAGCCTTTGGGGTATCAGCCTCAAGCGTTGTTCATGATCTTCACGGTTTTTGGAGTAGATGAGGATGTTATTAATAAAGACAACCACAAAATGATCTAAATATTTTTTGAATACTCGGTTCATCATATCTATGAAGGCAGCAGGAGCATTAGTCAATCCAAAAGACATGACTAGTTATTTATAATGCCCGCACTGAGTTCTGAAAGCAGTCTTTGGAATGTCATCAGTTTTAATCTTTAACTGATGATATCCGGAATGAAGATTGATCTTTGAGAAGAATTTATCACCTTGTAATTAGTCAAACAGGTCATTAATACGAGGTAACGGGTACCTATTTTTGATGGTGACATGGTTCAACTCCCGATAGTCAATGCAAAGTCACATACTCCCATATTTCTTTTTTACGAATAAAACAGGAGCACTCCAAGGAGATGTACTAGGACTAATGAAACCAATTTCTAACAACTCCTGTAGTTAAGTTTTTAACTCCTAAATTTTAATAGGAGCCAATTGATATGGGGTTTTAGAAATAGATTTTGTATACCGGGTTCAAGGTCAATACAAAATTCGATTTCACGCTCTGGGCGTAGGCCACGAAGTTCTTCGAAAAATACGTTAGGAAATTCATTAAAAACGGAAATATCATTCAAATCTGTCGTATTTTTATTTAAATTCATTACATGGGCTAAGAAAGCTTGACATTCATTTTTCAATAAACGAATGGATTTATGGCTTGATATGACATGGATTGACTTTAGTGGTTTGGTTGCTTGAATTTACATAACAGGTTGGTTAGACTTATGAAAACTAACGACCTTACAAAAATAATCAATTTTAACATGATGAGTAATTAACCAATCAATCCCTAAAATCACATCAAATGTAAGTATTTTCAAAGAGATGAGATCAACAGGTAATGTGAAAGTGCCAATTTGAATCAAATAAGATTTATAAACAGTGTATGTAACGAAGGTTTCTCCCAACGGAGTTTCAACAGATAAGTCAAAATCTAATTTCTCAATAGTCAAGTTCAAACGTTGAGCACAAGCAGGTGAAATAAAAGAATGGGTAGAACCAGTATCTAATAAGGTATAGACTTCTCAAGAGTTTATTATTAGCTTACCCGTGATAACTTCGTTCTGGTTCCTTGCTTTTTAAGAAGTCACGAAAAATGTTCTTCCTTGAACTATTGACTTTGACTTGTCCGAGACAGCCTTTGGTGCCACCGTCCCAGCTGGACTTGACTTCGCTACTGGACAAAATCGAGTTATGTGACCGTTCTTTCCACAACTGAAACACAACTTGGAAAGCTGTGTACAGTTTTGACTGATGTGTCCCTTATCTCCACATCTGTAGCATCTAACGGTGGTCGTTATTCTCCCCTAGAAACTGTTGCCGGTGCTGATGCTGCTGCTGATGTCTTTCCGTCATTATTGAATCTTCTCTTTTTAAAATTTCCACTTGACTCATTTCTTCTATTATCTTGGCCAGGATTACCACCGAAGTAGTTACCATTTCTGGCATGATAATTTTCTCCACGTTAGTTATCACTGCTTCGATGACTGTTGCCACTAGTATAACTATGAAAGTCCAATAATAATCTAGAAGGGGGGTTAAATAGATTATTACCGATTAAAAAAATATCTTAGGCCTTTTTAAATTTTTAGATAATTAATTTTCAGTGTTAGAAATTAATATGCAAGACAGTAAAAATTCAATCACACAATGCACAGAGATTTGTCTGGTTCACAACATACATCCCGGGTATGCTGCTACATTCAGTCTCAAGCTTCTCTCCAGGACTTGAGATCCTATTACTATCAGTAATAAATACTCCTTCAACAGGCGGAGAAGCCTTTACAAAGTTTTATAGACAAACTTCCAACTGTTCTCAACTAATCTATCTTGGATAGAAAGCTCCCCGCTCCCTCCTCAAGCTTAGTTATACTTCTTTTGAGTTCAGTTCTATTTTATGATCTGGTCTTGAAACAACAACATCTTCCTCACCTCACAAGTTCACTAGAGACCCAACTTCCCGCTGACCTCTCTACGACTCTGGTCTTGGTCAAAGAATCACTCGTCTTTCTCACAAGTACATAAAATAAACTAACTCTGACCTTTTCTCTTTTTACAAATGATTTTACAATAACGTGCTTTTTAAATAAGCATATAAGAATTTAGTACAGATTGATGCTTCTTTGTAAGCACATAGTAATTTATTCTTTGATCAAATAATGCTTCTATGCAAGCAAATATGTAAATTATATTTTGTGTGAAAAATGCTTGTTGAATAAGCAAATAAGTCAATTTTAGCTTTAGCTCAAAAATACTTTTGTTTAAGCAGATATATAATTTAATGCAAATTTATAAAGAATTATTATTTAAGGAGTAAAGAAAAGTCACTTTAAGTATAAATATAAAGTTTAAATAACTTTTATATTTAGAGTGAAAATGCTTCTGAGTAAGCAAATATGCTTCTATTTAAGCAGATATATTCACTTAAGTTTGTGAAATAAAAGATTAAATAACTTTTATATTATGCAATAAGTATTTTATGAATAAATGAATTTATGATCAAATACTTGTGATGACATATATCAAGTATAATAAATAAATCAGTTAAGCAATACTTGATATACCAGATATATTTGTTTAACTCAGATAATATATAACAATATTTTATCTATTATGTGATTTTATAAATAAAGTTACTTAGTACTATAAGGAATCGTACGGTTCGATTCCCTCACTTAAGAGGAATATCTCCGTAGCCTTGCGGCGTTTAAGTATGACAAAATTTATATGATCACAATTGATATTTATATAAATATTTTTAATAGATCATTACGATTTTCAAATCCGGTTCGGATGATTCCTCTTTTTGGAGGAATATCTCAGTGTCGTTTTGAACTATCAAATGTCGTATCTATTTTACGATATTTATATAAATAATATCAATAAAAAGTTACTTAAGACTATAAGGAATCGTACAGTTCGAATTTCTCTCTGTAGAGGTGTATCTCCGTAGCCTTGCGTCGTCCAAGTATATTTTTATTTGATAAATAGATGAAAAATAGATATATAAAATTGTTTATAACAATTTATATTCATATATCTATAAATATAAATAAGCAAGAGATAATTCAAATAAAGTAAATCAAACAACTTATCTCAATATGCTTAGACCAATTTTCTCTTCTCAAATGATTAGAACTTTGATAAGTAGAGAGAGAAAGTTTCTTAGAGAGAGAGTATTGTAGGAGAGAAATAAAATTTTCTTTTCAAGTGAATTGACAAATTAAAAATGAAAGAAATGTCTTCTATTTATAGATTTTTGAAGTCGGGGGCAAAATGATAATTTTCAAAATCTAATTTGAAATTAATGGCTGAGATTTAATAATTTTGAAATGGGCGGTCCAGATGAAAAAAGCTTCAGCGGATTGCTAAATGCTGTGGAAATCAAATTTCCGCCCGGGCTTTTTTTTATATAACATTAAGGCATTTAATGCCCATCAATTCGATCAAGGATAAAATCAGCCAGCTGTTACATATATAAATACATACAGATTCACAGGCCGCTGATATATATATATATATATATATATATATATATATATATATATATATACACGGTTCGGATCAAGTGCATACCCCTTATCTTATTCACCCGTGCTCACCCCCCTTTAGGCGACAGTTTTGGTCATACAACCGTCGTCTATAATTTTAGTGACGAACAACATATAGCATCGCTAAAAGTATAGACGACGGTTGTATGATCGAAACCGTCGCCTAAAGAGGATGAGCACGGGTGAGTAAGATAAGGGGTATGCACTTGATCATTGCTATATATATATATATATATATATATATATATATATATATATATATACGGTCCGGATCTTAAGCTCACCCTTTATCTAACTCACCCGAGCTCACTCTCTTTAGCGACGGACCTGGTGACAGTTTGGTCATACAACCGTCGTCTATACTTTTAGCGACGTTATATGTTGTCCGTCGCTAAAAGTATAGACGGCGGTTGTATGACCGAACCGCCGTCGGGTCCGTCGCTAAAGGGAGGTGAGCTCGGGTGAGTTGGATAAAGAGTAAGCTCGGGTGAGTTGGATAAGGGGTGAGCTTAAGATCCGGACTCTATATATATTTGAAATAACTTAAAATGATTTTTGAAATCTTTAAATAATAAAATTATTTTGAGAAAAAATAGAAAATGCCCTCATGTCAAAAATGATTTAATCAAAATCTCCATCTTATTTTCAAATATAGTCAAACAAGCATTTGATGATCAACATATGACTTTTGTCCCAATTCATTTTTAGCACATTAGCAAGCATTGTCCCAATATAAGTGACCCATTTGTTTTTATACTTTAAAAAATCAAAATCAAGAAAATCGATTAAATAAGGTTTAGAAAATATTTTTAGTCAAAGTAAATAAGATAATTAAAACATAATTAAAATAATTATAATAAAAAAATCCTATGGAGAGTATTTTATCATTTTAATTAATTTATTGGCTAATTATTGTTATCATCAAAATAAAACTAAAATTTAGAGACCCGACATACTAATATTGTGCTGCCGGTTGTTATCTTTGGGTCGAACTATCTTATTATCTCGCTCCAATAATTTAGCCCTATTCACAACATCTGAATGCAAATAAAGTTTATGAAAAATGAGGTATTGACGAATTTTAAGTTTCAAACCTCTCAGAAATATTCGTGTCATTCGCTCCTCATTATCCACCAAATGGGATGTAAACCGGGATAACTTCACAAACTTGGCCTCGTATTGTGATACAGTCATATTGTTATGTTCTAGTTTGATGAATTCCACCTTCTTCATATGACGAATACTTTCTGGAAAATATTTGTCATTGAAAAATTCCTAGAACTTCTTCCAAGACATCTTAAGTGCAGAAAGATGAGTACGTTTTACAGATTTTCACCAGTAATCTGTCTCTCCACGCAACATAAAGGCAGCGAAGGGAACCTTTTGCTCCTCTGTGCATCCCAAGACATTAAATATCTTGGTTGTAAGACCCCAACTTTTATGAATAAAGATGATTTTTCTATAAATATCATTTTTGAATATTATGAAATGAATTTGATATAATGTTATAGTTGTGGGTAAAATTTTTAAATTTTACAAAGTACGCAAGTTGTTATATAATATTCGATTGGTCGGGGAATATTCGTTTAACAGGAAATATTCGTACAACGGCACAATCATTAGTGAACCCCACAACAGAATTACTATTAGAATGAGAAAACGACAAAAATATTTTATACAAATAACGGCGAAAGTTTTACCGTTAACTGTTGAAACACCCGGTGTTAAAAGTACAGTAATACGCGTGGTTGCATAGTAGCACACGGTATTGATTATTGATGCTTGCGTGAGAAGTCACTCAGTTTTATTCAATTATTGCTACAGTAATTACTGCATAGTATCTCACGTTATTTGATTAAATTATTGTCGATAATTTATATTATTAAATTAATAATTGAGATGACAAAGTTATTAATATTATTATTTGAAATATTGACGATGTCTAGAAGTTCTGTCAAGGAGAGGTTTGGTCACCTAATTGCGCGCCACTAGGGGGAAATCCTTATTGGAAAGTCCCCTCTTTCCTGGAAACGACCTGGTCGATTAATATTGTGAATTATAATAATGTTGATAAATGTTATTTTATTATTATTATAAATGTAATAAAATAGAAAACTTTTTATATAAAACAGAATACTTTTTATAAAATTTTATTTTATTTGATTATAAATAGAATATATTATATTTTATTATGCATAGTATTTGCATAGTTCCTACATAGTGTTTGCATAGTAAAAACTTTTTATATAAAACAGAATACTTTTTATAAAGTTTTGTTTTATTTGATTATAAATAGAATATATTATATTTTATTATGCATAGTGTATGCATAGTGCCTGCATTGTGTTTGCATAGTAAAAAACTTTTTATATAAAATAGAATACTTTTTGTAAAGTTTTGTTTTATTTGATTATAAATAGAATATATTATATTTTATTGCATAGTGCAGCATTGTATCCTTTCCATTCTCTTATAAATAGGATGCTTAGTTAGAATTGAAAATCACACCAGAAATTCAAAAAATTCTTCTTCTATAATCTTGAGCGTATTTCTTTAGAGTTTAAGAAAGCTTTGAGAGTAGAAAATAGTGCAAGTTTTCTTCAAGTATATCCCCGCCCTACCCGTCGGAATACTCTTCTTTTTAAGGTAAGGGGTATTATTCTTTCGTATTCATGAAGAGAGTTATTTTCTTTCAATACTCGTAAGGGTTCTTTATTATTCTGTTGGAACATCCTGTCTGTGCGGATTACGCATGACTTGGTTCCATTTTTTATTATTCTGTTGGAATACCCTATCTGTGCGAATTACGCATGACCTGATTCTATTCTTTATTATTCTGTTGGAATAATCTATCTGTGCGGTCTATCGCATACCTAGTTAATTCTGTTGTTATTCTATTCTTTATTATTCTGTTGGAATATCCTGTCTTTGCGGATTATGCATGACCTAGTTCCATTCTTTATTATTCTGTTGGAATAATCTGTCTACGTGGATTACCGCATGGCGGAAAAAATCCATTTGCGGTTCATATATTCTATTATACTCAGTTGGTTAAAGTTTTGACTTCTATACTCCATGAAATTAGTGGAATATCCTTGATATTTGTGCTTCATCCAGTATCTTTTCATGAAAATATTCTTCTGAGCATTCTTGAATTTTACTTCACAAAACAGTATCATGTTGACAATTTGGACGTTATTTATTTTTGGATAAATTAAATTATAAATCTTTAAAAATTTATCCTTGAACTTGTTTTATTGAATTCTTATATCATTGTCATCATCCTCATGTTTATAATATGTTGAAAGTCATATGTGGCCTGTAGTGCATAGATGGACTTGGTATGATTATGACCAGGAATTATTCGGTATAATCATGACCGTAATGTTACAAATGATGTAGTAAAAATTCTCATTAGCCGTAGTGCATTGATGGACAGTTGTTGGCATGATCGTGACCATTGATGAATACACGAATATCCTTGGCCCGTAGTGCATGGATAATTTGTGGTCGTGACACTAATGAATATCTTTGACCGTAGTGCAGGGATGATGTGGATTATTTATTAAGCTGAGTCTCAGCGGTAAAAGTAATGAAAAACCTTTTAAATCATAGAAGATAGTAGATTTTATTCTCTACTTGACTCTTCTAATGGGTTGTTTATTCCGCTGCAGTTAAACTTGATGTTTGTTATATTTTATTAGTTTAACACTGTTGAAGGCTAATGATAATTTATTCTGCATTATCTTAGTCATAATATTTCTTACTGGGCTAGTTGAGCTCACCCTTTTGCTTTCATTGTTTCTTCGAGAAATGAGAACGTAATAGGGACTAGTCGGGGAACGGAGTGACGGTCCAGATGATAGCATTAGTAGTCCTCACTATTCTATGAAATAGTGTGATAATAAATGTATTGAGGACTTATTTTGAGTTTGAATACTGTCTAAAAGACAATATTTGTATTAAAACTCACAGCTCATGTTGTATATTTAAGGTTGTATTTGTATTTTGTACCATGTATTTGGCGACTCAGAATTGGTGATGTATACCTATTTTGGGGGCGTCACAGTTGGTATCAAAGCTTAGGGATATGATCACTGGCTAAGATGTGAGACTAGAACTAGGAGGGGAGAGACGGGGAATTCCTTTGTTAGTATGACCTACCTAAGTTTATTTGGTATTTAATTGGTCGGTCAGAGTATAGGGATAATATGTTACATGTCATTTAACCCTTGTTTTGTGGCAGTATCTAAAAATGACATCCGAGAATGTTGAGAATAGCAATGGAGCACAGGAGACCGTTGAGTCTCCATATATCAATAATCAGGATAATGTACATCAGGAAGGCGACAATCCTCATGCAAACAACAACACTGACCAAATGATAAATGATGAAATGTTCAGAGGCTTTATGCAATTCATGCAACATCAGGCGAGAGCAGCTCCTGTCCAAAATATAGGTGGAAACACTGAAAACTCTCGGACGGTCACCGCTAAACAGTTTAAGGAGCTGGGACCACCGAATTTTATTGGAGAGCCAAAACCACTTAAGGCGGAGACGTGGATAAAGCAGATCACCAAGATATTTGATGTCTTGGAATGTTCAGAGGAGCAAAAGGTTCCATTCGCCACCTTTATGTTGCGTAAAGAAGCAAATCATTGGTGGGAATCTGTAAAACGTACCCAGCCTGACGCACTCAAGATGTCTTGGGAGAAGTTTCAAGAATTGTTCAATGACAAGTACTTTCTTGAAAGTATTCGCCACATGAACGAGGTAGAATTCATCAAGGTGGAGTAAAAAAATATGATCGTGTCGCAGTACGAGGCTAAGTTTGCAGAGTTATCCCGGTTTGCATCCCATTTGGTGGATAATGAGGAGAGAATGACGCAAATGGTTCTGCGAGGTTTGAAACCCGAAATACGTCAATACTTCATTTCTTACAAACTTTGTTTATATTCAGATATTGTGAATATGGCTCAATTATTGGAGCGCGATAATGAGTCAGCACAACCAAAAGGCAATGACCAACAACACGATAATAATCGTACCGGTGGCAACGACCATCAGAACAATGATAACCATCATGGGAGAAATTATCATGCCAAGAATGGTAACCACTTCGGTGGTAATCATGGCCAAGATAATAGAAGTGGAAATTTCAAGAAGAGAAGGTTCAATAATGATGGAAAGACAGCAGCACCAGCACCCGGTTCAAAGGAAGAAGAACGACCACCGGTCGTATGTTTCAAATGTGGACAAGAGGGACACATCCGTCCAAACTGTACGCAGCAATCCAAAGCGTGTTTCAATTGCGAAAGAGAAGGTCACCTAGCTCGATTTTATCGTGAAGTCAAGTCAAGTCCAGCTGGGATAGTGATGCCAAAGGATGTCTCAGACAAGTCAAAGCTGGTAGTTTAAGTGAGAGCGTTTATCAAGGAACCCGAACGAGGTTATTACGGGTAAGTTAATCATAAGCTCTTGTGAAATCTATACCTTATTCGATACCGGTTCTACCTATTCTTTCATCTCTCTTGCTTGCGCTTAACATTTAAATTTGACTCCGAAGAAATTAGACTTTGACTTATCTGTTGAAACTCCGTTTGGAGAAACCTTCGTTACATCCACTGTTTATAAATCTTGTTGATTTAAATCGACACTTTCACGTTACCTGTCGATCTTATCTCTTTGAAAATACTTACCTTTGACGTGATTTTAAAAATCGACTGGTTAACTACTCATCACACTAAAATTGATTATTTTCGTAAGGTTGTTAGCTTTTATATTTTTAACCAACCTGTTATACGAATTCAAGCAATCAAACTACTAAAGTCAATCACTATTATATCAAGCCATAAGTAAAGAACCCCGAGCCTTTATCTGGTGACTTCCTTGTGTGGAATTCACCGAAGCCAGACTTTTCGTAGGAGACGTCGTGAATAATGGTGGCAAGTTGATAGATATCAATGTGACGTGCTATCCAAATCTTGGATGAGGGTCACAATTTTGAATGATAATTCTATTGTTAATAAATTTTATGGCGTATTCTTGAAGACTTAGCCTACCCCTAGAACGTGAAATCAAATTTTGTATTGACCCCAGTGGGAGCTGTCGTTGACACTCCTAAATTAACCTCACTTTTACTTCATAATTTATAATAATTAGCACAGTAGCAAGTAAGGATCGATTCCACAGAGAATAAAGTTGTTTTAGAATTATTCTACTATTTCAACAGAAAATAAAGATGGGGGTTTTTTGAAAATTATTTTTAAACTAAAAATTAATGATTTAACCAAATATGTAAAAACTTCAGTTCTACAGTTCAGTTTCACTAAGTACAACAATCAATTAATCAAGTTATTATTTTTTTTTTCTTCAATAAAACTATTAGCCCTAGATAACAACAAGCTCTGCTATCCGAAATTCTCCTTAGATTATCACTGTATAAAACAAGCTCTCCACTAGATTCTAACTAGCATACAACCTAGAACAAGCTCTCTAGATTTAATATGATAGAAGCATTAAGAAATAGAGAATTAGGCTAATCCAAGCAACAAACACATAAGGTCGATTTGTTTAACTTATTTTCTGATAATCTTAGCAATAACTAAAAGCTTGTCCACAATTATTATTACCAAGTTGCTACTTATGAAGAAGACAGATATCAATTACACGTAATACCAATCTTAATCTAGCAGATGATAATGATCAAACTAATTCAATTGGCCATATCAAATTAATTAAATCAATTAGCATGCAGTCAATGAAAACAGATTATCAGAAGAAATTTCACACAAGAAGGAATAAATAATAATACTCAATTAATCAATTACTTGTAACAAGGATTCACCTCCCTTTAGAACTGAATAAAAAGAACTAGTCTAACATGCTCTTGAGTCTGCACTCTAATAGATGATAGTTGATAATTGAATGAATAAAATCCTGACTCTCATCCTCTATTTATAGTGCTAGACAAAGTCCTAAATCCTATAGGAAGTAAAAATCAAAATCCTAAAAGGAATTATAGATTACACTAATTTCCATAAAGAAATAGAATTCAATTTGAAAATAAATCTTAGTCTAAAAGAAATCCTAATTACAATAGAATTGTAAAAACTAATCTTCTAGAATCTAAAATTCAAATTTGAAATTGGAATTAAATTCCACAATATGCCGTGTGGTTAAACTCCTTTCCGCGTTCGGATTCTTCAATTTCCGTGTGGAATCAAACTTGAACTCCGTGAGACATTAAAATGGATGAGTATGTGACATGCTATGAAACCGTGTGAGAAAATTCACTTGATATAATCACCAGCTTATATGTAAGGTTAAGTCCAGAATAAGTAATGTTAAGCTCGGGGCCCACATGATATATATCAAGTATTAGATTTTTAAAATCTGTGATTGCTAGAAATCCGTGACCTCCTCAAATTAGGAATGCATGGAAAACAACTTTGCAGGTTATATATTAATTATTATTAAGTAGCTTCCATGTGATGATTAGCTTGCTGCTTTTCAAAACCAACACGTGGCCCATCTTTGAATCCTTTATATGCAATCTGATGTTGCCCATTGAATGAAGCTTCCTTGATCTAATTATGTTCAATTTTTCTTCAAATTATTTTCAAAATCACATAGTCCATCAATTGTACCTAAACTAAAAATATAAGAATAATGAGTATATTTAGGCACAAAATAAATACAAAAGATTAGGCATTAAGGAATAAAAATATAACATATTTCATACTCATCACCCAGTATAAAACCCCATTTCTAAAACCCTTAAATATTTCTTCAACTAAAACAAACGTATTACGCGCCAAAGACGTTGGCTCGAGCTGTTGAAAGATTACGATAATACCATTCAATATCATCGTCGAAAAGCTAACGTGGTAGCTGACGCGTTGAGTAGAAGATCGTATGCGTTTACAAGTGCGAATATACCAACCTACGTGAAGATAACGAATATATGGTTAGAACCGACTTTAGTCGATAATGTTAAAGTTGCTAAAGCTACAGACCCGGAGCTGATGAATACGAAGAAGAAGGTTCAAGAGGGCGTTATTTTAAAAGCAAGAGTTGCTGAAGAGAAGAAATCTCAACCCTCGATTTAATTGGCCCATTTGAAATCCTCAATTAAGTAGGAACTGTGGTTTATAGACTCATTTTACTGCCAAGTATGTCGTGTGTTCATAACATTTTTCACGTATCGATGTTACGTAATTATGTGGACGACCCGAACCAGATTATTAAATTAGAACTAGACGAGATAGCAGAAGATTTTATGTATGAGGAGATACGTGTTAAAATTTTGGATAAGAAGAATCTTATTCGACACTCAAAGGTTATACCTCAAGAGTTAGAATCTGAAATGAAGTCAAGGTATCCTCATCTCTTCGATATACCAGGTACGTACCCTATTTTCGAGGGTGAAATTTTATAAGAATGGGAGGTTGTAAGACCCCAATTTTTATGAATAAAGATAATTTTTCTATAAATATCATTGTTGAATATTATGGAATGAATTTGATATAATATTATAATTGTGGGTAATATTTATAAATTTTGCAAAGTACGCAAGTTATTATATAATATTCGATTAGTCGGAGAATATTCATTTTAACAGAGAATATTCGTACAACGGCACAATCATTGGTGGACCCCACAATGGAATTATTGTTGGATTGAGAAAATGACAAAAATATTTTATGAAAATAACGGCAGAAGTTTTATCGTTAACTGTTGAAACACCCGGTGTTAAAAGTACAGTAATATGCGTGGTTGCATAGTAGTACACGGTATTGATTATTGATACTTACGTGAGAAGTCACTCAGTTTTGTTCAATTATTGCTGCAGTAATTGTTGCATAGTATCTCACGTTATTTGATTCAATTATTGTCGATATTTTATATTATTAAATCAATAATTGAGATGACAGAGTTATTAATATTATTATTTGTAATATTGATGATTGTCTAGAATTTTTGTCAAGGAGAGGTTTGGTCATCTAATTGCGCGCCACTAGGGAGAAATCCTTATTGAAAAGCCCCCTCTTTCCTGGGAACGACCTAGTCGATTAATATTGTGAATTATAATAATGGTGATAAATGTTGTTTTATTATTATTATAAATGTAATAAAATAGAAAACTTTTTATATAAAATAGAATACTTTTTATAAAGTTTTGTTTTATTCGATTATAAATAAAATATATTATATTTTATTATGCATAGTATTTGCATAGTGACTGCATAGTATTTGTATAGTAAATTTTTTTTATATAAAACAGAATACTTTTTATAAAGTTTTGTTTTATTTGATTATAAATAGAATATATTATATTTTATTATGCATAGTGTATGCATAGTGCCTGCGTAGTATTTGCATAGTAAAAAACTTTTTATATAAAACAGAATACTTTTTATAAAATTTTGTTTTATTTGATTATAAATAGAATATATTATATTTTATTGCATAGTGCATCATAGTATCATTTCCATTCTCCTATAAATAGAATGCTTAGTTAGAATTGAAAATCACACCAGAAATTCAGAAAATTCTTCTTCTATAATCTTGAGCGTATTTCTTTAGAGTTTAAGAAAGTTTTGAGCGTAGAAAATAATGCAAGTTTTCTTCAAGTATATCCCTGCCCTACCCGTCGGAATACTCTTCTTTTTAAGGTAAGGGGTATTATTCTTTCGTATTCATGAAGAGAGTTATTTTCTTTCAATACTCGTAAGGGTTGTTATTCCATTCTTTATTATTCTGTTGGAACATCCTGTCTGTGCGGATTACGCATGACTTGGTTCCATTCTTTATTATTCTGTTGGAATATCCTGTCTGTGCAGATTACGCATGACCTGGTTCTATTCTTTCTTATTCTGTTGGAATAACCTGTCTGTGCGGTCTATCGCTTGCCTGGTGAATTCTGTTGTTATTCTCTTCTTTATTATTCTGTTGGAATATCCTGTCTCTACGGATTACGCATGACCTGGTTCCATTCGTTATTATTCTGTTAGAATAATCTGTCTACGTGGATTACCGCATGTCAGCAAAAATCTATTTGCGGTTTCATATATTCTATTATACTCAATTAGTTAAAGTTTTGGCTTCTATACTCCATGAAATTAGTGGAATATCCTTGATATTTGCGCTTCATCCAGTATCTTTTCATGAAAATATTCTTCTTAGCATTCTTGAATTTTAGTCCACAAAATAGTATCATGTTGACAATTTGGACGTTATTGATTTCTGGATAAATTAAATTATAAATCTTTAAAAATTTATCCTTGAACTTGTTTTATTGAATTCTTATATCATTGTCATCATCCTCATATTTATAATATGTTGAAAGTCATCTGTGGCCTGTAGTGCATAGATGGACTTGGTATGATTATGACCAGGGATTATTCGTTATAATCATGACCGTAATGTTACAAATGTTGTGGTAAAAATCCTCATTTACCGTAGTGCATTGATGGACAGTTGTTGGCATGATCATGACCATTGATGAATACACGAATATCCTTGGCCCGTAGTGCATGGATAATTTGTGGTCGTGACACTAATGAATATCCTTGGTCGTAGTGCAAGGATGATGTGGATTATTTATTAAGCTGAGTCTCAGCGATAAAAGTAATGAAAAGCCTTTTAAATCATAGAAGATAGTAGATTTTATTCTCTACTTGACTCTTCTAATGGGTTGCTTGTTCTGCTGCAGTTAAACTTGATGTCTGTTATATTTTATTAGTTTAACACTGTTGAATACTAATGATAATTTATTCTGCATTATCTTAGTCATAATATTTCTTACTGGGCTAGTTGAGCTCACCCTTTTGCTTTCATTGTTCTCTTCAGGAAATGAGAACGTAGCAGAAACTAGTCGGGGAACGGAGTGACGGTCCAGATGATAGCATTAGTAGTCCTCACTATTCTATGAAATAGTGTGATAAAATGTATTGAGAACTTATTTTGAGTTTGAATACTGTCTAGAAGACAATATTTGTATTAAAACTTACAGCTCATGTTGTTTATTTAAGGTTGTATTTGTATTTTGTATCATGTATTTGGCGACTCAGAATAGGTGATGTATACCTATTTTGGGGGCGTCACATTGGTGATCTGCTTAATCCATGCTTCTGCCTTTAGTGGCTCTAGCTTTCCCAAAAACTATGGCAGTCCCAACTCCTTGAATTGCTTAGCAGTGATCAGCCGTGAGTTACCATTGTTTCCACCTTCATTTTGAAAAGGAGTCTCTCTCATTTGGTGTTGTATGAATTTTAAAAAGCTCTTAAACATCACATCGTTCATCATTTGGTCGGTGTTGTTATTTACAGGAGGATTATTGCCTTCCTGATATACATTATTCTGGTTATTGATTGGCGATGTCTCAACGGTCTCATGTGCTCCATTGCTTATCTCAAAATTATCAGATGTCATTCTCAAATACTACCACAAAATAATGGTTAATTAAAGAAATTGACATGCTACATATTATCCCTATATTCTGACCAACCAATTAAATAACAAAAAAACTTAGGTAGGACACACTAGCAAAGGATTTACTCGTCCCTCCCCTCCCAGTTCTAATCCCAGATCTCCACCAGAGATCATATCCCTAAGCTCTGATACCAACTGTGACGCCCCCAAAATAGGTCCACACAACCCATTCTGAGTCGTCAAATACATGGTACAGAATTTAAATGTAAAATTCATTTATAAAACAATTAATTGTCGTGCAAAATACGACAAAACATAAGCTGTGAGTTTTAATACAAATATTATCTTGTAGACAATATCCAAACTCAAATAAAGTTCTCAATATAATTATTGTCATACTATTTTGTAAAATAGTGAAAACTACTATAATAACTATCTTAGGCCATTACTCCACTCCCCAACTAGTCCCAACTATATTCTCGCCTCTTGAGAAGAACAATGGAACCAAAAGGAAAATGGTGAGCTTAACTAGCCAAGTACAAAATATTATGACTAAGCTAATATATAATAAATTATTCTTAGTCCTCAGCAGAGAAAAAATATGATAGAATACAATAGACAACAAGTGTTAGATCAACAACTGCAGCGGAAACAATAATCCATTTAAAAAGTCTAGTAGAACATGATGTCTATTATCTTCTATGATTTAAAATTTTATCATCAATATTTTATCCCTGTAACACCAATTAATAATTATTTCCAATCAACGAATTATTTATGCACTACGGGCCAAAGATAATCGTTTGTATCACCAGTGGTCATGATCTTGCCAAATACATGTCCATCTATGCACTACGGGTCAAAGAGGACTTTCACCACAAACCTTTATCTATAACATTAAAGGTTATGATTATACCAATACACAATTACTGATCATAATCATACCAATCAACAGTTCATCTTTGCACTACGGGTCAAAGATGACTTTCAGTACAATATAAGCATGAGGATGATGACAATGATATAAAGAATCAATCAAGTGAGATCAATGATAAATATTAGAGATTTATAATTTAATTTATCCAGAGTTCAAAAATGTCCAAATTGTCAACATGATCACTAATTGTGAAGTAAAATTCAAGAATGATATTCATGTATCAAAAATAATTTGGATAGAAAAGAAAATTAAATTCTGTTGTGAATAATACTAATGAATAGTACCGTACAAATAGTACCCATGAATAGTACCCCGGCAAGAAAAGATTAAAATTTAATAAGAAAGTTCATACCAATATTCCAGTGAAATGATATTAGATAAAAACGCAAAACTAAAGGGATTTATAATCATTTCATGAATTATAGAAGCAATACTTACCATAGTAAGTTTAATTTAGGAATATGAAATGAAATAATATCACTTACATAATATGGAGTATGAAAGAAAATGATATTTTTACGAGTATTGAAATAAAATAATATCCTTAACGAATATTGAAAGAAAATAACATCATTTACCTTAGTAGAAACTAAATTTGACTCGAAATATCAGATATTATCCTAAGAAAATCTTGCACAAAAAGCTACACTCAAAGTAATATTATACTCAAAATAAATACTCACAATATTATAGAGGAAGAATTTCTAATATTGTGATGGTGTGTTTAGGATGGAGGGTTACCTCCCCTTTTATAGTGCCGCACGGATGAAAGTTTAAACAATCCTGACTAATTCTTCTTCCTACTTTCATGCCTATCTCGCATTTTATTGTTTGAGGTTCCACCAATTTTGAAACAAATAACAATGATTTGCAGGAAGTCTCACCACCCACCAATTGGAAGGAAGAAGAAAGAAAAATAAAAACTATGCAGGAAACTTTTAGCCAACAGATTTGGAAAAGAAGTACACGGAAAGAATTCCAATTCAAGTTCACTCCATTTATTCACATGCCAGGAAATTATATATATTATTATAATATTACTATTTAAATAATATATTATAATAATATATTTCAATGAATATTTTTTCGACAAAAATAATATGCTAAACTTTCAACAAATATTTCATGCTAAATTCCTTCATTTATATCAAAATTGAACCAATGTCCACCACATAATAATTATTCACAATTAATATTATAAGTTCACAATATTAACAACCAGATCATTTTCTAGGAAAGAGGGAGCTTTTCGATAAGGAATTATCCTTATTGGCGTGCAATTATATAACCTAACCCCTTTTCTCGATTTATCCTTATTGGCACGCAATTATATAACCTAACCCCTTTCCTTGACAGAACTTTATATACATTGCCAATAATGCTAACTGATAATATTATTTAAATAATATAAAATATTTCATAGATGATATTGTGACAATAATTGAATCAATAATATGAGATACTATGTAACAACTACTGTGATAATTATTGAATGAAACTAAGTGACTTCTTACGTAAGAATCAATAATCAGAGATACTGTGCAATATCGTGTGCTACTGTGCAACTACGCATATTGCTGTACTTTTATCATCGGGTATTTTAATAGTTAACGGTAAAAATTTTGTCATTATTTTTTATAAAAAGGTTATTTCTCTCACTTTCTATATCCGACAGTTATTCCATTATATGGTCTACCAATGATTGCGCCGTCATACGAATATTTCCCGACAAAAAGAATATTCCCCGACCAAACGAATATTTTATGACAACTTGCTTACTTTGTAAAATTTGCACATATCACTCATAATTAAAGCATTATATCAAATCAACGTCTTATTATTCAAAATAATATTTACAGAAAATTAAATCTTTATTCATAAAAAGTTAGGGTCTTACAAACATCTACCACGCATCAATTATCACACTTTTTTATTATCTTTAATCTATACTATTCATCCATTATTCACATATTTTCAATATATTATTAACACTTTTTCAAGATTATCTTTATTAATTATTCACACTTTTTCAATATCTTATTCATCATTTATTCACACTTTATCAATTATTCCCATTTTATCAATATATTATTCATCAATGATTATTATTATATTATCCAACTTTTGCATTATTGACTTAAAATGTATTAATATCACAGATATTGGTGTTCTTCAAATAATGAGTATGTCTAACTACGGAATAATCATGACCTACTGATAAGTGGGTTTTATACCCACTATTTGGGTACTTTTGGATTTAGTATTATGTTATCTTTAAGTAATTTTAGTGCATTTTAGTTGTTTTTTATGTTATTTTGTACGACAATGCAAAGGAGGGACAAATATGAAATTTTTGAGAAAGCGATGGCATTTTTGGCTGGGTCTTCCATTTGGAAGCCGAGACTTCCAAGAGCAGAAAGTTTGACGGGTTAATTTTACAGCTGAGTCAACTTTTGGTGATTCCTAATAGGGTTTGGATTTTTTTTAAGCCTAACTTTGAGAGGGGAACTTCACATATAAAAGGAAGTAGCTTGAGACTAATGAAGACACACATATTTTGAGACAAAGGATGGAGATTGGATTAAAGATTGCAAGGGAGCACTTGGAAATTGAAGGCCCATATCCGAGTTTTTATTCTTTTTCTCTATTTGTAATTTAATTGAGATGTTTTCTATGGAATTTTTTGTTTTAATTTTCATTATAAACTAACTTTTCAATTAAAGTTACAATGGAACCTTTTATAATTATGAATTGATTATCATTATTAATCAAATTATTTATTCATATTGAGTTGCCTATCATATTCCATGCTTATTGAATAATTATTTGGCCAATAATTACGATGTTACACTAGATGAATTCAGGAGATAAAATTTAGGGTTAGAACTAAATGTGATAACATGTATTCTTAGTTATTTGCATGAAATAAATAATTAGGGTTGTGAATTGAATAGAGATATCTCTTTTCAATGCATGTAACAATTGGGAATTAGTACTTAATAAATTTAATCCTTTTATTTTGCATAGGAATATCGTAGAATTAATTGAATTAGATATTTTTGTTTGATCACTTGGAAAATGGCTTATAAATAATTTGAATTCTTGTTAACAACCTAGGTGGGTTTAATAATTAGAGAAATTGGATAATTAATTTATATTGCTTAATTTGGGAAATTATAGTCTTAAGCCTTAATCATCTGAATCAATCTTTATGTTAAAATTAGTTAGTTAAGTTGATTTAGTTTTAATTAAAAAATCAAAAAAATTGGGTTGTTTAAATAAAATTGGATTGTTATAAAATTAGTAGTTGGGATTTGTTAAATAAGATTCCTTGTGACGCCCTCAAAACATGTATACATCACCCATCTTGAGTCGCCAAATACATGGTACAAAATTCAAATACAACTTAATTATACAACAGTCGTGTAAAATACGACAAAACATAATCTAAGAGTTTTAATAAGAATATTGTCATCTAGACAATATCCACACTCAGTGGAGTCCTCATTACATTTATTGTCACACTATTTTACAGAATAGTGAGGACTACTAATGCTATCATCTGGACCGTCACTCCGTTCTACGACTAGTCCCAGCTACGTTCTCATTTCCTGAAGAGAACAATGAAAGCAAAAGGGTGAGCTCAACTAGCCCAGTAAGAAATATTATGACTAAGATAATGCAGAATAATTTATCATTAGCCTTCAACAGTGTTAAACTGATAAGATATAACAAACATCAAGTTTAACTGCAGCGGAACAAGTAATCCATTAGAAGAGTCAAGTAGAGAATAAAATCTACTATCTTCTATGATTTAAAAGGGTTTTCATCACTTTTATCACTGAGACTCAGCTTAATAAATAAACCACATCATCCCTGCACTACGGCCAATAATATTCATTAGTATCACGACCAAAAATTATCCATGCACTACGGGCCAATGATATTCGTGTATTCATCAATGGCCATGATCATGCCAATAACTGTCCATCAATGCACTACGACCAATGAGGACTTTTACCACATCATTTGTAACATTACGGTCATGATTATACCGAATAATCTCTGGTCATAATCACACCAAGTCTATTTATGCACTACAGGCCACAGATGACTTTCAACATATTATAAATATGAGGATGATGACAATGATATAAGAATTCAATAAAACAAGTTCAAGGATAAATTTTTTAAGATTTATAATTTAATTTATCCAGAAATCAATAACGTCCAAATTGCCAACATGAAACTGTTTTGTGGAGTAAAATTCAAGAATACTCAGAAGAATATTTTCATGAAAAGATACTGGATGAAGCGCAAATATCCTGGATATTCTACTAATTTCATGGAGTATAGAAGCCAAAACTTTAACCAACTGAGTATAATAGAATATATGAAACTGCAAATGAATTTTTTTTCCCGCCATGCGGTAATCCACGTAGACAGATCATTTTCACAATTTAATAAGGAATGAATACGAAGAATCATTCACCATGCATGCGGTAGTCCACATAGACAGGTTATTCCAACAGAATAATAAAAAATAGAATCAGGTCATGCGTAATCCGTACAGACATGAGGATATTCTAACAGAATAATAAAGAACGGAACCATGTCATGCGTAATTCGCACAGACAGGATATTCCAACAGAATAATAAAGAATGGAATAGCAACAGAATTCACCAGGCATGCGATAGACCACACAGACAGGTTATTCTAACAGAATAATAAAGAATGGAATAATAGAAGAATTTCATCATGTATACGTTACTTCGCATAGACAGGTTATTTCAACATAATAATAAAGAATGGAATAACAACCCTTACGAATATTGAAAGAAAATAACTCTCTTCATGAATATGAAAGAAATAATACCCCTTACCTCAAAAGAAGACTGGATACTAGAATAGTGAGGTAGCAGACTTCTCTTCTTCTTTCTCTCTATAATAATTGCTCTATAGCTTTAGTGAATTGGTGAGAAATGAAGGAAGAATGAGCTTCTATTTATAGAAAAATATAGTTTCGATAATTACACGTTTTGGGGCTCGAAATATTATAGTATAATACCTTCCTCTTTTTCTTCATTTTTAATTTAGTCCTGCAAGTATTATCAAACTTGCACCACCTCCCCTAATAGTAAATTATGTGAATCAATAGTAAATCATGTGACTCAATAGTTCTAATCATGTGAAAAATATAACTACAGTATAGTACCTTCATCTATACCTCCATTTTTAACTTAGTCATATAAGTATTATCAATCTTGCACCACCACCCCTAATAGTACAAGAATGTAAATCAATAGTACACACATGTGAACACATAGTTATAAGCATGTGAATTAATAGTAATTAATTACTCATTTATCCGATTAATTACCCGATTGGTCAATATAACCTTCAGACATCAATTATTATCGGAATAGATGTCGATTTTCACTAACACTAATAATCCCAACATAATAGAAATATCAATTTCATCTTTAATCAACACGAGCTTATTCATCATTAATATTATAACTCACAATATTTAATAACCAGGTCGTTCCACGAAAAGAGGGGGCTTTCCAGTAAGGATTTCTCCTCATTAGCGCACAATTAGATGACCAAACCTCTCCTTGACAGAACTTCTAGACATTGTCAATATTGTAAATAATAATATAAATAACTTTGTCGTCTTAATTATTGATTTAATAATAATAAATATTATGCAGATGATACTGTGACAATAATTGAATCAATAATATGAGAGATATGATGCAGCAATTAATGTAGCAATAATTGAGTATAACTGAGTGACTTCTCACGTAAGTATCAATAATTAATACCGTGTGCTACTATACAACCACGCGTATTACTGTACTTTTACTACCGGGTAGTTCAACAGTTTTAACGGTAACACTTTCGTCGTTATTTTTATAAAAAGATAATTCTGTCGTTTTCTTACTACGACAATACTTTCATTGTGGGGTTAACCAATGATTGTGCCGTCGTACGAGTATTCCCTGTTAAAACGAATATTCTCCGACCAATCGAATATTATATAACCACTTGCTTACTTTGCAAAATTTGTAAATATTACCCACAACTATAACATTATATCAAATCCACACCATAATATTCAAAAATATATTTCGAGAAAAATTATTCTTTATTCATAAAAGTTGGGGTCTTACAACCTCCCCTTCTTATGAAATTTCGTCCTCAAAATTAGGGTGCATACCTGGTATGTCGAAGAGGTGAGGATACCTTGACTTCATTTCAGATTCTAACTCCCAGGTCATTTCCTCAACATCATGGTTTCTCCACAAAACTTTGACTTGAGGTATAACTTTGGAGCGTAGAATATGATCCTTCTTATCCAAGATTTTAACAGGTAACTCTTCATATGTTAAATCTTCCTCTATCTCGTCTGGTTCTAATTCAATAATATGGTTCGGGTCTTTCACATATTTACGTAACATAGATATGTGAAAAACGTTATGAACACGAAACATACTTGGCGGTAAGGCGAGTCTATAGGTCACAGTTCCTACACGTTCGAGGATTAAAAATGAGCCAATGAATCAAGGATTGAACTTTTCTCTCTTTTCAAATCTCGTAACTCCTTTCTATGGAGCAACACGTAACAACACATGATCTTCAATATTGAATTCCACGTTCTTTCGATGAAGATCAGCATAACTCTTTTGTCGATCTTGTGAGGTTTTTATACGTTGTCGGATCGTTTAAATCTTTTCAGTAGTCATACGTACCAACTCTGGTCCTAACAACGTTGCTTCACCCACCTCATCCCAACATACTGAAGAATGACACTTTCTTCCATACAACGCCTCAAATGGAGCCATGCCAATACTTGCTTGATAACTGTTGTTGTAGGAAAACTCCACCAATGGTAAGAACTTGTCCCAACTTCTTTTGAAGTCAAGGACACAGAGTCTTAATAAATCTTCAAGAGTTTGAATAGTCCTCTCCGACTGCCCGTCCGTTTGAGGATGATATGCCGACCTAAATCGTAAATTCGTGCCCATAGCTTTTTGCAAACTAACCCAAAATCGTGAAGTGAATCTTGAGTCTCGATCAGAAACTATGGATACTAGCATACCATGCAATCTTATAATCTCGTTTATGTACATACGAGCAAGACGTTCAAGTGTATAAGTTTCTCGTATAGGTAAGAAATGAGCAGACTTGGTCAATCTATTAACAATGACCCAAATCGCATCTATGCCTTGGGAAACCTTGGGAATACCAATAACAAAATCCATGGTAATGTGCTCCCACTTCTATTCTAGAATTTCAAGTGGTTGCAATGGACCTTTTGGCACTTGATGCTCCGCCTTGACTCGTTGATAAGTTAGACACCTTGAGATAAACCTCGCTATCTCTCTCTTCATATTGCTCCACCAAAATGTATGTCGAATATCACAATACATTTTGGTACTCCCAGGATGGATTACAAACGGTGTGTTGTGCGCCTCCATCATGATTTTATACTTTAAGTCAGAATCGTTAGGAACACAAAGTCTAAAGTTGACTCGAAGTATTCTTTCTTCATCGATTCTTACTTCTGAAATAGTACCTTCTTGCACTTTCTTCCTCATACGCGTTAGCTCCATGTCTGTAGCTTGAGCAGCTTTAACTTTATCGATTAAAGTCGGTTCTACTCGTATATTTGCCATCATCACATGGATCCCTGGAATCTTTAACTCTATCTCCATCCTTTGTAAGTCATATAAAATGGGTCTTTGTGTTAACAATAATGCACTCGTACCCGCATATGATCTTCTACTCAATGCATTAGCTACTACGTTTGCTTTTCTAGGATGGTATTGAATGGTATGATCCTAATCTTTCAATAGCTCAAGCCATCGTCGTTGCCGCATGTTGAGTTCCTTTTGAGTGAAGAAATATTTAAGGCTTTTATGATCCGTATAGATCTCTACCTTCTTTCCATATAGGTAATGCCTCCAAATTTTAAGCGCAAAAATGACAGCTGCCAACTCTAGATCATGAGTAGGATAATTCCTCTCATATTCCTTAAGTTATCGTGAGGCATAGGCTATGACTTTCCCATGTTGCATGAGAACACATCCTAACCCTTTGCCTGAAGCATCACTGTTGATGACAAATCCCTCCGAGCCAGATGGTATTGTTAGAACAGATGCTGAAATGAGTCTCCTCTTGAGTTTTTGAAAACTCTTCTCACATTTCTCGCTCCAATCAAATTTTGTATTTTTTCGAGTCAGCTGAGTTAATAGAGTAGCGATTCGAGAAAATCCTTCCACAAACCTCCGATAATAACCAGCTAAGCCGAGAAAGCTACGTATTTCGGTCACTGACTTAGGTTGCTCTCAGCTTTGAATTGCTTGAATCTTTGTCGGGTCAACAGATATTCCATGATTTGATATCACATACTCAGGGAATGCAACTTCCTCAAGCCAGAATTCGCATTTCTTCAACTTGGTATATAGCTTGTTTTCACGAAGCTTTTGGAGTATCAGCCTTAAGTGTTGCTCATGGTCTTCATGGATTTTGGAGTAAATGAGGATGTCATCAATAAAGACGACCACAAAGTGATCTAAATATTCCTTAAATACTCGGTTCATCATATCCATGAAGGCAGCATGAGCATTAGTCAATCCAAAAGACATGACTAGGAATTCGTAATGCCCGTACCGAGTTCTGAAAGCAGTCTTTGGAATGTCATCAGTTTTAATCTTCAACTGATGATATCCGGAACGAAGATCAATCTTTGAAAAGAATTTGGCACCTTGTAACTGGTCAAATAGGTCATCAATGCGAGACAACGGGTACCTATTTTTGATGGTAACATGATTTAACTCCCGATAATCAATACAAAGTTGCATACTTCCATCTTTCTTCTTCAGAAATAGAATAGGAGCACCCCAAGGAGACGTACTAGGACGAATGAAACCGATGTCTAACAATTCCTGCAGTTGGGTTTTTAACTCCTGAAGTTCAATAGGAGTCATTCGATATGGGGCTTTAGAAATGAGTTTTGTACCGGGTTCAAGGTCGATACCAAACTTGATTTCACGCTCCGTGGGTAGGCCAGGAAGTTCTTCGGGGAATACGTCAGAAAATTTATTAACAATAGAAATATCATTCAAATTTGACGTATTTTTGTTTAAATCTGTGACATGAGCTAAGAAAGCTTGACATCTGTTTTTCAATAAATGAATAGCTTTATGGCTTGATATGACCGTGATTGATTTTAATGGTTTGGTCACTTGAATTCGCATAATAGGTTGATTAGGAATATGAAAGGTAACAACCTTACGAAAATAATTAATTTTAGCATGATGAGTAGTTAACCAATCAATTCCTAGAATCACGTCAAATGCAAGTATTTTTAAAGAAATAAGATCGACAGGTAACGTGCGGTTACCGATTTGAATCAAACAAGACTTATAAACAGTGGATGTAATGAAGGTTTCTCCCAACGGAGTTTCAATCGATAAGTCAAAGTCTAATTTCTCTGGAGTCAAATTTAAACGTTGAGCGCAAATAGGAGAAATAAAAGAATAGATAGAACAGGTATCAAATAAGGTATAGACTTCGCTAGAGTTTATGATAAGCTTACCCGTGATGACCTCGTTCGGGTTCCTTACTTTCTGAGAGGTCACAACAAACGCTCTCCCTTGAACTACCAGTTTTGACTTTTTTGGGACGGCCTTTGGTGCCTCCATCCCAGCTGGACTTGTCTTCGGTGCATGACAAAATTGGGCTAGGTGACCTTCTATTCCACAATTATAACACGCTTTGGACTGTATCGCGCAGTTTGGACTGATGTGTCCCTCCCCTCCGTATTTGAAGCATATGATAGGTAGTCGTTCTCCTTCCTTAACAACGGGTGTTGGTGCTGACGTCTTTCTATCATTGTTGAATCTCCTCTTCTTGAAACGTCCATTCTTATTGTCTTGGCCATGATTACCACCGAAGTGGTTACCATTTCTAGCATGTTGATTCCCACCACGTTAGTTGTCACCGCTTCTATGACTGCCACCACTGGCATTATCATTTTGCCAGCTGCTTTCTCTTGGTTGGGTTAACTCATTATCGCGCTCCAATAACTGAGCCCTATTTAAAACATCTGAATACAAACACAGTTTATGAGAAATTAGATATTGACGTATCTCGGGTTTCAAACCTCTTAGAAATATCTGCGTCATTCTCTCCTCATTATCAACTAAGTGGGACGCAAACCGGGACAACTCGACAAACTTAGCTTCATACTGTGACACGGTCATATTGTTCTCCTCCAACTTGATGAACCATACCTCTTTCATGTGACGAATACTTTCGGAAAAGTATTTATCGTTGAATAGTTCTTGGAACTTCTCCCAAGACATGTTCAGTGCGGCAGGTTGAGTACACTTTACCGATTCTCACTAGTAATCTGCCTCTCCTCGCAACATAAAGGTGGCAAAGGGAATCTTTTGCTCCTCGAAGCATCCCAAGACATCAAATATCTTAGTGATCTACTTTATCCACGCTTCTGCCTTAAGTGGTTTTGGCTTTCCAATAAACTCCGGTGGTCCCAGCTCCTTGAACTGTTTAGCGGTGACCGTCCGAGAGTTTTCAGTGTTTTCACATACATTTTGGACAGGAGCTGCTCTCGCCTGATGTTGCATGAATTGCATAAAGCCTCTAAACATTCCATCATTCATCATTTGGTCAGTGTTGTTATTTGCATGAGAATTGTCGCCTTCTTGATGCACATTATCCTGATTATTGATCTGTGGAGACTCAACGGTCTCCTATGCTCCATTGTTATTCTCAACATTCTCGGATGTCATTTTCAAATACTGCCACAAAACAAGGGTTAATTGACATGTCACATATTATCTTTATACTCTGACCGACCAATTAAATACCAAATACACTTAGGTAGGTCATACTAGCGAAGGAATTCCCCGTCTCTCCCCTCCTAGTTCTTGTCTCACATCTAAGCCAGGGATCATATCCCTAAGCTTTGATACCAACTGTGACGCCCCCAAAACAGGTATACATCACCCATCTTGAGTCGCCAAATACATGGTACAAAATTCAAATACAACTTAATTATACAACAGTCGTGTAAAATACGACAAAACATAATCTAAGAGTTTTAATAAGAATATTGTCATCTAGACAATATCCAACTCAGTGGAGTCCTCATTACATTTATTGTCACACTATTTTACAGAATAGTGAGGACTACTAATACTATCATCTGGACCGTCACTCCGTTCCCCGACTAGTTCCTGCTACGTTCTCATTTCCTGAAGAAAACAATGTAAGCAAAAGGGTGAGCTCAACTAGCCCAGTAAGAAATATTATGACTAAGATAATGCAGAATAAATTATCATTAGTCTTCAACAGTGTTAAACTAATAAAATATAACAGACATCAAGTTTAACTACAGCGGAACAAGCAATCCATTAGAAGAGTCAAGTAGAGAATAAAATCTACTATCTTCTATGATTTAAAAGGTTTTTCATCACTTTTATCGCTGAGACTCAGCTTAATAAATAAACCACATCATCCCTGCACTACGGCCAAGGATATTCATTAGTATCACGACCATAAATTATCCATGCACTACGGGCCAAGGATATTCGTGTATTCATCAACGGTCATGATCATGCCAACAACTATCCATCAATGCACTACGGCCAATGAGGACTTTTGCCACATCATTTAGAATATTACGGTCATAATTATACCGAATAATCCCTGGTCATAATCACACCAAGTCTATCTATGCACTACAGGCCACATATGACTTTCAACATATTATAAACATGAGGATGATGACAATGATATAAGAATTCAATAAAACAAGTTCAAGGATAAATTTTTAAAGATTTATAATTTAATTTATCCAGAAATCAATAACGTCCAAATTGTCAACATGATACTGTTTTGTGGATTAAAATTCAAAAATGCTCAGAAGAATATTTTCATGAAAAGATATTGTATGAAGGACAAATATCCAGGATATTCTACTAATTTCATAGAGTATAGAAGCCAAAACTTTAACCAACTGAGTATAATAGAATATATGAAACTACAAATAGATTTTTTTGCCCGCCAAGCTGTAGTCCACGTAGATAGATCATTTCCACAATTTAATAAGGAATGAATATGAAGGATCATTCACCATGCATACGGTAGTCCACATAGACAGGTTATTCCAATAGAATAATAAATAATGGAATCAGGTCATGCGTAATCCACACAGACAGGAGGATATTCTAACAGAATAATAAAGAACGGAACCAGGTCATGCGTAATTCGCACAGACAGGATATTCCAACAGAATAATAAAGAATGGAATAACAACAAAATTCACCAGGCATGCGATAGACCGCACAGACAGGTTATTCCAACAGAATAATAAAGAATGGAATAACAGAAGAATTTTACCATGTATACGTTACTTCGCATAGACATGTTATTCTAACATAATAATAAAGAATGGAATAACAACCCTTACGAGTATTGAAAAAAAATAATTCTTTTCATGAATACGAAAGAAATAATACCCCTTACCTCAAAAGAAGACTGGATACTGAAATAATGAGGTAGCAGACTTCTCTTCTTCTTTCTCTCTATAATTTCTCTCTATAATAATTGCTCTATAGCTTTAGTGAATTGGTGAGAAATGAAAGAAGAATGAGCTTCTATTTATAGAAAAATATAGTTTCGATAATTGCACGTTTTGGGTCTCGAAATATTACAGTATAATACCTTCCTCTTTTTCTTTATTTTTAATTTAGTCCTGCAAGTATTATCAAACTTGCACCACCTCCCCAACTAGTAAATTATGTGAATCAATAGTAAATCATGTGACTTAATAGTTCTAATCATGTGAAAAAAATAGCTACAGTATAGTACCTTCATCTATACCTCTATTTTTAACTTAGTCATGTAAGTATTATTAATCTTGCACCACCACCCTTAATAGTACAAGAATATGAATCAATAGTACACACATGTGAACACATAGTTATAAGCATGTGAATTAATAGTAATTAATTGCTCATTTATCCGATTAATTATCCGATTGGTCAATATAACCTCTAGACATCAATTATTATCGGAATAGATGTCGATTTCCACTAACACTAATAATCCCAACATAATAGAAATATCAATTTCAGCTTTAATCAACACGAGCTTATTCATTATTAATATTATAACTCACAATATTTAACAACCAAGTCGTTCCCAGGAAAGAGGGGGCTTTCCAATAAGGATTTCTCCTTATTGACGAGCAATTAGGTGACCAAACCTCTCCTTGACAGAACTTCTAGATATTTTTAATATTGTAAATAATAATATGAATAATTTTGTCATCTCAATTATTGATTTAATAATAATAAATATTATGCAGATGATACTGTGACATTAATTGAATCAATAATATGAGAGATATGATGCAGCAATTACTGTAGCAATAATTGAATATAACTGAGTGACTTCTCACGTAAGCATCAATAATCAATATCGTGTGCTACTATGCAACCACGCGTATTACTGTACTTTTACTACCGGGTAGTTTAACAGTTTTAACGATAACACTTTCGCCGTTATTTTTATAAAAAGATAATTTTGTCATTTTTTTACTACGACAATACTTTCGTTGTGGGGTTCACCAATGATTGTGCCGTCGTACGAATATTCTCTGTTAAAATGAATATTCCCCGACCAATCGAATATTATATAACCACTTGCTTACTTTGCAAAATTTATAAATATTACCCACAACTATAACATTATATCAAATCCACACCATAATATTCAAAAATATATTTCGAGAAAAATTATTTTTTATTCATAAAAGTTGGGGTCTTACATTCCTCGTGGGTAATACACTCGTTCTTATCACTTTATTACTTGTTGATCATGTATTCTTGCACGTAATTGTTGATTGTGAAATCAGACAACAACTACCATTGCTACGATGACAATTATTGGGCCAATAGTGTGAAATATTGTGACAATTATTGGTTCAATAGTAGGAAATGTTGTGACAATTATTGGTTTAATAGTATAAAATGTTGTGACAATTATTAATTTAATAATATGAAATAATGCACATTTGTTGTTGTAGCAATAATACAAATACTATGCAAAACCGTATGTTATTGTGGAATGTCATGTGTTACTGTAAAGTACTGTGTGCTATTGTTCCTTCATCACCGGGTATTTTAACAGTTAAATGTGGGACTAAAGAAAAAACGGGTATAACCGAATTACCGAACCTAACTAAAATTTTCGGACAATTCGATAATTTTTAATATTTCGGTTATATCTGAATTTTTTTACGATTTTCGATTACTTTGTACGGATATTATTTTTGGTTTATTCGGTTTATCCGAATAACCGAACAACACTTGAGTTAAAATAAGACTCTTGACTCTTGATTTAAAATCAGCCATCCACAGGCGCACTAGCCGAAGTTCTAGAGTTCACATCATTTCTTAGGGTTTTGGGGAGTTATCCAATTGACATGATTCCTTGGAAGAGATCAACCCACGGTATGTTTTACAGCTTCTAGCTTTGTCTCTTGGTGATGAGTTCTGGATAAAAAGTACATATGGTCTTCAAGGTATGCGCAACATATTGTGGCTTGTTGGAGGAGGTGGTGCAGTTGCTATTGCTGGGGGATTTACCCGTGAAGATTTCATGAATGAAGCCTTTTTATGTATGACAGCAGTGGAGCAGGTGACCATTGGATTATCATGTCAAAATAAACCTTCATTTTTTCATGTTTGCTGCGAATTGTACTGATTTTTATTTTTTATTTATCTATTTACTTTTTCTATATCCCCTTTATAAGGCTCTTTTTGTATTTCTATTTTAAGGTTGATCTCTTTGTTACCACACAAAATATTCTGCATTTTATGAAATTCGGTTATTAACCGAATAATTAGTTCGGTTATCATGTAGTTCGGATAGTTGTTCAATTATTCTAAATAGTGTAATTTCGGTTTTCGGTTATAACCAAAATGTGTGTTCGGTTCAGTTATTAACCGAATGCACACTCCTAGTTAAATGTGATAGATCTGTTAACAATTTTTATTAAAAGGTTATTTCTATCATTTTTTGTATTCGACAATTATTTTGTTGTGGGACCCACCAATGATTGAATATTTTGGCGCCATTGTACTTTATCGACATAATGAATATTCCTCGACATATTTTTTATCTTATAATTTGTACATATCAACGTGTTTCTTATTGAGTGATTTGGATTTTGAAACAAGAGTGATTTTTTCTGTGTTGACCAACTAATTTCAACGTAAATGGTATCATACCCTCCTTTATATGGATTTGAAATTTTGGATTATAGTGGCAGTTTAAATTAAACAATTCCTTTAGACTGTTCTATAGAAACAAATTGCATTTGTATAACGTATAGTTACTATTTTATAATACTTGAATAACAAAGATAATTTAAAATGAAAGTCTCAGCTGCATCAATGCAAGTCACTTGATAGACTATGCAAATGAATTTCCCATTTCAAATTGTTTGGCATTTAGATCCCTTAATGTATATGAGCTTCTTTTATAGCTTCTTGGCTTTATTTATAGCTTTAGCTTGTTTGTACTGTCCTGCAAAAGTACTATTATAATACTCTTGCCCCTAACCTCAAAACATGTGGAATACTTTGACATGTATAAAGTTTTGGCTTAAATACGTTTCATTACCCTTAACTATCTGACATTTTTCACATTCGTGATTCACCTTTAAATTTTTTCTATTAGATAGTTGAACTAGTGATTTTTTTCAATTTGAGTTAATTGAGGGTGCCACGTCAGAAATTGCTGACGTGACTATTTGGGTGGGGCTTGAGGCAGCTGATGTGCAAAAAAAATATTTTTTTTATTTTAAGATTAAACATTAGTTATATATTGAAGGGTAAAATAGGAATAAAACTTTTAATAATACTATTAGGTTAATTAAAAATCATCTAAAGCCCTCAAAACTATCAGAATCGATCAAGCAAAGCTCCCAAAATAGATCGATAAAAAGCCCTAGCTCTCTCTGAAGCAAAAATTACTTGCGATGGAGGACTGAAAATCAACAATTTTTGCTTCATCGGCGTTGATATTGTCTTCGATGAAGTAAGTATTTGATTGTGCTTTTTTGTTGCTACCCCAAAAGTAAAAAGCCTACTCAGATCCCCCAAAAAAGTCGTAGCATCATCGATCGACTGAAAAGATTTAACGAAAATAAGCGAGCTAGGGTTTCATTCATCTACCCCCAAAAAATCCCTTACTGAAAATGGAATTTACTGATATGGAAGATGAACTGGAGTTGGGCGAGCCTCTTGATTTGATGGGTGAGTCTCCAAGGTATTATTGTGGGTATAGAGCTCGAATGAAGATATCTTGGACTAAGAGTAATCCAGGAAGAAGGTTCTTTAGGTGTCCACAATGGAGCAAGGTACTAGTTCTGTATTTTTTGGTTGACTCAGTTTTATCTTATTTTTTGAAAAAATTAGAATATTAATCTTCCACCATATATTACTACACTTGTAGCAAAGTGTATTTGGAGAAATACACTTGTGTTGGAATTGTATTAATTTTTGATGTTTTGGATTGGTTTTTATCAACCATCGTGCAGCAATTTGGAAAGCAAACACCGCAACTTCCTTTGCTGGTATGACTAAGAGATTTGTAAAAGGTCTAAAGAAGTTTTACCTTAGTTAAAACTTATGATAAGTGGTCTGAATTTGGAAATAGAAAGGAAGAATTATGAAATTGAGAGAGGCGCCGACAAAATAATTGAATTGGAAAAAAGTAATGAAAAGGTTCAAATTGAATGTGCAAAGCAAATGAAGAGTTTGGAAGACTGAGATAGGTGATTGCATTATTGAGAAGGAAGGATAAAATGTGTACTACTTCAATTAAAATCATGATATTAGGCATGATATTTGTATTCATGTTAGGACAACAGTATGTGAATGATAGTGGTGAATGATTGTAATTTATATTTTGAATTATGTATAAAGGAACAAGTTTGCAATG
Organism: Panax notoginseng; assembly: GCA_016801055.1. Classification (NCBI taxonomy): domain Eukaryota; kingdom Viridiplantae; phylum Streptophyta; class Magnoliopsida; order Apiales; family Araliaceae; genus Panax; species Panax notoginseng. The sequence goes on along the minus strand of CM029023.1, from coordinate 18,666,966 downwards.
AATGGTCCAATTTGGTTTTAACCTATGATAAGTGTACAATTATTTGGAATGGTTACAATTTTTGAAGCTTTGGTTGTGCCTCTTAAATTTCATTGATGACAAAAGTTATGTTGCAATGACATAAAAGCTCATAATTGTTGCACTGTGCAGTGTCTGCTGCACTAAACAGATGCATTGATGCACTTTGTAGTGGTATATAGCACAAAGAACCTTTAGTTAGCGGAGCCTGAGATTCCACTTAAAAATATTTGCCAAATACTGATTTTTGGGACAGTGCAAAACACCTAAAAACAATTTTTATTTTCATTAGCACCAAACACCAACAATTGCATAATATGAAAATCACCAAACAGATGCATACAAATACAATAATATTTCCAATAACAAGGACATTTGCATTAAAGCATTATGTTCAACATATACAACCAATGTCACATAAATGTCATGGATAATGTGCACCACTTACATAAAGTAACCCAACTGTCATTGTTTGCCAACAGTTTTCCAAAACATAAACAAAACATATTACTTAATTTGCCAAGAGTGAGCACTTTAACTATTTAGTTCACATAATAATTACTTAGTTAAACTCCTACATATATAATCCAAATAATACTAATAATGCCCATCATGCACAACTTGAACTAGATATCCACAACTTTTTATTTTGCCTTTGCATCCTGCCTTGCATTCCTTCCATTAATGAGTTGATTTGCAGAAATCTAATCTATTCCCCTAGATTGGAATGTAGATGGCCTCATGGCTGACATGGATGTTGTTGAACCTTGAGTATTCACTTGGTTTTGAGGATTCATTGTGGTTGGAGTACTTGTTTGACTTTGAGGATTTCCTTGACTTTTAGTTGAAATCTTAGATATCTAGGAAGAATTAAAAAAAATAATTAGTGCTTAAGCATTGTTAATAAAATATGTAATATATGCTTTAATAAAGTAAACATGCTAGAGTTGTCAAAAGTATTTACCCTAGTATGTTGTGCCCCACTTGATATGTAAGAATCCCCACTTGCAGATACATAGATACCAAACCCACTTCTCCCTCTCCCTCTCCCTAGTGGCCTACCTCTTCCTCTTCCTCTTCCTTAACCTCTAGTGCCTGAGGGCCTACCTTTCTCTCTCCCTCTCCCTAAACCTCTCCCTCTACCAACAATTTCATTGTGTTCATCTCCACCTCTCTCTACACTACTTGATGCTCCTATACCTGATCCACCTATTGCAGCTGTAAGAATTAAATAGGTAATGTTAGTTTTTTTGCAAATCAAGTTAAATAGCCAGTGCCTCTTGATTGTTAGTTGTATTTATATTTTTCTTTTGAAGCCTTTGAACTGGTGTGTTCTTGCAAGTTCTCATGTTATGACCAATCTAATTTCACCTCTGACATGTCATCAGTATTCCTTTTTTTGATAGTCTTCCATTTGCACCTAACTTATGTTCCTCATGTGGATTTTTAATTATTTGTTTCTTTGGCCTTCCAGGAAGAAATTTTAGCTTTGGGGATAGTAACTTCTCCATACCTGAAGGTTCCCACAGATCTGGTCCATTTATTCCTTTCAATGGAAACTGGTAAGATGTCAAGTAAGCATCTCTCTTAAGCATTGGAGAGACATATTCCTCTGGCTCCTCCCTTTATTTATAAATGGTAGCAATTGCATGCCTACAAGGGATACCATCAAGATCCCAAGCTCTACAATCACAAGTCTTGTTCATTAAACTTACTATTATACCTTCAAGTCCACCATCCTTTTTCACTTCATACCCCTCAAATCCATCCCACTTAGCTTCATATAAAAAACTATCATTCTTTGCATCTTCTAATTTTTTCCTAATTCTAGGAGGCAGTACATCTTCACTTTTCAGCATCATTATATGGTTTCTTACCAATCTCTCCACAATATGCTCTCTCATATCCTCAAACATCTCAATTAAAGGCTTTTGTCTTGCACTAACTATCCCGTCATTAAAGATTTCTGACAAGTTGTTAGTGATGATATCACACTTGCACATGTCATTGAAGAAAGCTTTGCACCACTGCTTTGTATCTTGTTTTGACAACTTCTCATGTGCCTCTGGACATAATTTTTTCAGTTCTTCCATTTCATCCATGGAATGTGTCCTAGCAGTGCTCTTAGCTATTTTCCATAATGCAGTTTTCAACTTAAAACCTTTGTTCTTTTTCCTCTAGTTTACATAGATATGTCTAGCACAACATCTATGTTCAGCTTGAGATATAATTATCTTGATTGCATTATCCAAACCCTACATAAAAACATGATTTCATTAGCTATATAAGAATTCAAATAACAAACATTTATAATATAGTAAATGAAAAAAAAATACATTTCATACCTCTTGTTGGTCTGTTATTACTGTGAGACCATATCCTCCACAAAGATAACCTAGATCATCCATTAAAATATGTAAAAACCAAGTCCAGCTGATTATTTGTACCTCTACTACTGCCCAAGAAATAGGATACATCTGATTATTTGCATCCCTCCCGACTGCACATAACAACTCAGCCCTGCATATTACTTTAAGGAAACATCCATCAAGCCCAATAATTGGCCTAAAACCTTCCGACCATCCTTTTTTCAAAGCATTAAATCCTATATAAAATCTTTGAAATCTCTATGGTTCCTCTGGTGACTGCCTATACACTTTAACTTTAAATGTTGAACCTTTGTTAGCCCTGTTCAATTCCTTCTCATAGTCCCATAAATTTGCATATATATCATCCATTTTTGCATAAGCATGCTTAAGTGTTATTTCTCTGGCTCTGTAGCACTTGCTAATTTACACTCTAACTTTTAACTGCTTCTTGACATCCCATTGGAATTCTGAGAGTTTCCAACATGGACATAATTTTATTTTATCATAATAGTGCTTGGCCAAAAACCTTGCATTTACTTGTCTATTTTTCTGTTTATTTGTGTGACGCCCCCAAAATAGGTATATATCACCCATTCTGAGTCGCCAAATACATGGTACAGAAATAAATACAACTTCATTACTACAATTGTCGTGCAAAATATGACAACACATAAACTGTGAGTTTAAATACAAATATTGTCTAATAGACAGTATTAAAACTCAAAAGGAGTCCTCATTACAATTATTAATACACTATTTTATAAAAATAGTGAAGACTGCTAAAATAACTTTCTAGAACCATCACTCCATACCCCGGCTAGTTCCTGCTATATTCTCACCTCCTGAGAAGAAAAATAGAACAAAAAGGAAAAGGGTGAGCTCAACTAGCCTAGTAAAGAATATTATCACTAAGATAATATACAACAAATTATCAATAGTCTTCAACAGGGAAAAATCTGATAGAATATAATAGACAACAAGTTTTAGATCAACAACTGCAGTGGAAACAATAATTCATTAGAAGAGTTAAGTAGAGAATGAAATCTACTATCATCTATGAATTTAAAAGTACATCATCAATATTTTATTCCTATAACATCAATCAATATACATCTTGAATCAAATATTCATCTTTGTACTACGGGCCAAAGATATTCATTTGTATCACCAGTTGGTCATGTTCATCTCAACACCTGTTCATCTTTACACTACGGGCCAAAGATATTCATCAGGTAATCATTCATCTTTGCACTACAGGACAAAGATATTCATCAAGTATCACCATTAATGACTGAGGATGATGAAAAACATTTTAAAGAACGAATCCCGTACGATAAAATGACAAAGTTTAGATATTCGTGCTTTAGATAATTCAAGTTTAAAAATACTCCATAATAAAACATAATAGAGAAAAATTCAAGAATGACGATCAAAACATGAATACAATCAAAGATAGTAACCATAATAGACATCTGGGATAAAGAAGAGAAAATTTCATTTTTCGGTGAATAGTGTCGTATTCGTGAATAGTGCCGTATACGTGAATAGTGTCAGAATCCCGACACAAAAAGTTTCAAATTTGATAAAAAGTTCAGACCAATATTTTGGCATAATGATATTGAAAGAAATAATATCATTTACGAAAAAAATAACATCCCTTACCTTAAAGAAACAGTACTTCAGAATGAAATATCGGATATGATGCTGAATCAAACTTGTACTGAATAGCAACTCTCAAAGTATCTAAATACTCACAAAATACGCTCGATAATATAGAGAGTTAAAGTGAGAAAGCTTATATTTCTGGTGTGATATTTAATTATAACTCAGCACCCTATTTATAGAAAAATGCTAGCACGCCGAAGCAGACCTAACCTGTAACCTGATGGCTTTACCTGCTACTATTGCCACCCACCACATTTGAAATAAAATTTGAGCACATTTCTCACCAACTAAAAGTGGGGCCCGCCAATTCTAGAATTTTCTACCAAAATGATAAATTTAGAAACTTCAACGATTTCTAAATCAGTCACCTCTTAAAATTCATAACAAATCATGCGTTAATTTTTAACGGTTCAAAATTTGTGGACATATACTCCACTTATATATGTATAACATATCCAAAAATCACAACGATCCAACGATCGGATTAAAATTATAACTCACGCAATAGAGCTTTATGAACACTGTTTTGATTTTTAAAACCTCCATTCCGATAAAATACTGATAAAATCCCTCAACACTAATACCTTCATTTATAACCACATAAATAAATCCATCATTTATATCCACATCAAATAAATATTTCTTTATCATGTAAATTAATAATTAATTATTCACAAATAATATTACAGAATCACAATTACGACAACCAGGTCGTTCCTAGGAAAGAGGGGACTTTTCAATAAGGATTTCTCCTTACTGACGCGCAATTAGGTGACCAAACCTCTCCTTAGACAGAACTTTCTAGACATTGCCAATAATGCTATCTAATAATATTATTCAAATAATATGAATTATTGATCTGATAATAGAAAATACTGTGCAGTGACAATTATTAGAACAACAATAATATAAAATATCAACGCAACAATTATTGAACCAATAAAATAAAATATTGAACAGTAATTACTGTAACAATTATTGAGCTTCTTACGTAAGGATCAATAATTCAACAATACTATGCAATACCGTGTGCTACTATGCACCCACGCGTATTACTGTATTTTAACCACCGGGTATTTCAACAGTGTTAACGGTAACTACTACGCCATTATTTATAAAAACTCAAACTTGTCGTTTTCTTCATCCGATCGTTTTTTGTTATGGGACCCACAAATGACTGCGCCGTCGTACGAATATTTACCGACAGTAAAAATATTCCACGACCAAACGAATATTCCCCGACAAAATGAATATTTTATAACCACTTGCTTATTTTACAAAATTTGCACATTTCATCCAAAACCAAAGCATTATATCAAATTATCACCTTATTATTTTAAGATAATAAATAAAGAAATTCAATTTTATTTATAATAAGTTGGGGTCTTACAATTTGTACACTTGTGAACATTGTTATACCTTTTAACAGTAAAATTGTTAGCATGTTTCAACACACTTGCCCATAAATTCCAAAGACAGCCAAGTGCACACTTCACTTGTACCTTATCCCTTGCATTTTTTGGAAACCATACATTATATTTTTTTCCAATTGCATATTGTTTCACTGCCTCTTTAAATTCTTTATGGTTAGTTGTAAGACCCCAAATTACTAATAAATAAAATTTAATTTCCTCTATTTATCATTTTGAAATAGTAAGGGTTGATTTGATTAATGTGGTTAGTTATGGGTAAAATGTGCAACTATTTTAAATAAGCAAGTGGTTATAAAATATTCATTTTTATCGGAGAATATTCGTACGACGGTGCAGCCTTGTGTGGGCCCCATAACGGAAAGCGATTGGATGAAGAAAACGACAAGTATAAGTTGTTTATAAATAACGGCGTAGTTGTTACCGTTAATACTGTTGGAATACCCGGTGGTTAAAATACAGTAATACGCGTTGTTGCACAGTAGCACACGGTATTGCACTAACTATTGATTCTTACGTAAGAAGGCACTACTCAATAATGATTACAGTAATTACTGTTCATTATTTTATTTTATTGATTCAATAATTGTTGCGTTGATATTTTATATTACTGTTGTTTCAATAATTGTCACTACACAGTATTTTTCATTATCGAAGCAATAATTCATATTATCTGAATAATATTATTAGATAACATTATTGGTAATGTCTAGAAAGTTCTGTCTAAGGAGAGGTTTGGTCACCTAATTACGCGTCAGTAAGGAGAAATCCTTATTGGAAAGTCCCCTCTTTCCTGGGAACTGCCTGGTTGTCAGTATTGTGATTCGGTAATATTATTTGTGAATAATTAATTATTGATTTATATGATGAGTAAAATATTAATTTTATGTGGATATAGATGGAGAAAATTTTTTAAAGTGATAATTGTTGAAAATCGATATTTTATCTTTTCTGATAAAATAATATTTTATTATATTATTATAATATAATAATAATGATATTTTTACAATGAATGTGGGATATATGAGTATATGAGGAGAAAGAGTATTTTTGTTACAAAAGTTGTTTAAAACATGTTAAACATGTCTGTGGGCTCATTTCTTGACTGAAATTTGATTATAGCCTGTAAAATCGTCCGTTTGTAGATTTCGGTCAATTTCTGTTTGGAATTTGGAAAAACTTTCTTCTGCAAAGTTGTAGAGAATTGAATTTTCTAAAAAAAATCGTGAGATTCAAATTTTCTGACAAAAGTACTATTTATTATGAATTATTGAAGTTCCAAATTTCCTAAATAATTGATTTTTGGAGTTTAAAATATTTTTAATAAGAAAAACATTTTTTATTCTTTAGATGAGGTGTGTGTGGCTGATGTTGGACCAGATTTGTGTGCGTAGGAAATTTTGATATATATATTAATATTATATTAAATTTTCTACTTTGGTGTTCTAAGTATTTTCCAATAAATAGGGTGCTTATGTTAGAATTAAAAATCACACCAGAAACTAAAGATTTCTCTCTCTTTCTCTCTCGATATTTTGAGCTTATTCTTGCGAGTATTTTAATACTGTGAGTGTTGCTATACGGTACAAGTTCAAGTCATAGCCTATATCCGGTGTTTCAACTAGAAGTACTGTCTTTACCAGGTAAGAGATATTATTTTATTCGAAAATGATATTATTACTTCAATATCATTATGCCGAAATATTAGTTAGAAATTTTTATCAAATTTAGAACTTTTCATGTCGGGGTTACTATTCACGAGTTACTATTCATGAATTACTATTCACGAGTTACCATTCACGAGTTACTATTTACGAGTACTATTCACGAAGCATGATGATGTTTTTTTGTGAAATCTCTATCTTTTAGTGTCGGAGTCACTATTCACGTATACGGCACTATTCACGTATATGGCACTATTCACCTATTCACAGAAAAATTAAATTTTTATTTTTCGTCCAAAATATCTATTCTGGATACTAGCTTTGATTGTATCCATGTTTTGATCATTCTTAAATTTTACTCCACTATGATTACTTATGAGGTATTTTTGGACATGGAATAGCTGAAATATGAATCCTTAATATTTATTCTTTTGTTTCACTGGATTCGTTTTCTTTAAAATATTTTTCATCATCCTCAGTCCTAAATGATGATATAACTGAATATCTTTGGCCTGTAGTGCAAAGATGAATGATTTCTGATGAATATCTTTGGCCTGTAGTGCAAAGATGAACAGGAGTTTAGATGAACATGACCAACTGATGAATATCTTTGGCCTGTAGTGCAAAGATGAATATTTGATTCCAGATATATATTGATTGATGTTACAGGGATAAAAGATAGGCGATGAACTTTTAAATTCATATATAGAAGATAGTAGATTTCATTCTCTATTTAACTCTTCTAATGAATTATTATTTCCGCTGCGAATATTGATTTAAAACTTGTTGTCTATTGTATTCTATTAGATTTTTCCCTATTGAAGACTAACGATAATTTGTTTTATATTATCTTAGTCATAATGTTCTTTACTGGGCTAGTTAAGCTCACCCTTTTTATTTTGTTCCATTTTTCTTCTCAGGAGGCAAGAATGTAACGAGTACTAGTCGGGGTATGGAATGAAGGTTCTAGAAAGTCATTTTAATAGTCCTCACCATTTTTGTAAAATAATGTATCAATAATTGTAATGAGAATTTATTTGAGTGTGGATATTGCTAGATGGCAATATTTGTATTTAAACTCACAGTTTTTATGTTGTATTAATAAAGTTATAATTATTTCTGTACCATGTATTTTGACGACTCAGAATGGGTGTTGTATACCTATTTTGGGGGCGTCACATTAGTAAATTTCATTCCAATAGTAAATTCAACATTTTTAAAGTCAGTCTTCGGATTAAACTCAAGATATTTTCTCTTTCTTAAATTGGTTGGTCTCACCTCATCATATTCATTCTCGCTTGTTTCAGGTGTGTACAGCTCATCAGAATCCAAGTCAATTTCTTCCCAAGTTTTAGTTGGTGCTCTTTGTTCACCTTCATCAACAGGTCTCTGCCTACCTTCATCAACTGCCCTCTGCCCACCTTCATCAACATTATGTCCTTCTTCATTTACTTATTCATTTTCTTTGTCTCTTTTTCTTCTTTTGTTCATCTTTTTCTCACTTTTTTCCTTCTCTTTTGCTGCTCTTAAACTTTTCCTAGCAGCAACCAACTCTTCATCACTCTCAACTAACCAGTCATAATTACTAATTGTATAAGAATCTGTATCTCCTTATCCTTCATACTCTATATCTTTCTCATTAGCAATCTCATTATCAGTCTGAAGCACATCAATCTCAACCTCTTCATACTCTGTATCTTTCTCATTATTTGAATGTCATTCAATGTTAACATCTTTTAAAATGTCAACAAATCCCTCACTATCCTCATCTATGTTCTCATTAGTACTAACTATTTGTTCATGATCTGAGTAGATCTCAACATCAGGGTTTTTATTAGCATACTCACACATGGCAATAACACCTTTATCATAACTTATTGCCTTAAGCCTTTGTGCCATACTTTGTCTAGGGATAAGATAATATACATTCTTCACATTCTTGCTTCCAAGTATTGTTGAAACATAATCAATAATCCCAGGCCCAGTTATATAATCAGTAATCAGGATCATATTTAAACAATTCACTAACAGTGCCTCGAACATAATCAACTATATCACCATTATTTACTAGTTTACCACCATGATGAAATCTTAAAGTAATGACATCCATTTCTGCATTAAAAAGAATTCATATATATATATATATATATATATATATATATATATATATATATATATATATATATATATATATACACATACATGCATACATAAAGTAAACAAATGGGGACTTCACATGAGTTAGGGAGACAAAACTATGGGAAACTGTGGGAGAAAATACTTTACATTTGGGAGACTACATTATCTTAATAATAAAAACATCATGCACAATATCAGCCTCGAAACATCATACATATTAAAACCATAGACAAACATATTCAAACTGGTAGAGACACTTACTTAGTCGAAGCTTCGAAAATGTGGACAAATTCACAGTATCAACGCCAACTCATCACATAATGGACGATCACGGTCCTTTTTTGATGGAATCGTTGAGAAAATGTTGATTCTCAGTCCTCCTTCCCGAGCAATTTGTGCTTCAGAGAGAGCTAGGGCTTTTTATCGATCTATTTGGGGAGCTTGCTCGATCGATTATATTTTGAGGGCTTTAGATGATTTTTAATTAATCTGATAGTATTACTAAAAGTTTTATTCCTATTTTACTCTTCAATATATAACTAATGTTTAATCTCAAAATAAAAAATATTTTTTTTGACACATCATCTGCCTCAAACCCCACCCAAATGGTCATGTCAGCAATTTTTAGCGTGGCACCCTCAATTGGCTCAAATTGAAAAAAATCAATAATTCAATCGTCTAATTGAAAAAATTTAAAGGTGAATCACGAAAGTGAAAAATGTCAGATAGTTAAGGGTAGTGAAACGTATTTAAGCCTAAAGTATTTCAAATTACTATCAATAATATCTTCATTCATGACTCTAAGGGATGAGTTTGAGGTAATGTAAGATGATCGAAAAATATATTATTGAGACAGTGAATTTGGACTTGAATACGATATAATTTGATTCAGACCTTGGATTTGATCGATATCCCAATACTTACTATTTGGGTCGCCTCTTAAAAAATCAAATGTGGCTTATATTATTCACAATGGACACAGGATAAGGTTGCAAGTGTTTACCATAATGGGAGGGTGTCAAGAAGTAAGGAGTTTGTAAACCCTAGTCCATATTGAAACATGTGAGATACTTTGAAATGTAAAAATTCCAAATTACTATCAATAATACCTTATTTTTAAAGTAAGACTGTGACCTAAAATGACATAAGAAGTATCTATTGAGTTGTGTATGTTATGATAGGATTCGAACTCGAAATTTGACCCTGAGTCATTATAAATGATATAACAGTTATAAATCTTATAATATTATTTGAAGTTGTCGTTAATATTATATAGTGATTATCCTCTTTTCATATAAATTTTGTGGTACAAATATTAGAAAAATAGTACATTTTACTCTTGTATAAATTAATATCATGAGCAAAATATTTTCACACTCAAGATTGGTCAATGGTCGTTGAAAAAATTATCAAGTGAATGAGTCACAAAATCAACAGAATTGTTGAACATGATGTCATAAATATATAAAAATATATATTTTTAATGAATTGATATGATTTTAAAACATATTAATTGATAAATTAAAATATAAGAAACTGCGAGTATAAGAGTTTACTCATAATTAAGTTAAATAGAGTAATTACTATGTGTTAAAAAAAATTAAGAAAACATACAAAATACTATTGTTAGTCTATTTCACTAAAGTTTAACAGAAACTTTAACAATTACGTCGCTTTGGCCGAGTGGTTAAGGCGCTTGCCTGCTAAGTAAGTGGGGTTTCCCCGCGTGAGTTCGAATCTCACAGGCGACGCTTTGTTTTTGTTAATGGCTACCTGGAAGTTTTAAATATTTCCTTAACTCACAATTAATGAGATTTACTAAAAGTCTAAAATTATAAATATAAATAATAAATATTATAAGTATTTATAATATGCTTAGCATATTTACCCTTGTATGTTATCAAATTTAATTCTTAAATATTATATATATGTTTAATTATCATTTTTCATACGATGCATTTTAATTATAGTTTTATTTGTAATTAAGACGATCTCATTCAAATTGTTGGTAACTTGTAAAAAAGAATTAATTTAGTTTAATTAACATATACTTTTGGATAAGTGATACAAATATTAAAAAAATTAAATTAAATTATTAATGGAGTTGTTCTAGTTAGAGTGATTGAGTATGTTGATAGTTTAGTTTTTGATGTTTAACAACAAAAATTATTATTTAAATTCTTATTTTCATATTATAATTTTTATATGTTAAATTTTCTTGAGTATATTTTAAAATTTGAGATGTTTGTAATTTTGATTACATTTTTTAGTATATAGCTGGTGTTGTTTTTGTGCAATGTTGAATTAAAAAAATGTAATAATATTTATTACTACATCTATCTTGTAAAAAGATTTTTTTTTAATATATATTTTTTCCTTGAGTAACAACATTTATTATTTTTACTGTAAATAATTATGCCTAGTATGACTTATATTTAGTTTAATATATGAGAAAAATAATTAATATAGTTTTTAATACTTTTTATATGAATAATAAGATTCGTTCTTTAATAATAAGTTTGTTTTACGTAAATTTTAATATTTGGTAAACATAATTATATTTTTTTTGGGCGTTAATTTGTACTTTTTATGGGTATTAAAATTTTATTTTTTAATTACAAAAAAAATATATTTAAATGTATATCACGTAAATTTTAATCTTTGAGAAATTTAATCAGCAAAAAGTGTATGACTTTATTTTCTTGATAAAATGAATATTTATTATTTTTTGACATTTATGTTATTTATTGCACAAATTCATAATTTAATTAATTAGATCAAGTTAAGTAGAAAATATAATATACAAATTTACTTTTAGTGGATATATTAAACATTATAACTTGAAGGGTGTATTAAACATTATATTAAAATTATTTTTGGATATTAGTTGGTCAACCACACTAAGGGTAGTTATGTAAGACCCCAACTTTTATGAATAAAGAATAATTTTCTCGAAATATATTTTTGAATATTATGGTGTGGATTTGATATAATGTTATAGTTGTGGGTAATATTTATAAATTTTGCAAAGTAAGCAACTGGTTATATAATATTCAATTGGTCGGGAAATATTCGTTTTAACAGAGAATATTCGTATGACGACACAATCTTTGGTGGACCCCACAACGAAAGTATTGTCGTAGTTAGAAAACGACATAATTATCTTTTTATAAAAATAGCGGCGGAGGTGTTACCGTTAAAACTGTTAAACTACCCGGTAGTAAAAGTACAGTAATACGCGTGGTTACATAGTAGCACACGGTATTGATTATTGATGCTTACGTGAGAAGTCACTCAGTTATACTCAATTATTGCTACAGTAATTGTTGCATCATATCTCTCATATTATTGATTCAATTATTGTCACAGTATCATCTGCATAATATGATATATTATTAAATCAATAATTGAGACGTCAAAGTTATTCATATTATTATTTACAATATTGACAATGTCTAGAAGTTCTGTTAAGGAGAGGTTTGGTCACATAATTATATGCCAATAAGGAGAAATCCTTATCGAAAAGCCCCCTCTTTCATGGGAACGACCTGGTTGTTAAATATTGTGAATTATAATATTAATGATGAATAAGTTCGTGTTGATTAAAGATGAAATTGATATTTCTATTGTGTGAAAATTATTAGTGTTAGTAGAAATCGATATTTATTTCGATAATAATTGATGTCTGGAGGTTATATTGACCAATCAGGTATTCGGGGTACTTTTCGTGTCGGAGTACTATTCACGGGTTACTATTCACTTAGTTACTATTCACTCTAGTATTGTTCACTCAGATATTTGGGACACTTTTCGTGTCAGAGTACTATTCACGGGTTACTATTCACCCGGTTACTATTCACTCTAGTATTGTTCACTCAGGTATTTGGGACACTTTTCATGTTGGGGTACTATTCACGGGGTACTATTCACGAAGTACTATTCACAGGGTATTCACCCAAAAAATATATTTTTTTTCGGTCCAAATCATTTTGAGTACAATATTATTCCATGAGAAGATGTGATAATTTTTCAGACAGTTGGTTGAAATTATAATAGTAAATCAATATGGATCGTTGGTTTAAAGTTTTACTAGTAACTTGTCCCTTCGGTTTTTCAAGAGTTACTTGTCTCTTCGGTGTTCCAAGAGTTAATTACTCCTTCGCAAATAGTAGTTGTCTCTTCAATATTACCAAAAGTCATTTTGACCCTTCGTTAAGACCAAGAACTACTTACAGTTCTTCTATAAATAGAAGCTCATTCCTTCATTATTTCTTACGAATTCACTGAAACTCTAGAGAGAGAAACTATAGAGAGAAAGAAGAAAAGTATTCTGCTACTTCACTACTCCAATATTCAATTTTTCTAAGTTAAGGGATATTATTTGTTGTACTCGTAAGGGGTATTATTTCTTTCGTATTCATGAAGAGAGCTATTGTTATTCCATTCTTTATTATTATGTTGGAATAACCTGTTTATGCGAAGTACCGCATACATGATAAAATTCTTCTGTTATTCCATTCTTTATTATTCTGTTGGAATAACCTGTCTGTGTGGTCTATCGCATGCCCGGTGAATTCTATTGATATTTCATTCTTTATTATTCTGTTGGAATATCCTGTCAGTGCGGATTAAGCATGACATGGTTCCATTCTTTATTATTCTGTTGGAATAACCTGTCTGTGCGGTCTATCGCATGCATGGTGAATTCTTCTGTTATTCCATTCTTTATTATTCTGTTTGAATAACCTATCTACGTGGATTACCACATGCATGGTGAATGATCCTTCGTATTCATTCCTTATTAAATTGTGGAAATGATCTGTCTACGTGGATTATCGCATGGCGGGCGAAAATTCATTTGCAGTTTCATATATTCTATTATACTCAGTTGGTTAAAGCTTTGGCTTCTATACTCAATGAAATTAGTGGAATATCCTTGATATTTGCGCTTCATCCAGTATCTTTTTATGAAAATATTCTTATGAGCATTCTTGAATTTTACTCTACAAAGCAGTATCATGTTGACAATTTGGACGTTATTGGTTCCTGAATAAATTAATTTATAAATCTTTAAAATTTATTCTTGAACTTGTTTTATTGAATTATTATGTCATTGTCATCATCCTCATGCTTATATTGTGATAAAAGTCATCTTTGGCTTACGTGCATAGATGGACTTGGTATGATTATGACCAGGGATTATTCAGTATAATCATGACCATAATATGATGAATGATGTGGTAAAAATTCTCATTGGCCTATAGTTCATTATTGGACAGTTGTTGGTATGATTATGACCAGGGATTATTCGGTAAAGTCATGACCATTGATGATTACATGAATATCCTTGGCCGTGGAGCAGGGATGATTCGATTTTATTTATTAAGCTGAGTCTCAGCGATAAAGTTGATGAAAAACTTTTTAAATCATAGAAGATAGTAGATTTTATACTTTACTTGACTCTTCTAATGGATTGCTTATTCTGCTGCAGTTTTTGATCTTAAACTTGTTGTCTATTATATTCTATCAGTTGTTATACTGTTAAAGGCTAATGATAACTTATTCTGCATTATCTTAGTCATAATATTTCTTACTGGGCTAGTTGAGCTCACCCTTTTGCTTTCATTGTTCTCTTCAGGAAATGAGAACGTAGCTGGGACTAGTCGGGGAACAGATTGATGGTCCTAGATGGTGCATTAGTAGTCCTCACTATTCTGTGAAATAATATGATAATAAATGTAATGAGGACTCCATTAAGTGTGGACATTGTCTAGATGACAATATTTATATTAAAACTCATAACCTATGTTTTGTCGTATTTTACACGACTGTTGTATAATTAGTTTGTATTTGTATTCAGTACCTTGTATCTGGCGACCCAAGATGGGTGATGTATACCTATTTTGGGGGAGTCACAAGTTAAATGTTACATATTGTAAACTAGAGAGGTATTGACTGTTACTTAAAAAATTAAAATAATAGTGGTAAGTGTTATTATGATTATCTATAAGGGGTATCAGTGTATTTTATTCAATTTATTATTGTTAAAACTTAAATCAGACATGTCACATTTAAAATCTACTTAAGAATATAAAACCTCACTAAATTTTTGTACCATTCTCATCACAAATGAGAATTTAATGCTATTAAACCATTCTCGTCCTAAATGAGAATTTAATGCTATTAAATTAAATTTATCCTAATTAACATTATCTTAATTTATCATTTATTATTGTTATTCTAATGTATGTATATATGTATATGCATAATTGTATTTTTTTAATTGTTTTCTTAATAGAACAAGTCACATTGACGTTGAAAAAACCTAATATTTTACGCAATTTTTACTACGTTTGTATTCATTTAGTTGAAAAAACCTAAAAATTTATTACTCGAATTCGAGTCGAATCGGAGCAAACAGAGAGCTACTCGAATCCGACTCGAAATGATAAATCCGTACTCGAATTCGGATTGAAATCGAATTATATTTGAAAAATACTACTCAGATTCGATTCGACTCAAATATTTATTACTCGAATTCGATCCGACTCACCTTGAATTTTTATTCAAATTACTCGCGAGTTTCAAATTCAAGCTCGAATTCGAGTCTCCACATAATAACTAGTTTTATAATAAATATAATTATAAATTGAATTTGTTATTTTACTTAAAAATAAAAAAATATATTTATTATTACACTTTACAAATATAAAATCACTATTAAAATTAAAAATAAAATAATAACTAATTATCCTAATTTGATTTAAATTTGTATATATTATAAGAGAATGTATCGAACATCCAATCGAATATGTATTAACCGAGTATGTATCGAATCACAATCAAAAATTCGAGTAGTTTAAATCTTAAACGAGTCGAATATAACTGTGACGCCCCCAAAATAGGTCCACACAACCTATTTTGAGTCGTCAAATACATGGTACAGAAAAGAACTACAACTTTATTATTACAATTGTCGTACAAAATATGACAACACATATGCTGTGAGTTTAAATATAAATATTGTCTTCTAGACAATATTCAAACTCAAATAAGTCTTCATTACAATTATTGATACACTATTTTACAAAATAGTGAGGACTGCTGAAACAACTGCCCTGAAACATCACTCCACACCCCGACTAGTTCCCGCTATATTCTCGCCTTCTAAGAAGAAAAATGGAACAAAAAGGAAAAGGGTGAGCTCAACTAGCCTCGTAAAGAATATTATGACTAAGATAATGTAGAACAAATTATCGTTAGCCTTCAATAAATCAGATAAAATATAATGGACAACACGTTTTAGATCAATATTCGCAGCGAAAATAACAACTCATTAAAAGAGTTAAGTAGAGAATGAAGTCTACTATCTTCTACGATTTAAAAGTCCATCATCAATATTTTATCCTTGTAACATCAATCAATATACATCATGAATCAAATATTCATCTTTGCACCACGGGCCAAAGATATTCATTTGTATCACCAGTTGGTCATGTTCATCTCAACACCTGTCCATCTTTGCACTACGGGCCAAAGATATTCATCAAGTAATCATTCATCTTTGTACTACAAGCTAAATATATTCAGTTATATCACCATTTAGGACTGAGAATGATGAAAATATTTTAAAGAAAACGAATCCAGTGAGATAAAAGGACAAAGATTAGGGATTCGTACGTCAGTTTATCCACGTTCAAAAAAATACTCCATAATAATCAATTGTAGAGCAAAATTCAAGAATGAATATCAATACATGGATATAATCAAAAATAGTAACTATAATAGACAACTTGGACCAAGAAAAAAAAAATTAATTTTTTTGTGAATAGTGTCGTATTTGTGAATAGTGCCGCTGTATACGTGAATAGTAACCCCGACACAAAAAGGTAAAATTTTCATAAGAAAAATTATACTTCGTGAATAGTACTGTATTCGTGAATAGTGTCGTATACGTGAATAATGTCGTATTCGTAAATAGTAATCTCGACATGAAAAGGTAAAAATTTCATAATAAAATTCATACCAATATTTTGGTATAATGATATTAAAAAAATAACATCATTTACGAAGAAAATAAGATCCCTTAGCTCAAAAAATAAGTACTTTTGACTGAAATATCGGATATAATGCTGAAAAAAACTTGCACCACTTATCAACTCTCAAAGTATTTAAATACTCACAAAAATACGCTCGATATATAGAGAAAGAAACATCTAATTCTTGTGTTATTTTTATTTCTAACTAAGCACCCTATTTTATAAGAAAATGTCAAAACACCAATGTAGACTAACCTACTACCGGTGGCTTCAACCATTTGCTATTCACGCACACCACACTTTGAAATTTCAATAATTTTCCACAAAAAATAAAAGTGGGCCCACCCATATTTTTAATAAAAATATTTATTTTTGAAACTTCAATAATTCATAATAAATAGCACTTTTATCAGAAAAATATGAACCTTATTTCCATTCCATATAAAATTTAATTCTCTACAACTTTGTAGAAGAAAGTTTTTTCAAATTCCAAATAGAAAATGACCAAAATTCACATACGGATGATTTTTAATACCTCTATTCCGTCAAAATACTGATAAAACACCTCATCATTAATTCCTTCATTTATATCAACATAAAATAAATATTTTCTTATCATATAAATCAATAATTAATTATTCATAAATAATATTACAGAATCACAATAATGACAACCAGGTCGTTCCCAGGAAAGATTGAGCTTTCCGATAAGGATTTCTCCTTACTAGCGCGTAATTAGGTGACCAAACTCCTTTCCTAGACAGAACTTCCGTAGACATTTTCAATAATGATATCTAATAATATTATTCAAATAATATGAATTATTGATCTGATAATACTGTGCATTGACAATTATTGAAACAACAATAATATAAAATATCAACATAGCAATTATTGAATCAATAAAATAAAATTTTGAACAATAATTACTGTAACAATTATTGAGCAATACCGTGAACTACTGTGCAATAAGAATCAATAATCCACGCGTATTAATAATCCAAAAATACTATGCAATACCGTGAACTACTATGCAACCACGCGTATTACTGTACTTTAACCACCAGGTATTTCAACAGTGTTAACGGTAACAACTACGCCATTATTTATAAAAAAAAACTCATACTTGTCGTTTTCTTCATCCGATAATTTTTCGTAATGGGGCACACAAATGGATGAGCCGTCGTAAGAATATTCCCCGACATCAAGAATATTCCACGACCAACGAATATTCTCCTACAACAATGAGTATTTTATAATCACTTGCTTACTTAAAGTATTTGCGCATTTTACCCATAACTAACCACATTAATCAAATCAACCATTTACTATATCAAAATAATAAATAGAGCAAATTTAATTTTATTCATAAAAAGTTGGGATCTTACAATAACATTGCTTAGATTCTACTCATATTTTTATTCGAACTATTTTTAATACTCAGATTTGGGTCATATTATTAACGAATTCGAGTCTCGCTCGTATTTTTTCGAGAGTTTCCCGAACTGTGTTGGTTCGTTTACAGTCTTACTATCCAACATATAGACAAATAAGGTAAAAGGGATACATACACCATGAAGAATAATTAATATGTTGATAAATTTTATAACCAAGTTGAATAGCTACTAACGTGAATTTTAAAGTTATAAGATAAATTAAATTGATGTGATTTTTTTTGAATTTTCTCATATGTGCACATAAATCAATATTTACTCTTGACATAAATCAATATTGTCATATGGCTTCTTCTATCATAGAGATCTTTTGTGTAGGAAGGCCAAATTCATTTGCCTAGTTTGCTGCTGGATTACATGTTTTGTTTTTCCACATGATTCCATATTGTACGGGTCCCACCACAAAGTAAGACTGTGGGGGTGTTCGACAGTGATTTATAAATTGTTCAAACTAATTTATAAGTCATTTGTAACTATGTTTGGGATCTACTTATTTTTTAACTTATAAGTTGATTTTTAAGTCAAAAAAATAAGTAACTATTTTTGATTTTTTTTAAAATGACTTATAAGTTAGTTTGACCAAATGTAATATTTGTTTTGCCCCTCTTTTTATTAATACCCTTTTTAGTAATCTTTAGATTATTTTAACTTATAAGTTATTCTGAGCTGAATACCTTCATAACTTGTTTTAACTTAATTTTTAACTTATAAATCAAATTGATATCGAACGATTTTACTTATAAGTCCTAACTTAATCTAACATTTAAGTCAATTTATAATTTAACTTATGAATCATTTAAAATAAAGAGTTCGCGAACAGACCCGTAACATTTGCTGCATAAAAGCATTTCTCATTTGGAATATGGATCAACAAAGAAAGAAAACAAAGGTAATGTGGGCCCGCCACATAATAATACCAAGGGTACTTAACATTAATATACAACAATTAGAAAGTATTTACAAAAATAAAACATTAACAAAATAATTACAAAAATAACGCAATAACACAATATTACGTTGCTAAAATTACGGTCATTAACACCCTACACGTCAGTTACCGACTTTTATATTTTCAACCAACCGATCAACAATTCACGCTAATGAATAAAACAAGCAACTTTCAGATCCGAAAAAACAGAGCAACGACAGATCGGAGAAGACGATTTCTCCTACGACGATGCAACTCTGAGATCGGATAATATCGAAGAAGATCAACAACAACTTCAAATCAACAGCAACTTCAATATCAACAACAACTTCAAGATTAGTAACCAGCCTCGATCTGTAACAAATTTGATTGTTGATTGTTGATTGATTCTTTACATAACCAAACTGAAACCTTTTCTTCTTCAGACCCAAACTGAAACCCTTTCTTCTTCACATCGACGATAAAAAAAGAAGGAAGCTTTGAGGCTATCTCTTTGTCACATTCACTCTGAACTCAGGCATCGGTTGCTGCTTAAAATGGTGAAACGGCGTCGTCGTGAGACAGAGTCTGGTAATGGCACTGCAGAAGGAATAAATTGGTTACTGTTTTATTATTGATTTGGTTACTGTATAGTGTTTATTTGATTGCTGAATACTTTAAATGTTTATTTGGTTACCCCGTGGTTACTATATACTCGTATATTGGTTACCTTTCTTAAGTTTTTCGCTCTTTAATTGGTCACAAAGTCAGTATGCTAACTGTTTTGATTGCAAAATGCATGTAAAAATATGTTTTATATTCTGGTTACTAAGTACATAGAAATTGGTTACTGTTTATTATTGATTTGGTTACTGTATAATGTTTATTTGGTTGCTGTGTAAAATTATAATGGTTAGTGCATAATATTACTTACTAATGCTGACTTGGTTATTAAAAAATGATGACGTGGTTACTGACTAATGCTGACTTGGTTACTGTTTAACATTATATTGGTTACTGGCTAATGCTGACATGATTACTATGTAAAATTATAATAGTTACTCATTAGTGCTGACCTGGTTACTGTATTAATCTAATTATACTTATACTTATGTGTTTTATATTAATGGTTATTTGTTAATTACATTGGTTACATTCTTAGCCTTTAGTTGGTAACAATCAAGTTATACTGTTTAGTTTTTACTATAAAAATGCAATGGAGAATGTGTTTATCTTGTGGCTACTAAATAAATATGTGTTGGTTACTGTTTAAATTAGATTTGATTACTGTATAATGTTGTTATGATTATTACTATATAATATTTCGGTGTTTATTATTTGTTTGTTTTATTATGATGGTTACTTGTTGGCTACATTTGTTACCTTCATACAACTGTTATAGTTTAATTGGTAATAAATATCAATAAACTGATTATTTCCATTGTAAGATGAATGTACAAATGTATTTTATGTACTGGTTACTAACATTATATAGTTTGGTTACTGGCTAACATTGATTTGGTTACTTTACAGTACTTATTCTGTTATCAGACAATGGAATTGATTCCTGTTGTACTTTATTTCAACAGTACATGGACTGATAGTAACCAATACACCAAATTTAAAGTTACCGGCATACTAGTTCCATCAACTTGTTCGCTTGGAGAAATGCAAAACATGATATGCATTGTTCTATCAAATTTGGAGTGTCAAATTTTGGCGTTTCCAGAGCCTAGTTTCATTAGAAACGGGTCAACGATCAAAAGTCACTAGCGTTGCTGGTGAACTGCAGGATTTTTTAGTCAAATTCCATCATTTAGACCTTCAAAATTACATGTAAAAATATAGTTTATATTCTGGTTACTAAGATTATGCAATTTGGTTACTGTCTAATATTAATTTGGTTACTTTACAATGTTTATTCAGTTGTTACATCTCAAACTACTTTTATTTTAATATGAGATCTATAAATGACTATCATATATATAAATGGAAACTTTTAATTGGAGTTTCTTATTCCATCATGATGACAGGGTATAAATAAAATATATACATTTAACACTTTATAACAGTCCTCATACGAACTTATAATTATAATAAAACAGTAACCACATAATTATATGATAGTAACCAGAACAAGTTTTAATGGTAACCAAAACATAAACATCATGTAATGAAACCCAATTTAGACAATTCATGTATACTAAATAATTACATATTAACCAGAATAAAAAATAAAAATAACCAAAATTCCACACTGGGGAAACAATGATAGTAGCCAAACCATAATATAACAGTAACCAAAACATAATAAAGAAGTAACCAAATAGTTATATAAAAGTATCCATAACATGTTTTAATGGTAAATAAAACAGAAACAACTTGTATATCAAACCCAATTTAGGCAACCTATGTATACTCTCACATGTACATTTTAACATTTAATATATGTCATGATACGAGCTTGTAACTATCTGGTTACTACCAAAAAATAAAATAGTTACCCTTTTATGTATGTTTGGTTACCAACTGCAATTTTCAAACAATATATCAGACACAACTTAGAAGTAACAAATACGAACCAACAAACAATGTCAAATAATTGATAATATAATCAAATATGTAATCTCATTTACATAAGCTCCAATATACATTACATATTTACTAACCATAACAAATGGTTATGAATATCTAACAAAAACCAAGGTACGAAACACAATTCAGAAGGACAAGACAACAACAATCGAACTAATCAAAATCTGTTACAAATCTTCTTGAAACTTTAGTTTTTTGGCTGCTGCTACTTTTTCTTCATGACTGCTCTCATTCTCTAGAAAAGACTTCTGCATTATGTATGAACCTGTGGGAGGAAGAGAAATACCTTGGGATTAGTGAATAGAGAACCCATTAATCATAGGTATCATATCATAATATAACATTAACCATACCATAATAAAGCAGTGACAAAAAAATTATATTATATAAACTAATTGTAACCAAAATATAAACAACACGTAGTACAAACCATTTTATGTAATAAACAAACAGTTATATATAATATTAACCAAAACATAATTTAAAGGTCACCAAAACAAAAATATGTATACCAAAAAATATACTAAAGAAGTAACCAAACATTTATATGATAGTAACCAAACCATGTTTTAATGGTAACCAACACATAAACAACATGTAGACCAAACTCAGTTTAATCAACCAATGTATACTAAGCAAATACATTGTAACCAAAATAACATATAAAAGTAACCAAAAATCCAATTAAAAGAAAAAGAATGGTATCCAAATCATAAGCTAAAAGTAACAAAAAATATACTCATGAAGTAACCAAACAGTTATATGTTAGTAACCAAAACATATATTAATGGTAACCAATACATAAACAACATATAGACCAAACACAGTTTAGTCAACCCATATATATTAAGCAAATACATGGTAACCAGAACAACAAAAAATAGTAACCAGAATCCCAACTCAAGGAAACAAAAATAGAATCCAAATGAGAAACTAACAGTAACCAAAAATATACTAAAGAAGTAACCAAATATTTATATGATAGTAACCAAAACATGTAAAAATGATAACCAATACATAAACAACATGTACACCAAAATCAGTTTAGTCAACCATGTATACTAAGCAAATACATGGTAACCATAACAACATAAAAAAGTAACCAAAATACCAAATTAAAGTAACAAAAATGGTATCCGAATCACAATCTAACAGTAACCAAAACATAATACAGAAGTAACCAAACAGTTATATGATAGTATCTATTTTTTATTGCTTGACGTAGCTACAACGTAAGCACTACATCAAGCCCCCAAAAATTGGTCTTGTGTCAGTATATGATGCAGAAGTAAAATGACAAAATGAAGATGAGACAATCATGATCATTCAAAAGCAGACTATGTATGTTAAGAGCCTAAACAATTTGAAAATAATTATCCACTTTAGCAAATATTATGTTGTTAAATGATGTCTATCATAAATAACCCAGTCATGGAGATAAAGAAAAATTCATCCAATAAAAAAATTAACATAAACAGAATGTGGCAAGAAGTACAGACTCATGGTATGACAATATCACTTCAACCATGTACATACCAAAGCAAGAACTCCATCGTCTGAAGAAATAGATTCAGTCCGCTGACGACGAGTGGCTTCAAGAGGAGAGAGAAGTATTATGGGCGGAGAGAGAAGTAGATTCAGTCCGCTGACGACGAGTTCAAGAGGAGAGAGAGAAGTAGTAAGGGCGGAGAGAGAGAAACCGAACGAGAGTTAAGGGCGGAGAGAGAGAGAGACCGAACGAGAATGGATGTTTGATGAAGATAGAAACTAAATTACCATGTCAACCTATTAATACTAATCCCTTAATTTAAGGACTCCTAATTGTATTAGTATTGTAAATAAATATGATGCAATGTCATATTTTTATAATTATTTTATGGATGTATAATTATTGTAATTATTTTTAAAAATATACTATAATATGTAATTAACCCTAATACCAATGGGATGAAGTAAGCAATCCATTGGCCAAATAATTGTCTAGGAAACAAGTCATTTTTTTTACCGGATGCCCTAAATGAATTAAAAAGGGGCAACTGCAGCAAAAAGGAGCAGCGGATAAAAAAAATAAAAATGGTTATATTAGATGAGTGAGAAGCGCGAGTACCAAGGCGGAAGGAGAGGCAGCAGGAGATCAGAGCAAATTAGGGGAGCAGATCCTTGAGAATTTTTTTTTTTATGAATTCCCAATAAAAAGCTCATAACGGGGAGGGGGAATGAGGGGCTGCTAATCTGAGGTGGTCTAGTAGTTTAAAAAGACATTTGTTGACAACAGTTTCAAAGATACAAGCACAGTACTTGCATTATATTTCATCTCAGAATGGAAACTACAGTAGCTTTTTGGTACTTTCTCCTCTTTTAGCAATTGATTAGCATAATTCGTTTATTTGATTTATTCTTTGTTTTTGAGTGTTAAGTATAGCATTGTTTATTATTTAGAGCAGAACACTTTTGAAGATTGAGATTCAAAAGTTATTTTATTTTCTTATTCAATTAATTGGTACATTGAAATAAGAATTCTGCTTATTTAAATATGCATTATTTAATTTGTGTTAGTAACCTTAAAGGAAACTATATATATATTTATATTAACTTATCTCGCAATAAATGATTTGTCAAGGCTAGTACTTGGTACTATGTCCTTAAGACAATTATGCCCGTTCTTAGAGTTGATAGCACGTGTCTGCCAGGATACAATGACACTGTATACTTTTGCAGCACTACAAAAAGTATACTCTACGAACCAAAAGAAATGCTCTAACTCTCTCTCAAATTTACTAAGGAAACTAATGAAGAAAATATACTAGAATGCTCTATTATACTTGAATGCTTGAGAAATGGATGAATGAAAAGGCTGGCCCCTCCTATCTATTTATAGGAGGGGTTGGTGACCCTTCGGATGGGCACTTCACCTCTGAAAAGGCATGGGGTGCTTCTGAAAAGGTATATTTGGTATCTTTTGGTCAAAACGACGTAGTTTTGGTCATTTACAGAATAGGCGCAATTATTCAGACCTATAAAACGATGTAGTTTTAGCATTAGCAGAACAAAAACTACGTAGTAGATACCGTTTCAGGCTTATACCTTTTCAATAGATACCGATTCTCAAAACGACACAGTTTTGATACCGCTTCTCAAAACGACACAATTTTGATAATATAATAAATACCGCTTCTCAAAACGACACAGTTTTGATAATAGAATTAAATAAATAAATTTTAATTAAAAAATTGTCTAAAAAATTATATACAGGACCCACACCCACGTGCCTCGTGCCACGAGCACGAGCCAGGTCGGTCGGCGGCGGTGCGTGTGTGGGTTCGAACCTAACATTGGCTAGGTCTTCCCCCTTCCACAAAAGTTGGGTGGCCCTTGGGGTCCAAACCCAAGAGCACTTTCCTTGTATATAAACATATGAAAACTTTAATTCGTAACTTATGTGGGACTTGGTTTTTCCCACATGTATTTATTATATTTTATCATTTCTAAGTGTGATCTTTGGGAGTTAATATCTCATTCATTATTCTATGGATTTGAACTTCCAAATACTTAATTTAATCTACTCATGGAGTAGAACACATTAATATATGGAATCATTAAAAATAAATAATGATACTCATATTAAATTAGGCTCAAATTCTAACAATTTGTATCCCAAGTCCTTAGGGTTTGACCTCACACTTGTAAACTATACTAAGTATTCAATTCGTGCACTTGCGAGTATATAAAACATCAACAACACACCATACCGTAACAAAGTTACACCAACCGAGTCATCGA
Source organism: Panax notoginseng (assembly GCA_016801055.1). Classification (NCBI taxonomy): domain Eukaryota; kingdom Viridiplantae; phylum Streptophyta; class Magnoliopsida; order Apiales; family Araliaceae; genus Panax; species Panax notoginseng. The sequence continues at coordinate 18,640,906 of CM029023.1, read as the reverse complement.
TTCGATTAGAAACCAAACAATTCAATTCGGTTTGACCGATTTTAATTTGATTTCAGTTCAAATTACCATCCCTATATGTTACTAGGCTCAAACACAATTAGCCCATGTGGTAGAGGCTTGAAGACTATCAGTCTATCACCAAACCCGATCGCTATTGTCCTCTATGGTAAGCCCAAAAGTGGCCTGGTTCCGTTAACTTGCCTCTGAGAAAAAAAATAAAAGAAAAAGAGACCAATGTGAGAAAATGGGATGAAATTGCAGATCTGCGAAAATCTGTAGAAGTTGAACTCCTCCACACAAACACAACTCAATCATTCTCACTTACATAAACCACACAAATACAGAAGTCATTAATTTTTCTTTATTTTTCTCTCGAAATCTAATCAATTTAAATACTTTCTAAACTTGGAGATTTTTGGGTTTATATATATTTGTTTGGCTTGGGTTGAAATTTGAAGATAGCGAAAAAATCGGAGTTCAGGTTTTCGATCAATTTCAATTGAATTTCCTAGTTTAATGTGGATGATGACCGAGCATAATAGAAAAATTGTTTCAAAATTGCCGGTATGTATGTATATAACTGTGTGAATTTCAATATTTATGTATTAAATTTTTTTAGGGGTTAATTTATTTGGATTTCTCTCCATTTTTGTTCATGATTAGTCAATTTTTGTTAAAATGAGAAAACCTGTCTTTGGCAGCCTCCTGTTGTCCTGCAGCCGTGAGTTATCCCGACCCATTATCTAGGGCGGAGAATGGGCCGCTAATTTTCTCCTAAATTCTACATATAGCACGTTGCTAGTAAAACAAGGGCTATGTTTGTTTGCAAAATACATGCGATTAATTTATATTTTATCCCATGACGGGGATTAATAGTCCTTTAAATAATCCTATGTACTATTTTTTGTCATTCCTAAGGTTATTTTTCACGGGATTATATAATCTTGTGATAAATGTGAGATTAATATTCTCCCTCATTTTAAATTATCAAATGACTTTATGGAACTAATAGTTCCACCTTAAGGGACTAATAGTCCCTCGTCAAATGATTAAATAATCTCAAGTATTGTTAAATTAAGACAAATAGTCCAATCTTATGCATGTTTTTTGCAAACAAATATGACCTAGTTTTATAGGCCATCCTTGTATTATATATATAATTCTCCTATAAAAATATACTTACTCTATAGAAATATTAAAAGCACGAATCATGTTGATTGCTCATGGTGTTTTAAAAATCCCGCTAGGATTGCTTAATCCCGCCTAGGCGCTAGCGGGTCCTTTATCGCCTCGATTTGCCAGGGCTTTTAGAAACCTGCCTAGGCGGAATAAGAAATATACTATATCGATTTAATAAAGGCTGTGAAGTTCTATAATACTTAAAATGAATTAGTTAAGCCTTAAAAGATTGTTCTTTTTAGTATTTTTTTCATGTAATTTTTTAAAAAATACATCTATATGATTTGTATAGCGCAACAAGTATACAGTAGAAAAATAAATAAACAGTCCACCGAGGGAAATGCCTAGGCAGCCTAGGTGCCCCATTCGCCGCCTAGCGATTTAAGGGGAAAAAAACACTGATTACTCATATTATTTATAGGAATAATATACTGAAATCATTCTCTCTCTTATTTATTTATTTTATTCCCTTTTACATTTATTTTCATGAGGGTGTCTTCTTTGGTTGGTGTCTTCGAAGTGAGATTGATGTCCTTTTTCTTCCCCCCTCTGGTGAAGCAATAAGATTTTCCCCCTCTTCATTATTGTTGCCATCTAAAAGCAATAGCAAAAGGATAGAATTCAAATTTGTGCAACTTGATACGTGGACAGTCAGACAGTTGCTCAACTTTGGTTCTGTGGAAGAAAGAGATTCCATAATCTCTGGTGACAACTCTGTAATCATCTGGAGATTTAAATACTTTTACATTTGCCGATCAGTTAGACAGTTATATATTGCTCTCATTCAGTTGTTGCAAGTATTGCTTCTTTTGAGTCCATCTAATTGTTGCCATTACATGGTCTCCCAGTATAAGTTAGTGAATGTTAGTAAACAATATATAGCCTATCTTTGTACAAAACTAGATCTTAACATAGTATGCATATAATTTGAGACGTACATTTTCATCTAGAAGAGTAGCCTGGCTGCCTATAAGTTGTTTGGTTTTGTTGTTGGTAGCTTCCCATATCCGTCTAACTCTTTACTTTTAAAATCTATTAATCATTGTTTGTAGATAGATTAGATATGTTATGAATTTGGTTGCCATTGAGCATATTGAATGTTTTTATCTCATTTAGAGACGAACTAAGAAACTCTAGTCCAGCTTTTTCTGGTTTTGTGTGTAATTTAGTGTCCTTATTTATGCTAATATGTTGACCGTTCATTATCCCCCAGATAGCTTATGCTGTTGATGTATAGCTTAATTTGCACTCATTATTCTTGATGTCATTAAACATGGTCCGACATTTCACTTGAACACCAGGAATATGAATAATTCCAATTAATATTTATTGTTTTGAATACCTGCAGGAATTTGTTAAATGCATAACTCGGTGTGAAAGGCAGGGATAAAATGCGTAACTCAGTGAGAAACTTGGCATCATAAATGAGTACCAAAACAGGCTGGGACTAAAACCAAGAGAGATTTGAGTTAACTTTAGATGATTACGTGATTATTTGAAGAAAACTGTCCAAAACCAACCATGTACACCCCTAATCCAGAGTCTAGAACAAAGGTTAGGAAATTTAGAACTCTCTCTCCATTTGCATTATTCTTTATGATAGCAATCAAACATATATAGCATGCCCATAAAATCTCTCATTCCCACTCTTACACTCGGACAACTCAACCAAATCCAATCCCATATTTTTAAATCGACAAGACCTCACACTTTAAACATACTATTAGGTTCCCTCACACACTCAACCACCCCACAAAATTCCCTAATTCTCTACAATCAAATGCTCCTCCACCCAAATTCCCACAACCATTTCACATTCACCCATGCCCTCAAGGCATGTTCCCTACTCCATGCCCTCACAAAAGGCCTAGAAATCCATGCACACGTACTAAAAACCGGTCATTTTTCCGATATTTTCATCCAAAATTCCTTGATCCATTTCTACATACTTGAAAAAAACATTGTTTCTTCTTGTCAGGTTTTTGATGAAATAATTTACCCTGATGTTGTTTCTTGGACATCAATTATTTCAGGGCTTTCTAAATGTGGGTTTGAAGAAGAGGCCATTGTTAGATTTTCGTCGATGGACGTAAAACCTAATAGTACTACGCTTGTTAGTGTTATATCTGCATGTATTAGTATAAGAGCTGTTAGGATTGGTAAATCTGTTTATTGCTATAGCGTAAAGAATTTTGATGAAGATAATATTGTATTAGATAATGCAGTATTGGATTTTTATATCAAATTTGGGTATTTAGGGAGTGCAAGATACTTGTTTGTGAATATGCCTAGGAGAGATGTAGTTTCTTGGACTACAATGGTTGGTGGTTATGTACAGAGAGGATTTTGTGAAGTTGCAGTGAAGGTTTTCCAAGAAATGGTGGCAGGAGGAGAAGCTGAGCCTAATGAGGGCACTATAGTTAGCGTACTGTTGGCATGCTCTTCTCTTGGGGCACTCAATTTGGGTCAGTGTGTTCACTCTTATGTAAGTAGGAGACATGATCTTGCAATTAATGGAAATATGGGGAATGCTCTAGTGAATATGTATGTGAAGTGTGGGAATATGGTTATGGCTATGCGGGTGTTTAAAATGCTTAAATTCAAGGATATAGTGTCGTGGAGTACCATGATTAGCGGCATGGCCATGAATGGCAATGGCAAGCATGCTTTGCCACTCTTCTCCCTCATGTTGATTGATGGGGTTTCACCTGATGATGTAACTTTTATCGGTCTGTTATCTGCTTGCAGCCACGCGGGGCTGGTTAATCAAGGGTTGATGTTCTATAAAGCCATGGACGGTGTATACAGGATTTCCCCCCAAATGCAGCATTATGCTTGTGTTGTTGATATGTATGGCCGAGCAGGGCTCTTGGAGGAGGCAGAGGATTTCATTAAGGATATGCCTGTGGAAGCTGATGGATCAGTTTGGGGGGCATTACTTAATGCTTGCAATATTTATGGGAATGAGGAGATGTTTGTGCGAATCAGACAGTCACTTTCTAAGAGCAGAGGTGTGAGTATTGGAACTTTTGCTTTGTTATCAAACACTTATGCCAGTTCCAATATGTGGGATGATGCTAACAAGGTTCGAGATTCAATGAGGTGCACAGGTTTGAAAAAGATTGCTGGATGTAGCTGGGTTGAGGTTGATTAAATGTGCCGCAGCACCCCTGATATATATCATCTGTTGCAGTTGAATAGTTGATGACCGGTTTGCTGTAGGTTAATGCTTGCCTGACTAAAAGGGTGACAAGTTAGTAAAACAGAACTTGATAAATAACTTCAAAATTCAAATTTATGTCCCGTCATTCCACCAAAAATAATTCTTTTTCATTTAAATTCAATTAGGGAAGTATTGATCAATTCGTATGGAAAAAATAAAAGAAGCAACCTCTAATTTATACATCTTCTGCAAGAGCAGAACTGGTTAAGAATTTGATTTTCTTTGTTATGACAACCTGGGGCTCTCCTCCTCCGGTATCCACTCCGCTCTTGATCTCTAATTCTCTATCTACGATCCCCACTTTCGATCTCCATCTCTAGTTAACTATCCTGATTGATTCTCTAGATGGAGATTCTCCATCTCTGAGCTTCTACATCCGGCTCCGGCTCCGGCTCTACGGCTCTTTCCTCCTTCGTCCCAATATTGAAGGTCAGATACTCCTCCTTTTGATTTCATTTATTCTCTATCGGAACGTTGTGGTTTTCCCTATATATTATTGGGTTGGTTTTGTAGTATGTAATTTGTTGGTGGTTGTATTTTTAATTTTTATGCCAATGTATGACCATTCTGAATTCGAAATCTGCTTCGTTTATTGGGTTATTGAAGAGAAGCAGTTTGGGGCATGGTTTTAGCTGCAAGTTTTTCATCTCTTTCAATCTATTTGTTTGTTTATTTTGAACGCATTTGATGTTTCTGCGTGTATGTCTGTGTTTAAGACAAAAGAATTGGTGCAAGCCCTCCATAAGTATCATGTAGAATTCTCAATTGTTAATTCCTGTACACCATCTTCTACATCTCAATTAAAGAAAATTTATTAATCTAATAAGAATTATAGCGTCAGTAAGATAAATATACTTAGAAAAAGGAGAAATATGTCATCAAATATTAAAAAAAATTGCAAGGTCCAATTCTAATTCTTATAGTGTTAGTAAGATAAATATACATACAAAAAATCTCAACATTACAACTAAAAATAAAAAGCATGTTACCACATCACTTTGTAACAATTGCTAAGGACTAAAATTGTAAACCATTGTTAGTAAGTAGATTCAATTTACACTACAACGTACTTCATAAAAAATACTCTCTTTTCTTAAAAGTAAAATGAGAGATGGAGTCATTAGTTTTAAAAAACTTAAAGAATGTCATCAAATATTAAAATTATTATAAATTCATATGAACTTTAAGAAAGAGGGTGTGACAAATCATAGGCATAAGAGTGTTCTTATTCTTCCAGAGGAGTGTAAAAATATAATTAAATACTTTAATTTGATGGATCTAGAAATTAGATTCATGTAATTACTTTAATTTGGATTATTTCCTTGTTTGTGAGCCTAGGAAGAGGCCCGAGGCTTCCAAATTCACATTTAGAAGAATTGTAGCTCTTTTCTAATTATGGATTTTGAAATTAAATTGTATCATTTGAATTGATGTGAATTTGTGGAAACTGTGAGCTTAGGAGGAAAACTAAGGCCTTTAAATTCACATTTAGAGGAATTAGGAGCTTCCACACGTGATGACATTTGAAATTAGGGTTGTAAAGGCCAATTGGTGCTTGTAAATCATCTATAGACCTTAAACCCATATGGGGGTTGCTTTTTATCTCTTAAGGTGGAGTTTAAGACCTAAATAGTGAATTGTTAGTATAATTTGATGATGGGTCTAATGTGATGGTTGTCCTACATTAAGTTGGACCCCAACTCATTTGCTTGCTTTAGGATAACTAAAAAATGACTTTCAAATATTAAAAAATATATTTTGGAAACATTCATTTTCATATTCTTTCTTCTTCTGCAGATTTTTTAACTTATTATATTACTGCATAATACAATACTTAGTAAACAACAATACAGAAATTCATAAATTTGTCCGTATGATATTCTTCAACAGTCATGGGCGGACCTATGTTAGGGGTAGGGGGGGCACCTGCCCCCATTGAAATTTCATGGGTCAAGGGGGTCATTCGGCTTAAAAAAATATTTAAGAAGGCTACAACATTACTACAGTACTCTTATTACCTCTAAAGGCTATATTACCACTAAAGACTACAACACTACTAATCTACTATAGTACTACTATTTCGAGAAGGCTACTAGTCTACTACAGTACTACTATTACCTCTAAAAATTTGAGAAGGCTACAACACTACTACCGTACTATTATTTCGAGTATAAAAAGGGCTCAGATGTTGGTTAAGAAAAGAAAGGATAATATGTATCCCCAAGTTTATTTATTGGTTAAATTGGCTCTACTTTTGTCCGTTGCTACTGCAACTGTTGAAATGACATTTTCAGCTATGAACGTTGTCAAGAATGAGATGAATGACTGTTTAATAATACACGCGTGATATTTTATAACTATTAAAAATGAGGCTATCATGCAACAATTTCAAACAATGAAATATCAAAAAATATTATTGTAAATAATATTTGAGGATTGTTTAATTTTGTGATTCATTTTATTATATTTTTATTTATAAGAGATTATTTTTTTTCGATTTTGACCCCACTGAATTAGCAGGCTGGATCCGCCCATGTCAACAGTGCAAATTGAAGAATATCACGGATTTCATTGTATCTTAGAGGAAATTCACTGAAATCATTTTGCATAAATTAGTGGAGTGAATTAAGCCTTGAGGATATCGACCTGATCGTGCCTTAAAGTCGTTTTATCTAACATTTCTACTTCTATCGCTCATAAAAATATTTTATCCAACAATAAATCAAAGCTAGAGATCCCCCTACAAAGGAAGATCCCTAATTTGCTCTGTCACTAACCACGAATGGAAATTAATGTTTCCAAACTCGATGATAAGTCAAACTCAAGGCTAGAAGCCTACTCCCCAAGTCAAGCAAGCCATAAGTCGGGCGATATACACAAGAATACGTAACGGAATTTTATGATAATTTTTAAAAACAGTCACAAAAGATAATAATTTGTGATGGATTTTTTAAACAATCACAAAATAATAGTATATATGATGGCTCTTAGTGATGACTAATCTTGCCATCAATGTATTATAATTATGATGATCATGTCAATCACACCAAATTTTTCACGCAAAATAAATTTTTTTTTGTGACGCACTAAGTCATCACTTATAGATATACATTTTTCGTGATTGCATTTAAGGTATCACTAATATTTTAATATAAGAAAATAATCAAAACAATATTTTATGACGGCCATGACAATTATTAAAAAAGATAGATTTTTGTGACAACTTTTATTTGCAATTATTAAAAGAAGGTATTTTGTGATGGAATTTTCAAGCCATAACGAAATAATAAAATATATAATGTCTCTTAGTGATGACTAATTTTATTATCGTTATAGAGTGTGTGACTGTCATATCACATTTGCAACAGTTAATAACTCCAGCTGAGTTCGAGTGTGGACTAAATTAGCAGACACAGGGGTCTTGGATAATTAAGGGATCGACGAGCGCGAGTAAGTGTTAGGTCCCAAGACAGAGACGAGTTACAAGCAACGCAACCGCTCAAAAGCCCATAACTGAAATTAAACCCGAGTGGAAATGGAAAGAATGAAAGCTAAAATAAGCAAAAAGGGAGACGAGCAATGTACCATGAGGAATTGGTAAAATCCAAACCATCCAGCAGTCAACACCTAGGTGCGACACTGCATGCTACGCAAAAAGAAGGAGAAGGTATTATAGATGGGATCTAATCTTCGTCTTGGATGGCCTGTGTTATGAACAGACCAGGAGTGCTATAGTACCCAAGTAGAATTGGGTGCCCACCAGGGAGGATGAGCTCCAGAACGACTCAACCCAGCCTCGTCCATGTCTAGCCACAAAGGGAGTTAAAACAATCTTCCTTCAGGTGTCGAGTACCATTTTTAACTAAATCTCATTAAATTCAACCATACCATCATTATTTGCATTCATTCTAGAATTGGGACGATATTTGCATGATAAATATAGACAACTAGAAATCGAGGTTGAAATCTAGGAGGCGTTTGATTCTAATAACCAGGGTGACTCTGATGTTAATTTTAATCACATTTCAGTTGGCTTATCCAAGGGGCTTAGAGCCACTTTCGTCAATCGTAGGGAAAATTGGAAAGGTAAGCGGCACGGGTAATGGTGCACAAATGGCCAACGGCCTGGTCCGACCTGGACCCGACCTAGTCAAAGTCCGGCCTGATTAAGGCCTAGCCTGCAAAGCTGAGACAGACCATCCCTTTTTTGGAACAATTACATTTTCTAATACATTTTTAAAAATAATTACATTAATAGTGCACTCATAAAATTTTTACAAATTAGTGTATATGCAATATTTTATTTACAAAATTAGTACATTCTTATCCCTTTAATTTAGTTGAGTGTTTTAATAGATTGCAATTTAATAATTATTTCTGCCGGTTCTTGTTCCTTAGTTAGCCTATCATACTCTCTCTCTCTCTCTCTCTAAAATGTCCAATTACAAACTCCTCAAAAACCCAGCTCGATTCAAAGACATTCTCTTTATCACCTCCATTCTCCTCATATTCTTTCTCCTCCACCACAACCACCGCTACCCCAACATCCTGGTAGCAACAATCAACGGAGTCACCGCAACCACCGCTCCCACCACCGTCCGCAAACATTAAATGCTTTAGTATTTCTCTCTCTTCTCAACAAACAGAGAGAAGAGAGAAGAGAGAAGAGAGAAGTATGCGGTTGAAATACAAATTTCGAAGGATACGAGTCATCTTGAAGCAGATGAAAGCCTCTAGTCAACAAAGAAATCTCGGAGAGAGAAGTATGCGGTTGGAGTTTGATGGAGAATAAGAATAAGCGAATAGAATAATTATTAGGGGGAGAAAAATGAATTAACACTTTCTATATCAACCTTATATTAATGATATCCAGCAGTAGTACATTGGTGATATACCCACCTTTTATATAATATAAATTGCCCACCTGCCACCGGAGTTGACAACCTGATACACTATGTGATAAAAATAAAATTTTATCCTCTTAATCTTGAAAATTAAATAACATTCAGTATTGACTCACTATTTTTTAATGAGAACCGATTAATAATTTAATAAAATTACTGATTTATAAAAAGGATAAAGTCAACTACCTAATCCAGAAAAAATCAATGTGGGATTATATGAAAAGAAAATGTAGAAAGTGAATAGTAGTACAAAGTAGAATCTTGTCTTTTCTTATTGTGGGTGTATTGGTTTATACAGCAGCCTTAAAACTGACAAGAAGATATTTGAAAGAACAATTAATAAAAGGGATCTGTTAAATTCATACTCTTTTTTATTATTTTCGCACAGGGTCCATTAATTAACTATGGTTGAGACAACTGCAATAAGTTAACAATACTACAAAATTCGTTTGACCAAATTGCTCTCATATGTCTGAACATATTACAGTAAGTCTGTTGTACTCATACTTCAAAAACATATTACAGTTACATAACATCTTCTACTGAACTTTAAATTCTATCATTGTTGGATCATCAAATTTCCTTTCTTCTAAAGTCCAAATGTAAACTTGTTGCAGGTGATCATCAGTCCAAATTTGGCACCAAAACTGTAAACATATTGGCACCAAAACTGTAAACATAGATGAACATAATAGAAAAATAAAAGAATTAAAAATATGTTACAGTAAGGATACATCAAAATAGGAAAATTTGGCACCAAACCTTTTTTCTTTTTGAATGAGTTACAACAAGGATACATCAGATAATCCATCATCAGGAGGACCATCACCTTCATCAATACTGAAAGGTCAAAATGAGTTAAAGAAAACTAAATACTATTATAGTAATACTAGTATGTAAACTAATATTAGTATTAATTAATCAATCAAATTTATGAAGTTAGTAAAATTAAAACCTGAATTGAGTACAAAGTAAAGTGTTTGAGATATCTTTGAATGGGCAATATCTTTTGTTATGGCTCGAATCTTTGCATATACTACACTTTTTAACCTTTTCTACCAACTCAAAAGTAGAAGCATCACGTATTGTAGATGTAGTCTTCTTATTCTTTTCCCGTTGGACGACCTTTGTGGGGTTGTATACAAGGCTCATGTAAGAACGAATCATTTCCATCCACAAGTTCATAAATTCTCTTTTGAACAACTTGTCGCGCAAAAGACCACTCCATATATCTTTCCTACAACTTTTCAAGCAACCCACATCTCACTTTCTCCACTATTTTGAGTAAAATCATTGTCTAAAAATGATTTTTGTGTCAAGTCTCCATTATGAGTGTATATCATCTAAATATAACACTTCATCTCCCAAAATTTTTATTTTATGTGCACAAGGCATACCCATGACTATCATAAAATGATTTTTGCAAGTAAGAGATTCTTCATGAGACATAACTAATTTGTACTACTTATGAAGCTCGTTTAAATCAAACACTGAAACATGAGTAAGAAGCTCTTTAAACAAAGAAATATAAAGGTTGTGAGGGATTCTTATTTTTTCTGTTTCAAATTGTGTCTTGATTTCTTCAAATTGATTCTCAATTGCAAGACATAATTTGTTTTTGACCTCACTAAGATCCTCGGTCAAAACTTGTGTCTTTTAAGAAGTGCATGTGCACCTTCTCTCTTGAGGTAACACGAGTTCCAAAATGAGTGTGTTTTTCTGTCCAAACACAAACAAAGTGCTCTTTTAGATGCAACCAAGTATTTTTGATGTAATTAAGAACACTTGTCTTTTCTTTGTATTGAATTTCAAAGTATTCCAAAGATCTATTGTATTCATCTTCACTTTGAGAATTTATAACCACTGTCCAACTTTTCATAAATCCTTCCCAATCTTCACCTTCTTGAAACTGAGATTTACAATTTGCCAAGATGTTCTTCTCAATGTGCCATACGCAGAGGATATTGGATGTTGTTGAAAAGACCATTGTAATAGCTTTTATCAATGCCAACTCTCTATCTGTCACAATAGCCGAAAGTTCAAAATTAACACCAAGAATATCCCTAAATCTCTACAAAGTCCAAATATAGTCTTCCACTTCCTCTTTTTGTAAGAAAGTGAAGTAACAGTAGAATGATGTATTGAAACTTGATACTCGTACAATGTCAAGTAACGACATTTTATACTTGTTGGTCTTGTAAGTACAATTCAACTGATAATTGTGTACCATTTAAATAAGGTGATGTTAGCTGTAAATGGCCTGAGGCTCATAAGAACTGTATGGGTCCCTTTCCCGTCGAGGTCGATGAATTTTCTAACGTGTTATTTTTCTATACCAGGCCATGTAATCATCTAGTGACACATAATTAGAAATACATAATTAGAAATTTCATACTGATGTCCTTTTAGATGATCCATGTATGCCTCCCAAAGCGAGATATGTCCATGCAATCCTCGACCTCAATTTTTTTTTCTCTTTTCTAAGGTCCCTGTGATTTTTGGCTGGGATGGTATGCCTTGCATGAACCCAAATTGTCTCGTCACACGGTCCGACATTTGGAATTTCGCAATATCAAAGTGGATCAAAGGGACCCTACCAGATCCCAACAACCTCCCTTTCAAAATTAAATTCATTGAGTTTATCATCCCACCTCATGTAAGGTCGCAAAACCACCTCCGACATTGACTCAATATCTAACTCCCCTCAGTAAAATGACAAATGGTGATGGAGATTCTCTCGTCTATCAGGGTAATTGTGAGTTCCAAAATATGATCATGCTAAGGTCCTAGGTAACCATAAGTATTGTGGCCAAGGGTTTGGCCTTCTAATATGTACACACTAATAGGCCCAAATTTGTAATAGTGTTACAGAACCATTAATATATTTATATGCTTTCTTACTAGCATTATATAAAGCCATATACAAATATCCTAACACTGTCGCCCCCCAGGGGTACGTGACACAATCTTCAACGCACTTGGTTTTTTGAGCTAATATATTCAACAACTAAATTCATCTCCAAAACAATTCCTAAAATAAGTTAACGGGTTGTCAAATAGGGTACAAGTTAAGGGTTTGCCCACCACCAACAACCCAAAAATAAAGTGAATATCATCTAACGTTATTGTTATTTCTCCACAATTTATTGGTCTACGATCGCTATCTCTCCACTAGGGCAAATATCAGACCAAGTCAGTTTGGTGTAATACCCCTGAAAATTTAAAAAACCCAAACCCACATTTATCTAGAAGAATAAGAATTTTTTGTGCTTTTGTTAAGTTACATTGATTATATTTTTGTTCGATATATTGACTCGAGTCCTAGTTGTCCATCTTTTACCTAAAAATACATGAATCCATTATTAATATTAACACTAATAATAATAATAATAACCAATGTTGTCCAAATTTCATATCACACCAACAGAATGTCAGGTAATCCGTTACAGCGTTTTCCATAAACAAAACTCTAATCTTCAATTACCATCACTATAAACAAGGATGAAACAACCCGGGTCAAATCCCGAGTCCGGAACAAATCTCAGGTCAAATTTCAAGTCCGAATCGAATCAAATCCATCAAAATAAGGCCTCAAACCACTGGCCCAATAGTATCTTCTTGGGTCATCTTAGCCCACCACAGGCTCCCAAAAGGTCATGACTTGAAGGTACTATTGGTAGTAACTTATTTCCTTATATGCAAACAAATTTTTTCCCTATCTTTCGATGTGGGACTGGGGTGTTACAAACTCCCCCACTTAAATTTCTGACGTCCCCGTCAGAATCGATCACACACACGGTCCAAAGATCTTTGCCTCTCTAGCCATTGTGGGATAATACCGGTTGGTTTCGTGTCCCCACCTCCGGACCTCCATCTCTCCATTGTGGGATAATACCACCAGCCTTCGTGTCCCCACCCCCGGCAACCCGATCGGATGTGACCCGACCCGAGCTTTCGAGAGTCGGCTCTGATACCATATGAAACAACCCGGGTCAAATCCCGAGTCCGGAACAAATATCAGATCAAATCTCAAGTCCGAATCGAATCAAATCTATCAAAATAAGGCCTCAAACCACTGGCCCAATAGTATCTTCTTGGATCATCTTAGCCCACCACAGGCTCCCAAAAGGTCATGACTTGAAGGTATTATTGGTAGTAACTCATTTCCTTATATGCAGATAAATTTTTCTCCTATCTTTCGACGTGGGACTGGAGTGTTACAAAGGAAGAAAAGATATGTAAGAGGAAAAAACCAGATCACAATAGAATTTTGTTTACACTTGTCCCTAAATATTAGGGTTTTAAAAGAACAACAATTTTAATCCCTCAATAATAGAAAAAGCGCAAAACAAAATGAAACCGATTAATTGAATATGCATATACACATTCAGAAACATATATTTTTAGATGAAAAAAAGAAAATGAGAGACCTTTTGAAATGGTGAAAACACTCGAGATAATCTTCACAGAGAATAACGCAGTCTTTGGATTCTCTGCTACAAGACATACACTCGCTGAAGTCCATCCAATAGTCATAGCACCTTCCTTTGTTCCTTGTTATTCCCCAACCCGACGCCATCTCTCTCTTCAGCTACCTGCTCCAACTCCACGCAGAAGAAGATGTTTTAAGTGGATCGGATGAACCGGATCTTTCAATTCTGCTAATTGCTAGGCCTCCTGAATTATCAATAGGATTTGGGTTAAGGATCTGCCCGACCCGCGGTAGTTGGCCCAACCATGGAAATGACTCGATATGCGGCATGAAACCCTAACCATTTAATTCGGATCAACAACAATTAGGTTTTGACAATCTTCTAAAGCTTCATTAGCTGAGTCAATGAATTTGTTGAGGTGGGTTTGGAAAGAGAGGGGCAACGATTGATAAGTATTCAATGTCGATTACCATTTGGAGATTGGAATCGGAAGGGGAGGAAGACGGTGGGAATTGGGTGGGGTTTTTGAAGTTACGGCGGCGCGATGGTGGCGACGCCATTTCGGCGATGGAAACGAGAATCTGCAGAAGAAATAAATGACGGAGTAATTTAGAGGGGAGTTCATTACTGAGATTTTTTGGCTTTTAAAGAAATGAATGAGGAAGGAGACGGGGAAAGAGAGAAAATAATATATTTTGTTATTAAATATTATTTTTGTCATGTGTCAGTAATATTTGTTTTTTTTTCATATCTTGTCAGCAAAATTAGACGAGATGTCAGTCACGTTAGTCTAAGTGGAACGTCTGTTAACGGGAGGGACATAGTTAACATGAAATTTGTAACGTCAATGATACTTTTGAAAAAAAAAATAAGTTTAAAGTGGAAATGGAATTTTGGAGAAAACGTCAAGGATATTTTTGGATATTTAACCTTATTAGTATTAACCAAACGGATAGCAAGAATGTGACAACATCAAAATAGGTCCATTCCACCCAACCCATTTTGAGTCGTCAAATACATGGTACAGAAAATAACTACAACTTTATTACAACAATTGTCGTGCAAAATACAACAACACATATGTTGTGAGTTTGGATACAAATATATACCAAATGTGACTCATTTCCAACCGTGGACATCACCTCACAATAACACCTTACATAAAGGTATAGTCAAAAACTATTTTAGAAACTAGAATCTTTGAGAAGTGCTCAAGGAAACCTTCGTACATGGGAGGCCATGCGTCTAGGTTATGATAGATATCATATGGCCACAGAATTATCCTTGGTTGACCCAATAGACCCCAAAGAAAAACGAGAAGATTACTATCATATTCTTCCCAATGGTGAGTCTTCTCTTGACTTATCATTATCTCCACTGTATCTAACTGAGAATTATACTTCAAACAAACACCAAGATTATATAGGTAGTGCTCGTATATATACTCAGCAAGTGGATGAGCACATCTCTGTCTTATGATGACACGAGGTTGTATGTCGTTAGACATCTTGTATGATAGTGGCAAACCACCCTTCCAACGTTGGGTACACCTTACCCTATTGGATTCACCAAATATAACTACTAAATGAACTTTTCTATACTGCTTCGGGAGAACATCCACAGCTAGAGACCACCGTTCTATTTCCCCGTTACCCTCGCTCGACCCAGCTACACTCTTATTACCTGAAAGGAATTGTGAAGCAAAAGGGTGAGCACAACTAGCTCAGTAAAGAATATCATGACTAAAGATAATTAAATTATCAATAGCCTTCATCAATAATAAATCAGAGATTTAGAACATATGGTAAATGATAAAAATTTCAACCATAGTTGCAGCGGAACGAGCAATCCATTAGAAGAGTCAAATAGACTATAAAGTCTATTATTTTCTCCATGTTAAAAATCCACCAACAATGTTTTATTCCTGTAACATCAATCAACAATTATGGTCCACAATCATATGAATAACTCATAATCATAACTGTAGTTCTAAATTCCTCTTCTCATCTAGGACGAAGATAATTTTCATCACCTGAAACATCAAACATCATGGTTATACCAAATCACAGTTCCTGTTCATAATCATACTAATAACTTCATCTTTGCACTACGGGCCAAAGATATTCATCAACAAGTCATCTTTGCACTACAGGCCAAAGATATTCATCCACAGTTCATCTTTGCATTACTGGTCAAAGATATTCATCTACAATTCATCTTTGCACTACAGGCCAAAGATATTCCTCAACAATTCATATTTGCACTACAGGCCAAATATATTCATATCTCAAAGAAATATATAATCATTTCAGAATTTATATACACCATAATTATAACCATGTTAATCAATTCATCTTTACACTTAAGCTAAAGATATTCAATTGTAAATTCAATGGTCATGATCATACCAGTCACAATTCAACTTTGCACTACAGGCCAAAGAGAACCCTAGTCATGATCATACCAATAATCTACCCATCTTTACACTCCAGTGAAAGAGAAATTCAACATCAGGGTTATAAAAATGTTATATATGATAATAAAATCAATATAATCAACATATAGATTTAATCTCAAGAGTAATATTCATAAATCAACTATAATTTGGTTAGTAAAAGAAACCAATTTTGTCGTGAATAGTAACTCGTGAATAGTAACTCATGAATAGTAACTCGTGAATAGTAACTCGTGAATAGTAACACCGACTCAAAAAAGTAGAAATTCCACAATAAAATTCATACCAATACTTCGGTATAATGATATTGAAAGAATAACATTTCTTAAGCTTATAAATAATTTATTTAAATTGTTTACACTTTACTAATTAATGCATTTAATCATCATAAAATGCCAACTCTTAAGATTTCATCATCAATAACCAAAACCCTCATCAAAAATCTGCATATACCTCATATATAGGATTCTCAAGCCATAAAATCCTATTTTCCAATTTTCTTACTTCACATAACATATTTAATTCATTTTCTCATAACTAGACTATTTTCATGAAAAATACCAAATCCGTTCCAAAAATATTTCTTTTCTGAAATTTAGCATAATATAGTCCCATAGTGAACATATATTTTTCTCAGAATTTTTAAAAGTCATTTACTATTTTTCATATGGCCAAAATAGCCGAATATTTAGACATTTATCAAAAATTATACTTTTGTCTAAAAATTCTAAAATTTACAGAGTATACTTCTATCATATACATGTACTCCCAATAAAAATTTCATCAATTTTGGAGTTAACCACAAGGAATTATAAGCGGTTACTTTTAAAATAGTCTTTTCTCATAAAATTCATAACTCTCAATCTATACATCCAAAAATCACCATTTTTGGACACAATCAATAAAACTCATCAAAATATCATTTCAAATTTTTCCAGAATTTTTGAAGTTCAGAAAAATTACGAAACTGAAAAACATAACAACTCTTAAAATTCCTTACTATCCCTTACTATCCCTTACCTCAAAAGAGCAGTACTTCTGATCGGTATAAGGCTGAAGGAAACTTGCACTGATGAATAGAAACTCACAGAGTATCTAAATACTCACAAAATACACTCAATAATCTAGAGAGAGAAAGAGAGAAAGCTTATGTTTCTGGTGTGATTTTCAATTCTAACTTAGCCCTCTATTTATAGGAAAATTTTGGTAGGTTTGACCTGCAACCTGATGGCTTTACCTGCTACTATTCCCACCCACCACATTTGAAATATAATTCAGCACATTTCTTCACCAACCACAAGTGGGGCCCACCAATTCTAGAATTTTCCACCAAAATGATAAACTCCGAAAATTCAACAATTTCTGAACCAGTCATCTCGTAAAATTCATAATAAATCATACGTTCATTTTTAACGGTTCAAAATTTGTGGGCATATACTCAACTTATATATGTATAACATATCCAAAAATCACAACGATCCAACGGTCGGATTAAAAATTATAACCCCCGCAATATATCTCAAAAACCCTGATTTTTAATACCACCATTCCGACAAAAATACTGATAAAAACCTCAACATTATCTCCTTCATTTTTAACCACAAAAATATATCCCTCTTTATATCCACATAAAATAAATATTTCCTTATCATATGAATCAATAATTAATTATTCACAAATAATATTACAGAATCACATTTATGACAACCAGGCCGTTCCCAGGAAAGAGGGGCTTTCCAATAAGGATTTCTCCTTACTGGCGCGCAATTAGATGACCAAACCTCTCCTTAGACAGAACTTTCTAGACATTGCCAATAATGTTATCTAATAATATTATTCAAATAATATGAATTATTGATCTGATAATGGGAAATACTGTGCAGCAACAATTATTGAACAACAATAATACAAAATTTCAACGTAGCAATTATTGAATCAATAAAATAAAATATTGAACAGTAATTACTGTAACAATTATTGAGTAGTGCCTTCTTACGTAAGAATCAATAATTTCAAAAATACTATGCAATACCGTGTGCTACTGTGCAATAACGCGTATTACTGTATTTTAACCACCGGGTATTCCAACAGTGTTAACGGTAACAACTACGCCGTATTTGTAAAAACTCAAATTTGTCGTTTTCCTTCACCCGACAGTTATTCGTTATGGGGCCCACAAATAGCTGCGCCGTCGTACGAATATTCCCCGACAGAAAGAATATTCCACGACCAAACGAATATTCCCCGACAACAATGATTATTTTATAACCACTTGCTTATTTTGAAAAAAAAAATCATATTGCACTCATAACTTTAAACTTTTATCAATTTAACCATTTACTGAATTGTAATTATAAGAAAAATTGAATACTTTTATTTCATAAAATTCGGGGTCTTACAATCTCCCCTCCTTATGAAATTTCGTCCCCGAAATTACGTACCTGGTATTTCAAAGAGTTGAGAATACCTTGCTTTCATTTCAGATTCCATCTTCCTTATCATCATGATTTCTCCATTGCTCATCTCCTGTATTTCAGATATCATTCTAGAATACAGCTTCAAAACAAGGGTTAATTTAACAAATTAACATATCACATAATATCTCGATATTATGACTGACCAACAAATAAGCTTAGGTAGGACACACTAGCGAAGGATTTACTCATCTCTCCCCTCCTAATTATATTCCCCGATCTCCGCCAAAGATCATATCCCTAAGCTCTGATACCACCGTGACAACCCCAAAATAGGTCCATTCCACCCAACCCATTTTGAGTCGTCAAATACATGGTACAGAAAATAACTACAACATTTATACAACAATTGTCGTGCAAAATACAACAACACATATGATTGAGTTTGGATACAAATAATACCAAATGTGACTCATGTTCCAACCACATCACACAATAACACCTTACATAAAGGTATAGTCAAAAACTGTTTTAGAAATTAGAATCTTTGGGAAGTGCTCAAGAAACCTCGTACATGGAGGCCATGCGTCTAGGTTATGATAGATATCATATGGCCACAGAATTATCCTGGTTGACCCAATAGACCCAAAGAAAAACGAGAAGATTACTATCATATTCTTCCCAATGGTGAGTCTTCTCTTGACTTATCATTATCTCCACTGTATCTAACTGAGAATTATACTTCAAACAAACACCAAGATTATATAGTAGTG
This sequence comes from Panax notoginseng, assembly GCA_016801055.1. Taxonomy (NCBI): domain Eukaryota; kingdom Viridiplantae; phylum Streptophyta; class Magnoliopsida; order Apiales; family Araliaceae; genus Panax; species Panax notoginseng. The sequence continues at coordinate 18,621,525 of CM029023.1, read as the reverse complement.
CTCGTATATATACTCAGCAAGTGGATGAGCACATCCTGTCTTATGATGACACGAGGTTGTATGTCGTTAGACATCTTGTATGATAGTGGCAAACCACCCTTCCAACGTTGGTACACCTTACCCTATTGGATTCACCAATATGTGACATCCCCAAAATAAAGTCCATTCCATCCAACCCATTTTGAGTCGCCAAATACATGGTACAGAAATAACTACAACTTTATTACAACAATTGTCGTGCCAAAATACAACAACACATATGCTGTGAGTTTGGATACAAATATATACCAAATGTGACTCATGTTCCAACCGTGGACATCACCTCACAATGACACCTTACATAAAGGTATAGTCAAAAACTGTTTTAGAAATTAGAATCTTTGGAAAGTGCTCAAGGAAACCTTCGTACATGGGAGGCCACGCTCTAGGTTATGATAGATATCATATGGCCACAGAATTATCCTTGGTTTACCAAATAGACCCCAAAGAAAAACGAGAAGATTACTATCATATTCTTCCCAATGGTGAGTCTTCTCTTGACTTATCATTATCTCCACTGTCTCTAATTGAGAATTATACTTCAAACAAACACCAAGATTATATAGGTAGTGCCCATAGATATACTCACAAGTGGATGAGCACAACCCTGTCTTATGATGACACGAGGTTGTATGTCATTAGACATCTTGTATGATAGTGACAAAACACCCTTCCAACGTTGGGTACACCTTACCCTATTGGATTCACCAAATAAAACTACTAAATGAACTTTTCTATACTGCTTCGGGAGAACATCCACAGCTAGAGACCACCGTTCTATTTCCTTGTTACCCCCGCTCGACCCAGCTACACTCTTATTACCTGAAAGGAATTGTGAAGCAAAAGGGTGAGCACAACTAGCTCAGTAAAGAATATCATGACTAAAGATAATTAAATTATCAATAGCCTTCATCAATAATAAATCAGAGATTTAGAACATATGGTAAATGATAAAAAATTTCAACCATAGTTGCAGCGGAACGAGCAATCCATTAGAAAGTCAAATAGACTATAAAGTCTATTATCTTCTCCATGTTAAAAATCCACCAACAATGTTTTATCCATGTAACATCACTCAACAGTTCCTTTCCACAATCATATGAATAACTCATAATCATAATTGTGATTATAATTTTCTTCGCACCCAGGACGAAGAATATTTTCATCACCTTCTTTACCTGAAACATCAAAGATCATGGTTATACCAAATCACAGTTCCTGTTTAAAAATCATACTAACAAATCCAAATTACACTACGGGCCAAAGATATTCATCAACAACCATCTTTGCACTACAGCCAAAGATATTCAACAACAGTTCATCTTTGCACTACAGGCCAAAGATATTCATCAACAGGCCATCTTTGCACTACATGCCAAAGATATTCATCAACAATTCATATTTGCACTACAGGCCAAATTATATTCATATCTCAAAGAAAAATATAATCATTTCAGAATTATAAACACCATAAAATTTTATAACCATGTTAATCATTCATCTTTACACTAAGCTAAAGATATTCAATTATAAATTCAATGGTCATGATCATACAGTCACAATTCAACTTTGCACTACAGGCCAAAGAAACCCTAGTCATGATCATACCAAAAATCTACCCATCTTTACACTCCAGTGAAAGAGAAATTCAACATCGGGTTATAAAAATGTTATATATGATAATAAAATCAATATAATCAACATATAGATTTAATCTCAAGAGTAATATTCATAAATCAACTAATAATTTGGTTAGAAAAAGAAACCAATTTTGTCTTGAATAGTAACCCGTGAATAGTAACTCGTGAATAGTATTCGTGAATGTAACTCATGAATAGTAATCCCGACACAAAAAGGTAAAATTCCACAATAAAATCCATACCAATATTTCGGTAATAATGATATTGAAAGAATAACATTTCTTAAGCTTATAAACAATTTATTTAAATTGTTTACACTTACAAATAATGCATTAAATCATTAAAAATGCCAACTCATAAGATTTTATCACCAATAGTCAAAACCCACATCAAAAATCTGCATATACCTCATATAGGATTCTCAAGTCATAAAATCCTATTTTCCAATTTTCTTTACTTCACAAAACATATTTAATTCATTTACTCATAACTAGACCATTTTCATGAAAAATACCAAATCAGTTCCAAAAATATTTCTTTTCTGGGATTTAGCATAATATAGTCCCATAGTGAACATAATATTTTTCTCAGAATTTTTAAAAATCATATTACTATTTTCCATATGGCCAAAACCGCCGAATATTTAGACATTTATCAAAAATTGTACTTTTGTCCAAAAATTCTGAAAATTACAGAGTATACTTCTATCATATACATGTACTCCCAATAAAAATTTCATCAATTTTGAGTTAACCACAAGGAATTATAAGCTGTTACTTTTAAAATAGTCTTTTCTCATAAAATTCATAACTCTCAATCTATACATCCAAAAATCACCATTTTGGACACAATCAAGAAAACTCATCAAAAATCATTTCAAATTTTTCCAGAATTTTTTGAAGATCAGAAAAATTACGAAACTGAAAATCATAACAACCCTTAAAATCCCTTAATATCCCTTACTATCCCTTACCTCAAAAGAGCAGTACTTCTGACGGATATCGGATATGATGCTGAAGGAAACTTGCACTGATGAATAGCAACTCACCAAGTATCTAAAAACTCACAAAATATGCTTCATAATATAGAGAGAGAAAGAGAGAAAACTTATGTTTCTGGTGTGATTTTCAATTCTAACTTAGCCCTCTATTTATAGGAAAATTTTTGGTAGGTTTGACCTGCAACCTGATGGATTTACCTGCTACTATTCCCACCTACCACATTTGAAATATAATTCAGCACATTTCTTCACCAACCACAAGTGGGGCCCACCAATTCTAGAATTTTCCACCAAAATGATAAACTCTGAAAATTCAACAATTTCTGAACCAGTCATCTCGTAAAATTCATAATAAATCATACGTTCATTTTTAACGGTTCAAAATTTGTGGGCATATACTCAACTTATATATGTATAACATATCCAAAAATTACCACGATCCAACGGTCGGATTAAAAATTATAACCCCCGCAAAATATCTCAAAAATCCTGATTTTTAATACCTCCATTCCGACAAAAATACTGATAAAAATCTCAACATTAACTCCTTCATTTTTTAACCACAAAAATATATCCCTCATTTATATCCACATAAAATAAATATTTCCTTATCATATGAATCAATAATTAATTATTCACAAATAATATTACAGAATCACATTTATGACAACCAGGCCGTTCCCAGGAAGAGGGGGCTTTCCAATAAGGATTTCTCCTTACTGGCGCGCAATTAGATGACCAAACCTCTCCTTAGACAGAACTTTCTAGACATTGCCAATAATGTTATCTAATAATATTATTCAAATAATATGAATTATTGATCTGATAATGGGAAATACTGTGCAGCAACAATTATTGAACAACAATAATATAAAATATCAACGCAACAATTATTGAATCAATAAAATAAAATATTGAACAGTAAATACTGTAACAATTATTGAGTAGTGCCTTCTTACGTAAGAATCAATAATTTCAAAAATACTATGCAATACCGTGTGCTACTGTGCAATAACGCGTATTACTGTATTTTAACCACCGGGTATTCCAACAGTGTTAACGGTAACAACTACGCCGTTATTTGTAAAAACTCAAATTTGTCGTTTTCTTCACCCGACAGTTATTCGTTATGGGGCCCACAAATAGCTGCGCCGTCGTACGAATATTCCCCGACAGAAAGAATATTCCACGACCAAACGAATATTCCCCGACAACAATGATTATTTTATAACCACTTGCTTTTATTTTAAAAAAATTCATATTTCACACATCATAACTTTAAACTTTTAATATCAATTTAACCATTTACTGAATAGTAATTATAAGAAAAATTGAATATTTTTATTTCATAAAATTCGGGTCTTACAAATATAA